>CM034242.1:38833973-39322292 GCA_019916065.1 Vitellaria paradoxa | reverse complement strand
TTTAGCTTGGAGAACACTTGTGTTTGACATTTATTATATTTTGGACAGTTTGACATATCATAAAATTCAAAAAATTCTATAAATTTTAACAATTCTTCTACCTCTAATTTATTCGTTATTACTATTTTAAAAAAATTTCAATATTTCACTAAAAAAAGAAAAATTTGAAAGTAGGTTAACCGAATGTGTATATTTTTTATACAATCATATTCTTTGTGTCGAAAACTTTCAAACGAGTACTATTGTTGTATTTTTTTGTGAATTTTTTTAAATCCGTGGAACGAATTTAAAAAATCGTTCCACGATTTGCTACTTTTTAAAAAAAATGTCAAAATTAACTCCAAATCATATTTTATCTCATTTATCTTATTTTTTCTTATTCTAAACAGGACTATATTTATTTTTGTACACTTTATTTCTTTGTACTAACACACTTTGTTTGATTTAACCACTTATTATTGTACATTATACTTACATTGATGCGGCTATATAATTTCATTCAATTCGCTTGCTTATGTTTTATGTGCAAATTAAAGAGTATTGAAATAATTTAATATATTAGAGTTATTTGGACTAAGAAAAAAATTTCAATATTAAAAGGTTGTTAATTTTTTCAAATCAAATATTATTATATATCACTTTTACATCAATTTTTTAATTTTTTTATTATTTTTAGTTCATCCAAATCATACCCATTTTCTAAAAAATTAAGGTATTATTTGTTTTATTTTTCTTTTTAATTTTCTATTTTTGTTTTTTATTTTCTATTTTGAATTAATGTTTTATTTTGTGTTTTTGAAAATAAGAAAAATATTCAAAATTCATTTGCTTATTTGTATTTTTAAAATTTATTTTAGAAAATAAAAAATAAGTTTACGCACAAAATAAAAAATAAAAAAATCGTTTTAAGAATTTTTAACTAAAAATAAGAAAAATATTAAAATAAAGAAAATAAAATATTTTATTTTTTTGTTTAAAATTTTAACACATAAAATAAAAATAAAAAACAGAAAAAAAAAAAAAAAACAAAATACCACCAAACGTTGTGCGCAATTAGTGAATTTTTTTTTTTGAAACGTTAGATAATTTGTGACTTAACAGTATCATTGTATCACTCCTGATATGTGTGTATATAAACCCTTGCTTTCCCAAAATTTTGAAACCCACCTGCTAAAATGAGCCAGGGTTTTGTCCGCCGGTACCCTGCGCTCTCGGCGCCGGTATTCCTTACCATCGCCGTTGTTTCTTTGTTTCTTGTCATTAAACCAGTCACTGGGTGGCGTCCATGGACGGACCACAAAATCAACGCTTCTGATCTCGATTTCGGAGGCTCCAAGAAGTACGAAGGCTCGTCCGAGTTCGTCCGCATGAAGTACCATATGGGTCCGGTGATGACCGCCAAAATCGCCGTCCACCTCATTTGGTACGGCAGGTGGCAGAAGGCCCAGAAACGGATTATCCGGGAGTTCATCAACTCGATCTCCGCCCCCGCCGATTCCAAGCACCCCTCGGTGTCCACCTGGTGGAAGACGGTCCGGCTCTACACGGACCAGACGGGCTCGAACATCTCTGGCACGGTTCACGTCGGCGCAGAGAAGAACGACCGGTTGTACTCTCACGGCAAGAAACTCACGCGGCTATCCATTCAGTCGGTGATAAAGAGCGCCGTGACGGCGTCGACGCGCCCATTGCCGGTAAACCCCAAGAGTGGGCTGTACCTGGTGCTCACATCTGATGACGTGTACGTCCAGGACTTCTGCCAGCCCGTCTGTGGGTTCCACTACTTCACCTTCCCGGCGATTTTGGGCTACACGCTGCCGTACGGTTGGGTGGGCAACTCCGCCAAGCTATGCCCTGGCCAGTGTGCGTACCCCTTCGCGGTGCCGGCGTACATGCCGGCGCTGAAGGCGGTGAAGTCGCCCAACGGCGATGTCGGGGTCGACGGGATGATCAGTGTGATCGGGCACGAGATTGCTGAGCTGGCGACGAACCCGCTGGTGAATGCGTGGTACGCCGGCGGGGACCCAATCTCGCCGGTGGAGATTGCTGATCTCTGCGAGGGCATTTACGGTACGGGAGGCGGTGGATCGTACACGGGGCAAATGATGAACGATGCTGATGGTGCCACGTACAACATGAAGGGGATCAGGAGGAGGTTCTTGGTGCAGTGGGTTTGGAACCCTGTGTTGAATTACTGCACTGGCCCTAATGCCCTTGATCAATAAATATATATATATTTTCCTCTTTCGGTGGTTTTTTTTTTGGGTGGAGTTTTGTTAAAATTGTAATAAACTATTATTATGTGTTTCGCTTCCCGTTTTATTTAAAGAAAAATTATTTACGTAATCCTTTATAGTTGTAAATTTACGAAATATTAAGGTCGAAGTTTCATTGCCCAGGGACCACAGAGAAAATATCTAAGTGAAAGGGCCTCTCAATCGAGAAATCTCCGCTTAAAAAGTCGAAAAAAATTAGTAGAAGTAAAAAAATTAAAAATTTAATAGAAATACAAAAAAGTAATAATAATAATTTGAGAAATTAAAAAAGGAAAAAAATAAAAAAATTAGAAATTTTGGATCAAATTTAATATTTTAAAATAAATTATATATGTAAAATTATGTGTGCGTATGTATGTTAGAGTCTAAAGAAATCCTCGATGTCTCATTTGGTAGTATAAAAATGTGTAAAAATATATCAAAAATTACAAACTGTGTGTTTGGTAAAATTTTAATTTTTGTCGCTTTTTTATTTTAATTTGTTCAATTCAAAAGTTACTAAAGATTTTACTAAACACATAAAAGTTGTTAAAATTTTTATCAAATATTTAAAAGTTGCTAAAAATTAGTGGTGTTTGGAATTAAAAAAAAAAAATCAAAAAATGGGATTGATGTGATGTAAAAATGATAAGTGTAAAATTTGATTGGAGGGATTTGAAATTTTTTAAAATTTTTTAATTTTTTTGGAGGTTCCAAATGAACCCCAAATATTACAAAAAAATTTACCAAACACTTGAAAGTTATAAAAAATATTAAAAATTACAACTTATTTTATTGAACATATTTAAAATTATAACTAATAATTTTGATTAAAAGTTATTAAAAATTGTACAACCAATTGCCTCCTTGTGAGACAAACATAAAACCTAAGACCTAAATAAGGAGCTCTAATCAGTGAAAGATTTGTGCGAGTGAGACAAGCAAAAAATCTAAGACCTAAATAAGGGGCTCTAATCAGTGGATTAGTATCAAATTAATTTTATTTTTATGTTTAGAAAGAGAAAATTAATTTTTAATAGTTAATTCAATATTTTTAACCTCTTATGTTTGGAGTGATAAAAAGTGAAAAAAATGAGATAAAGTAATAAAAGTTATGAGTTCGTAATACGTGCAATGAAATAAAAAAGTTGATGTGATAAAAATTTTTAAATTTTTTTTTTTTACAAATACCAAACGCACCGAAGTTTAAAAAAAATTTAAAATATATATTTCAGAAAAACTAAAAAAACTGAATAACCATAGATTGAAGATCTGACTACTCCCTCCAAATAAAGCCTTAATTGGACAACTTTTCGTTTTTTACTTTCGCCTTTTGACACATTTTCGCCTTTTGGCACATTACTCCTAAGCCTAGAGTGGGAAGTCCTTCCGACATATTTTTGCTTCTTGCTTTTGCAGCTTTTGCAAAGAAATTTCATCATGACGCAAATTTAGGCGAAGTGCACATTGGAATCGTTGTTGATTCAAAACTCATGACAAATATAAATTCGTCGTATCTTGTTCCCTACAAATGCGCAACAAATAAAATAAAATAAAATAAAATAAATTTCTAACAATTTTTATAAACCACCCACATTCTCATTTTTATTAATTTTAAAAAATTTCAATATTTTACTTAAAAAAACAAAATATCCGAAAAGAGGTTAACTAAATGCGTACATTTTTTTTGATAATTATATTTTTGAATTGAAAACATTCAAATGAATACAATTGTCACTATTTTTATAAATTTTTTTGAATTTGGGAATGGATTTAGAAGACCGTTCCCACAGTTTTGGTGCTGTGCATATATAGAGTGTTGATTTTTTGAATTTGTGAGAATGATTTTGGGCAATCGTTACCACGGTTTGCTATTATTCATCTCAAAAAAAGGGTGTCAAAATTAATTCAAAATCACATTTTATCTTAATTTATTTTTTTTTACTAGTCCAAACGTTACCTACATATGCGACTTTCAATTAAGAGTGAGTAAAATCAAATTAAAAAAAAAAAAACAAACGAACAAATTGAATTGAATTATGAATAATTTTAATTTGTTCAATTCGATTTAATTCTTCAACTCAATTTTTTATTTTTTAATACTTTGATTTTTCGATTCGATTTAACTTCTTTGTTTTTTTTTTTTCCTTTTTTTCACTAAAAATTTAGTTAAAATAATAGTTTCGATGTAATTCTGTAGTTGATAAATGATCACGAATGAATAAATAACTAAATACTTCTAAGTTTGCTTACTTGAAGATATACTTAAAAATGAGTATTAAATAGAGTCGAATTTATATGTAATAAATTAAAATAACATTAATATGGGTGAGTTTTTTGTAAACAAACTAAAAAACTCTATAAATCTCTGTTAATTTTATACCACATCAATTTTTTTTTTCACTGCACGCATTACGAACTTTCAATTTATCTCAATTTATCTCACTTTATCTTACTCCAAACTCACCTTATATAAGCTTATAATTGCACAAAATTGATGGAATGCTTAACCCGAAAGGGAAGGAAGGGTAATTACGCATATCCGAATGTATTTATAATTAGTGCTATAAATGAACTAAATTTATAGCTTAACTCTCTTTAATTATAACTTCAATCAGTTGTAAGAAGTTGTTGTAGGTTAATTTACACTTTATTTGTTAAATTAAAAAAGCAAATGAGTGCCATTATTATCACCTTAATGGAGGGACATGTGAGAAAGTCTGTGGTTTTATTTTATTTATTTATTTATTATTATTATTAATTTTTTTTTGGTGCAGTAAAATTTGCTCAATCACTTCCATGAAGCATGCAGTGGCCTGCGGATTCCAGGGACTGGAGCGGGAGAATCTACTACAAGGGTTACAATGGGTCAATCAATGGTTTAGATATAATTACATTAAATTAATGGTCTTAATTTAATGTAATAAAATTAAATTTAAAATAAGAATAAAAATTAAACAAAATCTGATTAGAAAATCATTAATGAAAAATATGAAAAGACACACTATATTAAAATGTAATTATATCTGTAGCATTAATTGACCCACTGCAACTTCTACAGTGAATTCTCCCACTGTAACCCCCTTAAAACTCGTGGCCTGCTCATTGCCAGTTTTGAAATAGGAAAAATTATCTCACATGACGGTGAAATAGGAAAGATTGCCTTACATGGTGATAAAAGTTGAGCAGGCGTACCATATTTGTGCGAGTGTCATTTTGGCTGCATTATATTAAGAATTTGTCAAGAAAAAAAATAAAAATAAATAAGAATTTAAAATTTCTTTTCCTATTTGGATTGTGATGAAAAATAAAAGAAAAGTGCATGAAATTTAAGACATCTAAATAAATTAAATAAAAAAATTAATATACTAATGAATTACTTTTATTTTATTTATTTTTTTAATCAATCTAGACAAAAATGTATATTTGAAATTTTATTCTTTCCTTCCTCTATTTTCCTATCTTTTTCCCTTCCCTTCTCTTCCCCCCCCCCAGCTAAACCTCTCACTCCAAACACAATATTTAAACACTAAGAATTTACGGAGAGAGAAAAGAAAAATGGAGAAAAATGTTAAGAACTTATATATACTTGTTTTTTTGTGATTAATTAAATAAAATTTTACTTTTCTTCTCATTTTCTACCTATATCAAAAACCTCAACTCAATTCAACCAATCCTTTTTCATTTCATTTTCATTTCCTGGGAAACAAATATTATGGTACGACTTGTACGCGATTTTAAAAAAAATATAAATGAGAAGGAGAGGATTTTCAGCAATTTCTCATTTAATGTCAGTGTGTATTAGACATCTTCCTCTACAGCATGAAAGCCAAAAGCGATAATGAAGCAAAGATGCAGACAATAAAACATCTATATACATATATTCCAGATCTCCCTAATAATTTGTCACAGAAGCCTACTCAGAAAATAGACACCATCCTCTACAAGCAGAAAATATCACTTACTATTCACGAAGATCTTTTCGGGCTTTAATTTTCTCATTTTGCAGGTACTTGATCACTCCATAAGCCTACTGTTCCCGCAACAAACAAGAAGACTGTGGGTGTAAATGCTGGGTATAGCTACTTGACGAGAATGAATCCCACTCTTTCCGGGTAGAAAGCCGTGGATTTAGAAACCCAAAAGGTGCAATTTGGAATTGACATAAACACCAGATATAAAACGGAGGAACAATGGTTGCTTGGTTCCCCCCCCCCCCCCCCCCCCCAAAAAAAAAGAAAGAAAATAAAGAACAAAAGTTTGATGTAAAAGTGACGCGTGAAGAAATTTGATTGGAGAAAATTAGAAAAGTAGGAGTTTTTGGTGTTTTATGGGGATCCAAAGTCCAAACACCAAAACATGAACACCAAAACATGTTTCATTACCACATTACCAACTCTTAGATATTACTGGCAGAAACTTAAAAGGGTAAATTAGAAATATTCTCATGGTATGTGATTACATGGAGCAAGTCTTATGTGCAGATGATTTGAATGGCTCAAAACCTGTAACACTTCTCATCATGGAAAATATGGTTTACACAGTTTGTCACAGTCACAATTTATGACCATGTGCTGCAACCGAGCATCTTCTCTAGTGCTACATTTAAACTTGGGAATGGGAACAGGAACAGGAACAGGAATACCTGAAACAAATTCCTCTCTTTGGTATGTCTTTTTGACGTAAGAATGGAACTAGAAATTCTGTATCTTAAGGAACTGTGACACAGTGATGAAAGACAAATACATATAATTATCATTGTTATTTCTTGATGTACCAAGTATGGTAATTTTCTTAGATTCACCCTCATTCCTGTTCCAAAGGATACCAAGCATAACCTATGTTCGGGTTTTTCCATGCAAAAGTGGGAAAAGAAAATGTCCCCAGTTAACATTTACCCCCCCTCCCCCTTCTGTAAATAGGTGAGGCATATGAGCAGCCTTAACCCCAAGGCCTTCCCACATGAGAGTGCACCTTCCTGGTAGTTCAACTATATTATTTTTATCCAAAATGAAGATATGTCACCTTTTCAAAGAACAATTGCAGTCCCTCACAAGTCACAACCCAGAACCCAATTTAATAGAAAAAGAGATTAACAAATGATATAAGAATGATATAAGAAGAAAAACAACAAAGGAAACATTAACACAAGGTGAATCAGAGGGAAGACAACGTGCGCAAAATATAGTAGCTGGGTAAGTCTTGGCTGCCTACAAACTCCTATATTTTCCCTCAAATCTAGGCATCAAATTATACTTTATATGAATAGATGTGTTTATGAGAAGTCCACCGCAGAAAGATTCAGGGAAGGACAAATTTTGTTAATTACCCTCCCCCATTCTACCCTTTTTCGGCCAAGCAATAAACAAGGAAAAAAAAAAAAGTTTCCCCATAGATACACACTTCCTTTCTCTGTTAAAGCATTTAACTCAAAATCCATTGGTAAGGAATATGGATATCCATAAACATCTTATACTATTTTAGGAAACACTATTTTAACAATGTGGGATATATTCTTATACATACCCTCACATGCGACACCACTTGCATATGGAGAGGGTGCATCGAAAGCTCTATTTTAACGATGTGGGATATATTGCAATACACCTTTTAATACGTGACCTCTACTCACATGTGGAGAGGCAGATGGTGCATTGAATATGATAAGTGCACAAATGAAAGATTGAGAAGTGAATGAGAGACGATTCTCTCCAAATCTAGGTCTAATACCATGTTAAAGTATCTAACTCAAAATTAATCGGTAAGAGATGAAAATGCTGACTGACGATATGGGAGATATTCCAATACAAGTCAACTCGTACAATTTCTTCCATCACTAGTCAACAAATAAAGACCCCCCCTTTCTCTTCCCATGGGTGAAGAAATTGAGGGGTCAAGGTTAGGGAAAGGAGACAGTGTATAATGTGTACGCACATACACATCTATATACACATAACTAACCGACATGAACAACAGCACCTGAAAAATGATAATCTAAAAGACCATTATGCTATAATTACCCAATCAAAATCAATTGCAATGACCAAAAATAATTTAAATTTCTGAACAATAACAATTAAGCAGGCAATTACAATCCCAATTAAGTTTCAAGTGCTATCCACAAAGCTATCCAACTCTTAACTCCTTAGCATTCATTTCAAATTCATGAATTTGAGATTAAATTATATTAAAATTTTAAAATATAAATGATTAAAAATAACTTACGTTATTTTAAACATATATCTATATATATGTGCCGTGATAAAATTAAAAATTCCCATATAAACTAATAAAATAATATTTAAACATTTATTCTTAAATAATTAAAATCGAATGCACAAATTTCAAATCCCTAAATACATACATAACCTTAAATTTACCTGATGCGGCCAGAGCTATACCCTCGAGGAGAATAACAGCACCGAGGCCCAACCAAGTGAGAAGAAAAGCATTCTCGTTTCTAAGCTGCTCCTCGGCCCGACCCGCTTCTCGCGGAGAAACAAACTCGGGCTTCTGGACCGGCGTCCGGCGAATTATGGAGTCCCTCTCTCGCCTCTCCTTCTGTTTCTTCTTGGTGCTAACTGGGTTCGCTTTTGATTTGGAAATTGAAGAAGATGAAGAGCCAAACCCTACGCCAGTTGAGGTGGGTTTCTTGGGTGGGTCCGGATCGGATGAGGACCCGTCAATTGGTTGGGCGGTGGTGGTGGTTGGTTTTGGAGGCTCTGCAGATGAGGAGTCTTGGGATCTGACGATGAATGGTGAGGTGGATTTGGTCGGAGAGTGAGGAGGACGAAGAAGAAGAAGACGGGGGTTTTTGGGAAGAAGAGTTGACGATGAGTGGAGTACTAGCGCCATTTTCAGTTTAGTTGGTTAACGATGTTCCAGCCGGACTTAAACGTTTGGATTGTGAAAAACGTTAGGCCGAGATCGCGTGGCACAGCGAGTTTGGGATGGTTTGATTAACATTTAGGGTTCAAATATATTTATATTTTTTTGATTAAAAATATATAAACGTATTTAAATTGTTAAAATTTAATTGAAAAGTTTCGAAGTGTCTCTAAATAAATATCACACTTTTTTTCAATTATTATGGTGTTTTTGTTGTAAAAGTTAATATAAATTTGTACAAGTTATAATTTCGTAATTCATGTAATTGATAAAAAAAATTAAATTTTATGAAAATTTGTAGATATTTTTTAACCTTCAAACAGTTTCAATTTCAGATAATTTTTTAATTTTCTATGTAATATAAATAATCATAAACAAAATTTTATAGCACTTTACATATATACGTGTGAGTGATGATTATAAATATAAATAAATTAAAATAATATATATAATGATATCATTTGCTTAAAGAAATAAAATATATTATTTTTGTGAATAGATGACTGTTTAGAGTCGATAATTTGAATAACGTAATTTTCAACTGTATATTTAGTATATTAAAAAATTATTTTTATTTAACTAAAATCGTTATTTACAATATCGTATTTGAAAGAAAAGTCATTTTTTATAAAGATGATTTTAATTTGTGATAATTGTTGAACTAGTTAATTCTAATGAATCATGAATAATAGGTACAAAATCCCTATTTATCTAATCTTTAATGGTTTAGACACTTTTTTGTTACAATAGTTTCGAGTTATGAGTTAAATTATTTTTTAAACCCAATTAGTAGTTTAACAGCTCAATCAAGCGGAATATAATTATTAAAACATTGGTTTAAACATGAAATGGTTATCTGATAGTTATTTTTAACGTTTTTATAATTATGATCGTGAGTTTTTATAAAAGTTTATAATTTTTGTAAACTCTTTTTTCCATAAAAAGAAACAAATCACAAATTTAAAAAAATAAACTTAGAAAACTCACCGCAAATAAGATTAAAATTAATTATAACTTATTTGAACCGTAGATTAATTATAAAGTTATACGCAGAAATAATGTAATACTCATATGTATCATCCTCAAACAAAAAGATAATTCGCTATCTAGTGTAGATTTAAACCGTAAAATGAACAATTTAGGCTCCATTCGAAAGTGAGCATACATTTGCAAAAAAAAAGAGTTACAAGGAATTTTATTGTACAAATTTTATTATTAGGACTCCATTAAAGAATTACATGAGAATAAAGTTAAGGTAATTATATTTTATTCTTTTGAAGTTTGATACTAACTTATTTACTTTTTTTTTTTTTGTATAATTTCAAAGTCAACAAAAAATTTTTTGTGTTTGTATTAAAATGTAAAATTGATCGAATCTGGTAATCTCAACTAAATTTATGCCTAACAAGCTAAAATTTGTTGGAGAATTTTTTCCCTAAAAGTGGATAAATAAAAATACATTTTACCCTTTTACATTAAAATCAAATGTTTTTTTTTCCAAATTTTTTAAGTAAACTCAATAAAAAAATTCAGAGACAAAATTATCTTAATTTTATTAAATTTAATAAATTTTGGCAACTTTAAATTTCAATCTAAATTGGTTGTGTTGATTTCTAAATTAGATAAAGGTCATGTATTTGTAGGAAAAATTTAAATAAAATATAAAATTTGTATGGCCAGGAAATTAAATCATACAAATAACACAATATTTTTACGTAATTCGACAAATGCCCACGTTTACAAGAGAGAAAATTCACTAATTGAATCAAAATTGAGAAATTACGGAGAAGAACTCCACCCAAATTTTTAATCTCTATTTGTATGTTCTCTCCACTTTTACAGCTCTCCTTTCTTCTGGCCACACCCTTCCCGCTCTCCCATTACTTTCAATTAATACGACCAATGGCAGTCAAAATGGTTGTTTGCCGAAGTCTCTTGGCATTTGTAGCAGTCACCCATAATGTTCGCTCTTAGTTACTTGTTTCTTCATCTTCTCACCCAACGTGGGTAGGTCAAAAACCCAGCAAAGTTAACTACTCCTAAATTCAATACAATGCCTTGCCTAATCTATGATCTAGCTTAGCCCATTTGAATTTAATTCGGAAATGACTACATTTTTAAAATTTTGGTGTAAAATGTCATTTTATTTTATTTATTTAGAATACATTTGAAGTGACAAAAAAAAAATAATATATGATAGAGTAAGATAATTTGTGGATCCATAATTCGTGTAATGAGATAAAAAATAATTTGTGAGTTCATAATTTACAGTGAGATAGAAAAGTAAATAATTTTTAAAAACTTTTAAAATTTTTCAACAATTTTAGCAAATTAAATGCACTATTTATTTATTAATTATTATTAATATTATTATTATTATTATTGTTACGTCTATGGGCGTCACTTTATTGACCATTGGACTAGGGCCTGATTCTTCCGCCCGACCCGTCCAGATTTCTCCACGATCCAGCTGCTCTCAAATTTAAAGCCCGCGAGCCCGAACCTGATCCGCGTAAGCCCGGGCTTTTTGCTGACCCTCGCCTATTTGAAGCCACTAGCGTGTCAACTTCTAACGGTCGATTTCGTTGGCAATCCTCTCTCTCTCTCTCTCTCTCTCTATACACCATCATTAATATCAAACTTCTGATCTTTGTACATATTACATGCCTATATATATATATATATATATATATATAGTTTATATAAATCCTTCAATTATCTTGTTTTTTCTCTTCAAAATCCCAAAATCTTTTCAATTTTCCCCAAAATTTGAATCTTTCTCACTACCATGACATGAAAAAACAGATTCTCATATGTTCATCTGTCTTCAATGTCGACTCCAGCTCCTTCTGCAGATAATTCGAGGGTGAAGCTGAGGAAGATCCCTCCAATTCCAGTTCGTCAAAACCCCGGCGACGATGAGGGCGAATCGGAATTCCAATTAACTTCTCTCGGTCTCACCCGCATCCGGACCCGCACAGCGCAATTTCCTTCGCCTCTTCGATTCTTGTCCTCCTCGGTTGCCGCCCCTTCAGGTCTCAGCGACGCCGCCAAAGAGAATTCTGGAATTCATCCTCATAACCACGCGACATACGTAGAACAAGGTCTTTTTTCTCTAGCCATTCTCTCTTTTTATCCTCCAAATATATATGTATGTATATGTATTTATGTATGTCTATTCCAATTTCCTGTATGTAAAGCACGTAGAATGGAATTGTGCAAGAGATGATATTACAGTTATTACTTATATTGAAATATGAACTTTATATATATGTATATGATCTTATCATTTTGTTTTCTTTTGCAAAAGTAGAATAATAATAGAAATGTCATAATTTTATTTTTATTTGTTTGGGAAATAAGCAAAAGCCGCCAAATTCATTTGCTTTATGTGGGAATTGCTTCATTCTTTTCCCTTCTTTTCAGAAAGGAAAATGCTATTTTACCAAATTTTTTCTTCCTTTTTTTTTGGGTTTGAAATCTGTGCCAGAATGTTGTTGAAATTTCACCCTTTACTAGTTATGGAATACAAGTCAAGCAATAAACGATCTCACAGTGCAGAAAATAAAGAGACTGCATACAAAGAATTAAGGAGAAAAACTATTTACGAATAAGGGTAGAAAAGTCTCAAGTCACGGAGACAAAAAAATCTCCACTACGAGCAAATGGTTACAAGGAGGACCACAGTCGCGTATAAAGTCTACATTTCCTACCCTTGCCACACCAATCATAATACACATTTTCTCCAACACATGAAGAAGGATTTTCACCCACAGTTAATGAAGAATATGATCAAGTCTTCAAATCTCCTTGGATATCAGGAAACTTTCTTTAGGTGTCTTTAGGTATATAAAACTCAAAATTCCGAACAAAATAGTTTATCACATGCTATTTTAAAAATTGCAAATTCACAGCTCGCTCAAGCAGCTTCCTGTAGTCTTTCTGCATTCTTCAAGCCGACTTTTCATGGCAGCTTTTTTCACCAAATTAGCTCTCGGTATCTTGTGAACATAGAGTAGGCTCCCAGCGATCTTCCTGCAATGGACCTACAAAACCTTCAATCCTAAACTCTAAAACACCCTGGCTAATGTCAAAGAATATAGAATTATAGAATTAAATTCATTATTTTGTTCATGAATTTGCCAATTACAGATATACCTAACAGTTGTGACAATTATATTTTTGTAATAAAAGTGTTTTTAGTGGGCTCTTTCATTTAGAGTGATTGTCCCATAAGATAGCTACATTAGAAAACAAAACATCACGTTACATGATATTTTGACTTCCTTTTTTTGAGCAAATTTACCATAAGTATGAATTCTGTTGCCAACTTATTTCAAATGAAACCAATAATTGATTTTGGTTGTTTCCGTTTGTATGTTTAGGTATTTTTCTCCATCTTCTTTTTTTGGTTGATGTATAGTTTCTGTAAATATGTAGAAATGCAATCATGTTCTGCGGTGTATAATCTTTTGATACATACGATTTCTAATCATTTATAGGCAAAAAGGTTCAATGTAGTCTATCCAAATCCCTAAGAGTGCAATCACCACTAAGTCCAGGTTTGGAGGTGAGTTAATGATTTTTTATTTCTTTTTTCTTGAAAGTTATTTGAGCAATTAGGTATTGCATCTTAATGGTGTTGTGCTTCTTGTAGGGTCATCACACAGCTTTTGCCAAGGAAATCCAATCTCCACGATATCAGGCTTTATTGCGCGTGACAAGTAGACATAAAAAGAGAAACCCAGATATTAAGAGCTTCTCTCATGAACTCAATTCCAAGGGAGTGCGACCTTTTCCATTTTGGAAGTCTCGTGCATTTGGACATATGGAGGTGTTCACTCATCTTAGTTTCTGTCTTTGATATAGTCCAATTCGCATCTCTTTCCCTTCCACTTTATATGTAAAGCGTTTTGTTGATATATCAGTGGTTCCACTCATTTATGATATAACACACACATATACAAATATTGCAGGAGATCGTGGTAATGATCAGGGCAAAGTTTGACAGATTAAAAGAAGAGGTTAACAATGACTTAGGTATCTTTGCTGCTGATTTGGTGGGTATACTTGAAAAAACTTCAGACTCACACCCCGAATGGAAAGAAAGCTTGGAGGATTTGTTAGTCACAGCTAGGCTTTGTGCAAAAATGTCACCAAATGAATTTTGGTTGAAATGTGAAGGCATTGTTCTGAATTTAGATGATCGGCGTCAAGAGCTCCCAATGGGTACACTCAAACAGGTTTATACACGACTACTATTCATCCTCACTCGGTGTAGTCGGCTTGTGCAATTCCAAAAAGAGGGTGGTTATGAAGAAGATCACATTCTGGGTATGCACCAACTCAGTGACCTTGGAGTTTATCCAGAACAAATATTTGGGTCTCCACACCTTGACTTCAATAATGCAATCAAGGGAAGGGCAGCGAGTGAACATCAGACCAAAAAATCCAATGGGCAGGATCTTAGTGATTCGACTTTTAAACAAGATCAAGTGAATCAAAACTTTCATATTGGAGGTGAGACTGGAGAAGTTAGCCCTACCAAAAGTGTTGCTTCATCTACTGGTAGTTTTAGGATGTCATCTTGGAAGAAACTTCCATCTCCAGCTGGGAAAAACCGGAAAGGCCCTGGTTTTGACAGCACTCCTTCTAAAGATAAATCAGATCCGTTACATTATAAAGATGAAACAACTAGTGTTGATGATAATATTGAAAATCTGGATCGCATCCATGGAAATTCAGAGACATCACTTAATGTACAAGGAGTTACCTGTGGATGCTGGGGGAATCAACACAATTTATCCTATGATAATTCATTTATTTGTAGAATATGTGAAGTTGAAGTACCAACTGTATTTGTAGAGGAGCACTCTAGAATTTGTACAATTGCGGACAGATGTAATCTAAAAGGTTTAACTGTAAATGAACGACTTGAAAGAGTAGCAGAGGCTCTTGAAAGGATATTGGAATCATGGATGCCAAAGAGCTCAGGTGGTGCAGTAGGAAGTCTGGAGGTTGCAGGAGTGTCTACATCAAGTGTGCATGAAGAGTTATTGGAGTTTTCACGCAAGCGAAACAGCTTGTCTAGTCACTGCTCTGAAGAAATATTTGATTGTGCTCCGGAAGCTGATAATGCATCCGTTGTAGATGATCTGAACATTTCACCTAACATGTCATGTGAAGTGCATGGTAAGAAAACTTCATCACCAGGAAGCTCAACGCCACAATCACCCTTAATAACCCTACAGACAAACCAGATTGAACTGCTATTGAGTAGATGGAAAACAATATCAGAGCATGAAAATTATCGGCAGGTACATATTATGGCAGTTATTTGCCTTGCGTAAAATTATGAGATTTTGGTATGATTTTCCAATGCTAAGTCTATTGGTATTGATAATTTGATATTAACTTTGATCCCTACTATATTCCATAAAATTTTTACATTCTTGATTGAAGCAATCAACATGGATTGTTGTCATTTTAATACAGGTTTCTCTCATGTTACTACCTTTATGTGAAAAATGGCAGATGGACAATTTTTTAGTAATCATGGTCATTCATCATCTTATTGGAAACTTTTTCTTTGTTTTGCACAGTATTAACCTTTTAGCTTTTACAGATAAAGAGTATTTAATGTGGAAAAAAGCTCCACCAAAAATAAATAAACAAGTGTGGGAATACCATATGGCCCTACAACCTTCCCTACTTTCATTTTCTTAAATGCATGGTAAACTTTGGATACCTTAATTTTGTGAAAGAATTTATTCCCCAAAATGTCTCTATTGCTGTCATTCAGTTTCAAATAACCTAATTCTAATAATGTTGTTTTCTACTTGAAACTCTTTGTCTGATATACGTGTACTGATTGCTCATGGAATTTTGAATCTGCAACTATGATATGGCGGAATGCAGATACATCTATAAAAACAGAATTATTTTTTTTCCCCTATCATACATCCCATGGTCTCATACCTTTAACACTTGCTATATTTCTTCTAAATAGCCCTGATCTCTGGTGTCTAAATACATCAATTGGTCTCTACTCTTACTTTCTAGATTTCAGTCATCCTGTCAGTTACTTGTATTGGCACTGAAACATATGCTAATTATTTTCGAAATGTGGTAACAATAACATGTTTGACATTTTGTCTACTTTTGGTCTTTTTAACATTACAAACATAACTTTCACTATTTGTTTGATAATTTTGCTTTCCATTTGTTGTAATTTTTTTCTTTTTTCTTTTCTTTTTGATTTTTAATTAAGTTGCTAATTTACCATGGGATGCCAGATAAATAATCTAGTGAATGTTGCTCGATCTATAGCCAATGTAAACACTGAAGACTATGGTGCATTGGAGTATTTGCTTGATTGCCTAGAAGACCTGAAATATGCCATCCAAGACAGGAAAGTGGATGCCCTTGTCGTTGAAACCTTTGGAAGACATATAGAGAAACTATTACAGTAAGTTACATAAATGCAAATGTTTTGTACGTAATATAAAAATTATTACCAATTATTGCTGGATATAATTTTGGTTTTATGCGTGTATTTTTCTCGAGAGTTGGTTTATTAATTCAAGTCAAATTTCTTTACTTCTGAATTTTATTTAATTGTTCCATATTTTACAGGGAAAAATATGTACATCTTTGTGGACGGATAGAAGATGGAAAAATAGAATCATCAAAGACCATAGCTGAGGAAGAGAGTTCTCTGGAAGATGATACAGTTTGTAGTTTGCATACAAGCCCTATCAATCCATCTAAGGATAGGACATCCATAGAAGATTTTGAAATAATAAAACCAATCAGCAGGGGTGCTTTTGGACGAGTTTTTCTGGCCAGAAAAAGGGCAACTGGTGACTTATTTGCTATAAAGGTAAAAATCTATAATTCCATGGAGTGGATGGACTCTTAGGAACTATTAGATCATTCATCCTTGTAATAGATTTTTATTTATGATATAAAAAAAATCCTTTTTTTAAAGCCTTTCTGTTTAATTTTCAGGGAAAATCATTATATTTTAGCCCTCAACTACTTGTTACTGTTGAATTGACCAAAATATTATAGATAATCAGTTTTGAGTTACCTCCTTTTTTGTCTTATTATTAATCTTAACAATGCTTGTCTATGTGTGTACATGGTATAAAAGTGTTTGTTGATTTTTTTGGCGGCTTTACTTGATCTTTTCCTGGAAATGATTCTTTTGTGATTGAAATTTCTACAGGTTTTAAAGAAGGCTGACATGATTTGTAAAAATGCAGTTGAAAGCATTTTGGCTGAGCGTGATATCTTGATATCAGTTCGCAATCCTTTTGTGGTAAGCAGGTTCCACAATTCTTAACCTGCTGAATGATAAAATTATTTTCTAATGTTCATGTTCCAATGACAAACAGGTACGATTTTTCTACTCCTTCACCTGTAAGGAAAATCTTTATTTGGTGATGGAGTACCTAAATGGAGGAGATCTTTACTCTTTACTGCGAAATTTAGGATGCTTAGATGAAGACATGGCACGCATATATATTGCAGAACTCGTAAGGAATGTTGTTGTAACCTTATTTTAACTAGCATATGCTCTCTCTCTCTCTCTCTCTCCCTCCTTCTCTACTCTACAAGTGTCTTGAGTAAATATGGATATACTTCAATCTATTATTTGTAGGTTCTTGCATTGGAATACTTGCATTCCTTAAACATCATCCATAGAGACTTGAAGCCTGACAACTTGGTGATTGGTCCAGATGGTCACATCAAGGTCAATATTTATAGTACTATTTTTTTTTTAACTGTTTACCTAAACCATACATTTCTGTGTATATTGGAGATAATATTGACAATATATTGTTGTAGGCAAAGACCTGAAAATATCACCAATCAGTAACTTAATACTGAATGACAGCTCTCAGAGCTTCATAGATAATTGCTTCACATTTCTTGGGAGAAGAGGAGAGAAATATAATAATTTTTTCTTCTTTTCCATGGTTTGTTTCAATTATGGAGAGAAAAGAAGAGGGAGAATGACTGGACAAAAATTTATTTCCACATAAATCAGGAACCAAATTGTGTTATTTACTCTAACATTTCATGTTCAACTAAAAACATGATCCTCTTAGGTGTTGATATTTGTTTTGTTCTTGTAAAATGGTGGTATCATCTTGATGCCTTTCTTTTCATCTAATAAATTTACGTTAAAAAAAAAGTGAATTTGAGAGGTGCATTTTGTAATTTTTAGAATTTATTATGCCTTAAATTTTTATTGAGCACTTGTTTGTTCACACTTCGAAGGTGTCTAGTAATGCTGAAATGAAGCAAGAATAAATTTGGTGTCTTGTCAACCTCAGCTGGAAGCTTTAACCTGTTATTTGTGCTTCCATAATGCTCTAGCTTGTATTGCAACGTCAAGAAAGTTCTGAAATGGCTTAAAATGGACGGTGATGTTCAATTTTATCAACTAATATTTATTTGGAGGGTTCAAAGTAGGTGATCTGTACCATTTTGTTTGGCATGGGGAATGAGGTTCCTTTGGCCATCCACTCTGCAAATCATGGTGCATATTAAGTTTATCCTTTGTTCCGTCAACATGTTGAGTTAACATCTATTGTTGCTTCCTCTTCATGATCAATATATGCTTTTTTTTGGGGGGGGCGGGGGTGTGAGTTGAACCTAAGGCCATTGCCTGTGGGAGGGGATGTGAGTTGAACCTAGGATCTCTATTGCCTAGGTGGGGGACCTTTTCCTCTAGGCTATCCCCTCTTCTCATATCTTGGGCTTTGTTGTTCAGCTATCCTCTGTGTGTGTGTGTGTATGTTTATTTTATTTTTTATTTTTTGTGCTGGTATGGTAATTTTTATGTTACTTATCACTTCTCACGAATCCTAATCCCATCTGTTACAGTTGACAGATTTCGGGCTCTCCAAGGTAGGCCTCATCAACAGCACAGGTGATTTTTCTGGTCCACCAGTCGGCGGTACTTTTCTTGGAGGCGAAAACCCTAAAACTGCTGCACAATCATCATTCAAACGAGAACAACACCAAAAGAAATCTGTTGTAGGCACCCCAGACTATTTAGCACCTGAGATACTTCTTGGCATGGGACATGGTTCGATATTTATTTACGGAATGGATATTCCTTATGCTGTAACAAACTTTCTTTTTATTTCTCCTCATTTTTCCTGGTTCTGAGATGTGTTATTTTATCTTTGCACACTATTCTTGTAGGTGCAACAGCAGATTGGTGGTCTGTGGGTGCTATTTTATTTGAGCTCCTTGTAGGAATTCCTCCTTTTAATGCTGAGCATCCTCAGGTAAGCTGTCCAGAGTTGACATTCCCAAGATGCTTGTGCAACACTCCCATAAACATTTGGCTTTTTTTTTTCCCACAATTGATGTTCACTTTTTCCAACAAAATATTGATGTAGCCATGAGGAAATATGTTAGCAATGAGGTGTATGATCTAGGTTGTAATACTATTCACACATGTTGCTTGAAGAAATTGACGCAAATTAGTTGCTTTGGCCTAAAAGTTTTCTTTCCACTTTTCAAGGCACATGATATCTCTTAACTTGTTAGAGATAGGGAATTATTATAAATATAGAAATAGCTCTTTGATTTATTCTTTCCTAGTATACGAGATTAGATCGTGATTCTTTGTATCACTGTTTTCTAGTTTGTACAAAATCCTATGAATATAAATATGTGCACCTTTCATTTAGACCTTGTTTCTTGACATCGTAGCCATAGTGAGTGACTTTCGTTGGAGTCTTTTGTGACCAGCCTATATCACTATAGAATTTTCAATATCTGATGACCCTCGCCAGGGATTTTTTGATCAAATTTCATCATTGAATTAGTCACCAGACATTGACGAGTTGAGTCTACCAAACCGAGTAGCCATTGACTCAATTGGGCACATGTCATCTCCGATTGATCTCTGATCTCTCTCCTTTTGGTCGTCTACCTTTGACAAGTCCGTTTGATAACTTGTTAATCTTTGGTGAATTTAGATTGGTCATCTAACACCTGTTTCTCCTCATGATCGATCCTTAGCTGCTGATTTTTGTCGCTGACAACTCCAGATAGGAATCCAACCTTTGGCAACCACTTGTCAACCTCCAGCAACTTTTTTCTTCATCCAGAATAGGGTTCTTCTATTAGTGGTTGCTGATCCACATTGAGAATAGAAACATCCTATTCTAGTAGTAGGTGATCCTATTCTGGCATAGACTATCTCATTGCAAGAGTGTATATTAATCTCTATATGGCTTCCAATTCTACTAGAATCAAAGCCAATTGGTTCTACCCTTTATCTGACTTGTTTAACTACTTGAAAGTTAAATGGAAAGGATTCTCTAATGGTGGGAGGCAATCAAGAATGCCCTAACGGATTATAAAAAACGAAAACATCTCACTCCAGCATCAATTGAGAAGATTTATGACGCTTGGATTCAAGATAATGTTAATATCATGAGTTTGTTGTGGACCTCTATATAGACCAAAAGTGTAGATGTGTACTCATGTAAGTACTTGTAAGGAGATTTGGGATTATATTCGTCTGCTATATTCTAGTGACTCTAGTCACATGTACAATTTCTCTAGTGACTTTTTGAAACTCCCAACAATTTGGTAAAACCATCATCAAATTTTTGTCACACTAAAGAGGATGTATAAGGAGATTTGGATTATGTTTGTCTATTATGTTCTAGTGATCCTAGTCACATCTACATTTTCTCTAGTGACTCTTTAAAACTCCAATAGTCTGGTAAAACCATCACCAAATTTTTGCCATGAGGTGCAGAAAGAATGAAAACATATTGTTGTATTGAGTTTATCACCTGATTCTGATTTTTTTTTATTATTATTTTATTTGTTATAAAAGTTTCTGTTTGTGCTATTCCTGTTCCCTTTAGCTTCCGGCTGTACATAATGGGTCCAAGTGAACTTAAAAACACAATGTATGTGACTCTAGCAAGCTAAAATGGCAGAGTCCAAAGCATTAGCTTCCATTTTTCTTTTTATGATTCTGCCTACTACAATATTTCTTATCCTCTTATCAGACCTTGGTTATTTGCTCAAACCTGTTGGATAGAACAACAATGAAAATATACATGACAAGGCACTTATTGCAAACTAGTTAGAATCAGCTACATGATTTTTTTATATATTTGATTGCTAAAGTAAAGCTTGTTAAGCCTAGTATGGGTTTTATATATTTTTTATTTTATTTTATTTGTATTTATTTTTGTAATTGGGTTAACTATAGTCATACAGTTCAAAATCTTCACTGATGGATCACCTTTTATTGCAGCAAATCTTTGATAACATTCTGAACAGAGATATACCTTGGCCCAAAGTACCAGAGGAAATGAGCTATGAAGCATATGACTTAATTGACAAGTAAGTTTGCAATAACTTAGTGGATGCTTTTTGGATATTGTGATTTGACATGATATTTTCAGTTGTTACCAACCTATTTGTGCCAGCTCTCTTGTTTGACTACACTTATGAGAAGAATTATGTGTCATTCTCATAGGTGGAAATGGTCATTGGAATCACAACTTGCCTGGGATTTGCAGTTGATAATTTTGTTTTGCATTGTATTATTTACCAAAGAAATTAATAATGGGTGTGTTTGGAGTTGTATAAAATTGTAAAAGTTAGTGTCTCGTGTTTTGTGCAATGAGTAGAGAATTTTAATTTTACAGTCTCGTAATTCGTGTTTGTAACGATTTGTAGAGTTTTGTATTTTTTTTTTCTTATTAGCTCCGAACGTTGCCAACATTAGAAAGAGTAAAAAATTGAGCATAGCAAACATGCCACTATTTTTTCCCTCTTTTGAGTTCATAATCAGTTGGAGTGAATTTTCTATTGCATCCCTTGTTAGCAAGTGTGTTCCTTGTGAATTTTGTACCTTATCTTTGTTGGTTGGTCATGGATTCCATTGAAAAATTTCCAGTGATATCCAAATGACAGGTAACAAATACGCCTCACAAGGAAAACATTTCTATAACAATGTATGCCTTACATAGGAAACATTTCTTAAGAACCTAACAATCTAATTTGCTGCATAAACGAAACGGTTCAGCATGGAAGCATTTCAAAGTTAGATATGTTGCGAAGTAAACCTATGCACAAGCTGTTCATCAGTTCATGAGCAAGAGGTTGTTTCCTTCTTACTGTTCTAAAGTTTGGTATGAATGATAATCAATCTTCTTAGTGCTACTAAAGTCCTTTTAGGGGTTAGAATGTGTCTACTTTAATGAATGACACATGAGTGCAAATTTTCAAAACGTACAAGTATATTAGAAAAGTTTTGTTGGAGAAATTTGAGAATGGTGAAGAGAGAGGGAGCTATAATGAGTCAAAAAACAAGAGTTTATAAATTTTTGTGGAGCCTTGAATAACACTTCAATGCCATGGGTCAAGCCAATTCTTGATATGTAGCCTAACTCTATGAACAACACTGTAGATGGGTAGCCAAAAGCTTGGAGCAAGAATAATTGTAAGACTAGGTAAAACTTAGAACTCAAGACAGGAACAAGAGAATACTTTGGGAACTTGGAAATGCTTTGCCATCCTTATAGGCATCCACCTCCTTAGTGGATGACATTGATAATTTTGACCAGGTAGTGGCCTTACTCTTGGGCAATATATGTATCTTGGCCCAATTCCGTTACTTTCCTTGATCTCCTCCCTAATAAGAGGCAATCTCTGTGTGATGCTAATGTTGGTAAGATCTGATGGGTTTATACTCCATGGAGAAGTCAAGATCCCTATCAATGATAATCAATCAATCATAGAACCGAAATAGCTAATAGAAGTACATCAGGTAATGACAAAGGAAACTCAATAGAATTTCAAAAGGAGCCTCAGAATGAGCAACTGAAAACGCTTGAGGAGTCACTTGAGGGAGATGAGCTTATTGGAAAAGGAACAAAGTGAATTGGATGGCACAAGCACCATTGTGTGCCATAATGTTAAGTTGGACAAATTAGGATGGATCGGTTTGTTGAATTATGATGTTAAGTGGGACATTTGTGGAACAAGAAGAAAAAATAATAAATCATATTTTTTGAGGTTTACCAAGCAAGCTATTGTTGGTAATCAAATAGTATAAAATTCTAAAATTTAATTGCTTCTATTAGCCTTGAATGGGCTACTAACAAGTTTAACAGGCGGGAGGGAGGGGATATATTTAGGAAATCAATGAACTGAACTTTAGCTTGAGTGAAGGTTATATGTGACTGACTCCATGTAGTTGGGATAAGGTCAAAATGAAGTTGTTGGAATTGACCTTGAAAATGCAGTAAGGCTATGTTTCAATCAAAAATTTGATAAGGGAAAAACAAAGGGAAGGAGATTGAAAATTCTCTCTTGTTTGGTTTGTGGTGGAAAATAGAAAGGCATGGTATTTGAGAAATTAAAAATAATTAAATTGAAAAACTAGTCTATTGATAGATGCATTTGAGATTTTATATTTCTTTCCTCTTTTTCCTTTCAACTTTCTTTTCCTTTTTTCTTTTCCCTCACCAAATCCTCAATTGAAACCCTTAATAAAAAGAATAAATAGAGAAACCATGATATATATGGAGGAAATTGAGGTTGGTAATATGTTTGTCCTGTGCAATAAATGCTTACTGTATACTGTTTTCCTTGTACCAATGTTTAATACAGGAGCCCTATTGAGCGGTCATATTTTCTCATTCTGTGTTCAGTGCACAATATTACATTCAACCCTTGACCAAGCTGCAAACCCCAAGATTGCGTTCATTGAGTTTAGCAGCTTTCTTAACATTAAATTTGATGAAAAATTCTTTACAGATTGTTAACTGAAAGATCTTGTAACTTTATATGCCATATTGAACTTTTAAGTAAATATATGATAGGAATTAGAATTAGTACTTGGTTATATCTAAATCTTCTTTCCCTATTATTCCAAGTTTTATTACTGTCTAGTTGTGCAAATCTATTGTACACCTATGGTAAAGTGCTAGCTTGACAACTGTAACGGAGGGGTGGTTTTAGAGGTTCTATTTTCTATATTTGGTTATACATACCATCCAATTATCATGGAGGTATAATTTCAAACTATAGCAGCAGCAATAATAACACCATCCAATTATCATGGAGGTATAATTTCAAACTATAGCAGCAGCAATAATAACACCACAACAATTCCATATTTTCTTCTTGGTATATTTCCTTTGTGATATTTTTTTCCATATTCAGGGGTGGAGGAAGGAGGTGGCTAGCAAGGCCCATGGGCCCCCCTCGGGTGGAAAAATTCTTTACTAATATATGTATATTTTTCTTTTTATAGTCATACCATGCTTAGTTGGCCCCTTCAATTATCTTTAATTATTATAATGGGTGCCACTAACTCTTCATATATATAAACATCACTTATATATGGTACATGTGTAGGAGAAAAAAGCAATAGTACCTGTGCAGCCTGATGGTAGTGTTATCTTTTGTCTATCAAGGAGCAGTTTTAAATTCAATGTTACTTCCGTATCAAATAGATAATAGGATGTTATGGCCTATTTTAAAACATATACAGATTCCCCCCCCCCCCCCCCCTCAAAAGCATATTTCCTGCTTCCACCATTGTCTATATTATTGCCACTTTTTAGATACACAATTTTCTTTAGGCCTAGCTGAAGTTCATTGCTTGCAAGGTTCTTCAGAGTTTGTAACCATATAAAATTGTGAATTATTTCACAAGTTTATTTTGTATCACTACAAGTCATGTGGTTTTCCAAGTTATGACATCCAATTTTGAGGCAATATTGCTGTAAATTAGTGAACTACTAATTATCCATAGGAACCAAAAACTGGCTGCCTTGTGGAATTTGTTATTGGTGTACTCAGGTCCTCTTGATCTTGATGAAATGCTTGGTACTATGCGCTTAGAAACTTTCGTTTCTTTATTTCAGTTTGCTAATTGAAAATCCAGTTCAGAGATTAGGGGCAACGGGGGCCAGAGAGGTAAACCCCTTCTGTTTTTAATTGGGACTTGTTTAAATTTGATTATTACAATAACAATTTTAGCAAAACTGCAAGTCAATTTTGGCAGGTAAAGCAACACCCTTTTTTAAGGATATCAACTGGGACACACTTGCAAGGCAGAAGGTTATTTTGTTTGAATCTTTACTTTGTCAGAAAGGAAGCAACTGTTATTGAATTTGCAAACTCAATAAGTTTGCTTGTTATGTGCAGGCAATGTTCATACCTTCAGTTGAAGCACATGACACTAGTTATTTTATGAGCCGCTACATTTGGAATAAAAAAGATGGTAACGTTTGTGGAGGTAGTGACTTTGATGACAATTGTGAAACATGCAGTATTTCATACAGCAGTGGTTCGTACAGCAACTCACAAGATGAAGATGTACGTATGCTTTTTATATAACCTTTGTTGCACATGACTTTGGGAAAAATTGTTCCATGTGATGGTCATTGCAAAATGACTTTCCCTATGATTCAAACTCCTGGAAAGTAATGTCATACTAATCCAAATGCTAAAATCATAGAGGCCATTACATAGTGTGATGGTCATTTGGAGTAATTCCTCGGACTTCGGGTGGGATGTTGGGTTTTTAGGTATGTGTTTGAGCATTGGATGCATTTAATTTTTATGTCAAAAGACATTGGGGCTTTATATTTATATTTTTAAATAATTTAATTATTCATTTATTTATTAATATAGTTGATCTCATTTAGTTGGGAAAATGCCAAGTTGAGTTGAGCTGAGAATATTGTAAAAAATGGTGCCTGCAGTTAAAATGAGAGTTTTTTGCATAGCCATACAGTTAAATCGATTAGTTTGGAATTCTTATTAATGGGTGCTTGTTCAGCTAAGCATTCAAGATGCAACATGATTTGACCAAAAAAGAAAAAATTTAAGGTAATAATAGTTTGATTTGTATAAGTATGTCCAATGGTTTAGTTAGTACCTGAAGCTCTCCGAGATGATGTTGAATTGTTGGTAGCTGAGTTCTTAGAAATCCAATTGGCATCTGAAGCTAGAAGCTGATGCAATTTGACTTTGTATTCACTTTTTTTTTTGGTTGTGTATACACTTGTATTCCTCGGGTCATATCCAATTACCATTCTAACCTTGTGTCTTGACAGCAGGGGGATGAATGCGGAAATTTGGCAGAATTTGCTACAAATACCCTTGATGTGAAGTACTCGTTTAGTAATTTCTCATTCAAGGTGAGACTTGCTAGGCCTGGCTGGCTATACACCGGTAGAACTGGCAAACAGTTAGTTGTCGCACAGAAACAAATTCATTTTCATCCTGTTCAAATTGTCTTCCTTCCATTCTAGTGATGGAGACAGACATATGATGGTTTAAACCAATGAGATCTACTTAAAATTTTTATTTTCACTTTCAAAATAGAATACAAGTAGAATGATTTTTTTGGGGATATGTTTTCAGATTATGGGATTGAAATCCAAAATTGAATTATTTTTTCTTTATACAGAACTTGTCTCAGCTGGCTTCCATGAACTACGATTTGGTCATCAAGAGAGGTAACGGACCACCAGGAGCATCCTGACAGCTCATTCCATTATAGATTGTGAGGTTGCTTCAGCAGACTAGTGCGAGTGTTGATGAGTCTCTGCTCTCTACTCATACTGTCTGGTTTTGCGAGGAGTTCCAATTCTTGGCAACAAGAATATTGCAAACTTCCTCAATTTTGAAAACGGAATCATAAGCATAGTGATAGTTCTGCTCTACTTATCAATTCTTCTTCCCATTCAAAGAAGAAGATAGCCAAATTATTGGAAAGGATGCTTGCTGACATGCGGGGTATATGTATACTTATTTGACTTAAATCACACTTTTTTTTTTTTTGGGTATATTATAGACATTTTGCAATAGGAGGAATTGTAATTTATTTTCAGTGATTTCCATCAATGTATAGGAGCTTAGAATTGGTGTAAGCTTAGAAGTCCAACTTGTTCAAAATTTATTGTTTCTGCTATGTAGATATATATATATATATACGTATTTTACATAATTGGGACCTGATTAAGTGCCATCAGAGAAATGATGCACGACAATTGATAGAATCTTCTATTTTTTTTTTTTTTTTTTTCCAATGTTCAATTGAAAACTGGATTCTTAGGTTGGTTTGTTTCTTTCATATTAGATCATAGTTTGGATTGGGGTTCTTTTTTGCATATTCTCTTTCAGTTATTTCTTCTACTGTTCTTTTTATTGTCGTTATTATTATTATTTTTTTGAGCAATTAATTATGCTTGTGTGGAAGAGTTTTTGTCCTGCAAGGAAAGAAGTAAAAATAATTTTCTTTTTATAAATATTTTTTGAGTTCATTAAGAGGCTGAATATTCCAGTTAAACCGAAAACTCACATTTAGGTGGACAGAGCTCTCCATTGGTAGGTTGTTATTATTATTATTATTATTATTATTATTAAGTATTAAATGTAGTAAAATGCTTAATTACACATTACCACCATCTTGAGGTCTTATCAGTTGCTTCAATTACTCAAACTCTTATTCACTAAGCCATCAAAAACCAATTTTAAGATGGAATGAGGGTTTGAAATCATTTGGAAACCCATTTGAAGATCGAGTTTTATGGCTCCTAAGCATTGAATGTACCGAGACTAAGTAATGTTGACATTTAATCGAAAAATAGGGTAGAAGTTAAATCCTAACCATAATCCATGACTCAGTAATTAATCAAAGAAATCAATGTTATGCATAAAAATATAACTTGATCCAAATATAGCTTTGCCAAACGTTCTGAGCCAAAAATCAAGCAAACATGGCTTTCTTGATCCCAAAATCAACAAAAGAAAAAGAACGCAAAGGACAACTAAATCAAAACTATAAAAGCTCTACTTTATCTCTTAAACAGTTTAAGCTTAAAATGAACAAAAATCTTTGAAACAACTTGATTTTAACGTTTAAATGGTTTAAAGCCACACGTAGATTCTAACAAAATCTGTAAAATATGATAAGAGATTTAAGGCTCATGTCCAAATAGTTTATCGCATTATTTGAACGCTATGTACACTTTTATGCCATATTTGAACATGAAAATTTAGCATTTGTATGTAAATGCTAAGGTTCATGTAACTTTTTTTGTGTCTGGAAAAGAAAACAAATTAGTTTTTTTAGTAATTAGTTTTTTAACTTTTTGTTAATTTAACAGTTTTACCTTTCAAAGTTTAAAAGAAGTTTAAAATATAAGATGATAAATTTTGTTATTTTAAAAAATGTCAAAAAACTAATAGTTGATAGCTCAATTACTAGCTTTTTTTTTTTTTTTTTTTTTTTTGGGCCGCTAAACGAACAATAAGTCTTGCAACGGCAATCCTCAATGAAGTTTGAACTCGTGGTCATTAGCCTAGACTAGAGCATTTGAACTTGACTTTTAATATTTGGAAGTTAGGAATTTTTTTAGTTCTTTCTAGTTCTCATCTTCCTAAGCCCTCCTCCTTTGCATAATTTGGTATTTTAAAGTCTCCATGAGTGCCTTAAATAAATAAATAAATAAAATAAAATTTCTAAACGATGCATAAGCACCATAAATGTAAGTATGTAAGTTGTCCCCATCAAAATTAGCCTAAAAAGGACAATTAAATACATTATGAACATTTTAAAATTATATGAAATTATGTAATAATATGCCAGGAAATCAAACCCATATCTTCGCCCTAAGGCCAAGGCCAATTTCCATCAAGCTAAAGACCTCCCTACTTACTGTCCTGTCCAGCTCCAGCAAAACCCAACCAGGCTCTTTAATGAATTGCCATGGCATCCCCCATAGCTTCTATTTCTCCTATGATCCAAAATGCTCTATTGGTAGAAGAGATTGGCAGATAAAACTGTATTTGAAATTTGAAATTTTCAGTTTATGAAAATAAAATTTTGAGTGCAAAAATTTATTTTTTTGAAATTTCCCCAAAAATAGAAGAAGGGAAAAAAAAATTAACTTTCACAACTTTTCTATCCGTCCTGTAAATTGTTGTAAACGGGGTCTGCATTGGAATCGGAATGAAAAATTAAGGGCTCATTTGGTTTATTTTTCTATTATTTATTTTTTGTTTTTGTTTTTTATTTTCTATTTTGAACTCATTTTTTTTTACGCTTTCGAAAATTAGAAAAAAACTCAAAATGTATTTAGTTATTTATGTTTTCAAAATTTATATTCGAAAATAGAAAATAGGTTTACATATAAAATAAAAAATGACAAAAAATCATTTTGAGTGTTTTTAATTCAAAATAAGGAAAATTTCAAAATAACGAAAGCATAGCATTTTGTATTTTTTTATTTTGAGATTTTTAAAACATAAAGTGAGAATAGAAAATAGAAAAACAAACCAAACGTAACATAAAAAACCCAGTCAATGTTATTGGGCCTGAAAGGCCCATTTGTTGTGTGAGTCCAATTCACGATTTTAATAAAAAAGGGAGCAGTTCATTATTTCCACGTTGGCCCGGGAAATGCTCGACGAAACGTGTCAGTGAAAATAGCAAGTGACGCCCAAAGAGAAAGGAGAGATGTGGCGGCGCGTGACTCTACTTTCTTCTCTGATTGCGTCGTCGAAAGCGTCGCTTCGGAATCAGGTACGGGTTCGATTAATGTGCTTGCGATCCGAATACATCAATTTTTAGCGATCGTCTTAGGGATTGTCGGTGTTTATTGGATGATTCTGTTTGGTCGCCGAGAAAATGTACAGCTCGAGACTTGAATCGTTTGATTTCTTCGTTTGCTAAATGATGCTAATCTCATGACTCAGCTCTGAGCCCAGTAGTAAGCATCTTATTTTGCAGAAAAGCATCGTAAATTTTGATTATTCCTGTAAATGCAACATTTACAAGTACAACCCGTATTGCGTGGTTTGTTGGCTAGGATCGTTGCTGATGAGCTACGTTTGATTTTAGATATTGTTTGAGATTTTTCAAGAAATTTTATAATGAGGCCCAAAACAAAAAAAAAAAAGGTGCTTTTTGTAGTAAAAAAGTAATTTTATGAAAGGAGTAAAAGTAAAAAGTTAAAAAAAAAAAGGTAAAAGCATGTTTAACATCACGCAGTAAAGTGATTTGAATTAAATTTTTTCATACACCTATTAAACCATTATCGTGGATGAATTAGAAAGATAATAATTTGTAAGTAATGGTATCAGTATATGTATATGTTTGTACTACATATGAGTTAATATACAGTGTACGTAGATGCTTACGTAATTTCACAAGTATATACAAACATGCAGATCCGCCCCGTTTGGAGGGGCAAAGGTCAGCGGAAAACCATCAAAAGTTGCTCATTGGATTTTTGGCAAAACACCCGTTTTTACCACTTTTCTAATAAGTTACAGCAACTTACTTAACTCAAAAGTTATTAAAAATTACTAAAAATTGCTAAAAATTTTATCAAATACTCAAAAGTTGTAAAAATTTGCTAAAAATTGTTACTTGCTTTACCAAACTCACCAAAAATTGCAACTAGCAACTATGCTGTGCTGCTGTAGCTAACCAGACACAGGCATGTCTGTTTGGTTTGTTGTAGTTCTGATAAGTACCATTGTCCATTTTTCATAATCTCTTCTTTCATTGCTGTACATTCAGATCCTTCCTTAACCTCCCTACATAAGCCCTGCATTATTGTTTCTGTTATCATATGCAGGCAGCCTATCGCTTGAAGATTCGGGAAGCATTCAGTACAGAAATACTGAAACCGGTATCTAACCACTTGTTATTAGTGTCTCAAGAGGTTTTTAGAGATGAAATTTGACCTTGAAGTTGACGTAATATGGCATTTTATAATTGGGTTCTGCATCTTTGCTTGGCATAAAATTTCATTTATTTGCAGGAACTTTTAGAAAGTCGCATAATGACAGTGTGAACAGAATTATGTGTTGCCTGGGAAGAATGCAATGTTTATTCTGTTCAATACCCAATTCTGTATGGATTTATTGATATCAGCTATCCTTATTTCAACAAATCTGGGTTTGGCAGCATTTTTTGTTTTCCGCTAGTCTGCTTAATACAAGATTACATCATAATCAGAGCATGTTCTTTCAACCACGACAATGCATGTTTGCTGGCCCTTTGCCTTTCATTGTTTTGTCTTCAAGTTCATCCCATTGCACCCTTTTGCTGCTGTAATTGGTTTTAATATTTATCCCCAGGGCTTCTTTTCTCTACATTGTGGGTCTGATGGCCTAATCAATGGCAGATTGCAAGGAGAAGGTGGCACAGCCCCGCACCCCCAAAGTTTTTAAAATCCCTTTGTAGACTTTAATTTTTTGAGTATTTTTATTATTACATTGTGTATTGGACCCCCCAAATTTTGAAAAAAAAATTAATTTACCCTCTCAAAATATGAAAATTGTTACCTTGGCGCCCCCCTCCCTCTCACTCAAATTTCTCAGTCTGCCACTGGGTCCGGTAGCCTTTTGTAGACCTTTTACTAACCAGGATTTTGAATATGTAAAATTAACAATCAATTCCTTACTTCATAGATACATCACTTTGTAATATGTGATTTCCATTTAATTTTATCTGTGTTGTGTGCCGCATTCAAATTTAGTTAGATATCCAGATGGATTATTTATGATATGATCTTATTTGGATGTAGGCAGAAGGTCCAATTGCCCCCAGAGAGAAACACCCATTCATAGCTTTTGTCTTGGGTAATGAACTATGCACTCTTTCAGGACATTCATTTTTAAGATTTACTTTTCACCTAGAAAGGTGACTTAAGTTGTTATGCTGTGTTTATTCTTGTACCCGTGCTTAAAAAGAAGCTTTAAGCGTGTAAATTTTACATCACACTTGAGCCACCCGTTCTTGGTTTTGTAGTGTGCAGTTTTTTTTTTTTTTTCTTTTTGGGTAATCCGGAATCCGCACCAATTTATTATAGCCCTCAGCGAACTGCGTAACCGATGAGTAAACCGGGTAGAGTGCACTTGATGTTTGAAGTGTCAAAGAAAATGTGTTTATGCAAATGCAATTTAATTTAATCTTCATATTATACGGCAAAGTTTTCTAGATGTTATTGTTGATTGATATGCTAGATCATATTGTCAGCGAATGCACTCATCAAATCTATCATCTGTACAGCATAGCAGGTGGTAAATTACCCATGGATTTGTATAATGCCCAACTTATATATTCTTCCTCTTCCTATTTCTCTCAGACAGCTGATCCCAACCCCGTAAAAATGAGAGCTTGTTAATACATTTCACATCATATGAAGATGAACTTTGGTAAACTTGTAATCAGACAGACACAAATGTGTCTGTGTACTTTCTATATCTGATAAACATGGCTTCATTTGTGAGGGTACTATGCCAATCCGTTGATGTTGTTTCAGGAGGCCCTGGAAGCGGAAAAGGTACACAGTGTACAAAGATTGTTGACACTTTTGGATTCACACATTTAAGTGCTGGAGATCTGTTGCGGAAGGAAATATCTTCTGACAGTGAGAATAGGTAGGCATGCCAAGTTCTATGTTGAGGATCTTTTATTTAGCATGCCTTTGGATTGTCTGATGTCCTCTTTTGATCTTTAAACGTGGATCTTTAACTTTTTTTTTTTTCTTATTGCAGTGACATGATTCTTGAAACAATCAAAGAAGGAAAAATTGTTCCTTCAGAAGTGACAGTAAAACTGATCAAAAGGGCAATTGAATCAAGTGAAAATGATAAATTCCTAATCGATGGTTTCCCACGAACTGAAGAGAACCGTAAGGCATATGAAAGAATTGTGAGTGTCTGTTTCTTATGACAATGTTTAATGAAATCATGACACATCACACGACTGGACATCGACATACCAACATGGTGATTTTCAAAAAAAAAAAAAATTAGGGCACAGCAAGGTCACACTTGATAATAACTATTTTTTCAGTTTTTTATGTGACTGTGTTATTTTTATTCTTATATATATGAAAAATAGTAAGAACTTATTTTTTCCATTATACATATTGGAAAAAATTGTGAATAAAAATTATAATATACCTATCTTATAATGTTCTATTTGTAATCAAATTAGAAGCTGTGGATTTTAGGCTTTCTAAAAGTTAAATAAATAAATAAATAAATAAAAATAAATTAATGTTGTAGATTAATAAGTGTAATCCATGTTGTTTTTAGTTTGTTATTTGATTTCGTGTTTTTTCTTTTTGTTTTAAAAAAATAAAATAAAATAAAATGCATTGTGGTGTGTCTAAATAATGAACATGTTTGTCTCTCAAGTGTCAAATGTTTGATGAGTGTCTCTCTTTTTTTTTTTTAATTAAAAATTAAAAATAGACGAACCACTTTGCTGGGTGTCAAACCCACGTAATGTTGGCTGAAGATCCGACAATCACCTTCTTAGAAGTGTTTGTGTTTTTAGCTTATATGTTTCAAATGATATTTAACGAGGATAAACTATATATCTGCTTTAAAAAATGAGGATAAACTGTAGCTGCTTGGACTGCTGGCTAAAATAATTCACAATTCTATTGGACTAAAAATACGCAGAATAATCTGCAATTACTGGCTTCATTCCACATGCAGGTCGGAGCAGAACCAAACATTGTGCTTTTCTTTGATTGCAATGCAGAAGAGATGGTGAAACGAGTGCTTAACCGCAATGAGGTTCTTGCTCTAGAATTTCAAATTTGAATTTTCCAGGAACCTTTCTTTTTCTTCTCTTCCCTAACGAAGTATGACTTCTGTTTTGATTAAGGGGCGAGTTGATGATAATATGGATACTATGAGAAAACGTCTTGAAGTGTTTACATCTTTAAGTCTCCCCGTTATCAACTACTATTCTGAGAAAGGAAAACTTTACAAGGTATTGGTTGAGTACATTTTCCATATTGAATTCTCTCCTCTTACCAAGGAATAGTTTTGTTTGTTGCTTTCAATTAGTTAAACCTCCCAACCCCCATTACCCATGAAAAGAGTTTATATGATGTTTGCTTATCGAGTTACTTTTATTTTCGAAGAATTTCAAACTTATAGTAACAGTAACCAATACATGCAGATTCAAGCTGTAGGAACAGAAGATGAGATATTCGAACAAGTTCGTCCAATTTTTGCTGAATTTGAGGTATATTTAGAAATTTTTTCTCTCATTAAGCCTTACCATCTTCTTATCGGCAGATTTGTTATCAATATGGAGGGTATTATTCATTAGTGGTCTTCATAAATAATACCACTGCTCAGAAGGGGTATACCACAGCTTCGACTTTATCCCATCAAACTGATTGCTTTCTTTGGATTGAATACCAGTATACCTATTGACATAACTGCTTCTTTAAAATGCCCTTGGCAGCACCTGCCAAAACTTTACGAGGAGACTCAACCTCATCAATGAAGATTTGTTATGTAATAAACATCCATAAAAGCATGCGATGCTTCCAAAATCACCTTGCTAAGGGGGTGTTTGGAGCACCAAAAATTTCTAACAAAACTCCAACTTTCTCCAACATTTACCAATTTTCTCCAACTCTCTCTCCTTTCTCCAAATTTCTCATATGACACATGGCAGCACCAGGACAGAAGTTGCAAAAGTTTCATTTTTTGGCACTCTAAACGCCCTCTAAGTTGTTGTAGAAGCTTTCAGACAAAATTAGGTGGATATGCACTTCGTGGCACCAAAATTCACTTGGTCACAATTTTTGAGTTTATTCAGATTTCTTTATTTTTTTATTTTTTATTTTGTTGACAAATATAACTGAAATGAAAAACAGAATTTATTCTAGCTAATTTCACGGCACTGGACAAATTTTTGTCAATTACAATGGAATTGTTTCACATTTCGTTTTGGTGAGAAGTTATAGCTGGCCACTCTTTCTTCGCACATCTCTGTGCTTCATGTGGTATATTTTGGCAGTCAAACTGATTGAAATTTTATGGGTCATCCTTTGTGGGAACGCATGCTTATTTATTCTTTGATATAGGCTCTGTTTGTTTTGATGCAAAATAATTTTGGAAAAAACATTTTTACATATATTTTTGAAAAATATCTTTTTGAAACCTGAGTAAATGGCTCTGGTTGTTTTGATGCAAAATAATTTTGGAAAAAACGTTTTTACATATAATTTTGAAAAATATCTTTTTGAAACCTGAGTAAATGTGATTTTCAAAAATATTTTACATTAAAATAAATGGTGCCTTGGTGAGCAGGACTGATCCATTTTGATGCTTAGACTTGAGAGCCATATCTATTAGGCATTAGCTAAGATGATGTTACATGGCCGCAGGTGATGAAATGAAAAGAAACTGAATGAGGTGAAGAACAGAAGATCATAGCATTTCAGCTAGCTAACCCTGGTTCTCTCTCTCTCTCTTTCTTTCTCTCTCTCTCTCTCTTCCTCTTCTCTCTCTCTGTCTCTCTCTCTAGGTGGGAAGTTTGGATATCCCACTGTGGAGGGGGAAAGAAGTGTCCTCGTCTCCTCTAGCTGTAGCACTAAAATAGTGCAGATCATATGTACATATAGGTAGTTGTGATGGAATAAGTGGAACATTTTTCCTGTCTGCTGGCCATTTTATCGGTCTTCCCAATCTGTCTCTCTCTCCCTCTCTCTATATCAAATTTCAAACCTCTGTATCAGGCACATTCACATGCACGGTCTTCCCAAGAGTCTCTCTCCCTCTCTATTACTTTGTATCAGGCTTATTCCCATGCACGGGAGAGAAATAAATTTTAATTTTCCTCGTCTGCCTTTTCTTCCCTAGGTTGGGGAGAAGATTATTTTCATTAATATTTGTTGGTTCACGAAAAGAAAATCAACAAAATGTTATATCATTTCATTGACCATCTACTTCTGTAATAAAATTTCTCTTGTGGCAGTCATTATGACGTTGCCCATGGAGAATGGGCATAAAAAGGGAAATGGTAAAGAAATGCTAAGGCTCCATTTGAAAGTTTAGTCAACTTCTCATTTTTTTGGTCATTTAGCTTTTAAATTTTAATTTTTTTTGAAATGGTCAAATTTACACTTGCATTTTAATTTTTTTTAAATAATAAAGGGCCAAAAATATTAAATTAAAAGCTAATTACTAAAAAAATACCAAAAAAAACTTTTAATATTTTTTTGGTATTTTTTTTCTTTTTCAAACTCTTGCTTAATAGTTTTGTATATTATTACAATATGAATTTTTTACTAATGTTTGGTATCTATATTTGGAGATAAAATAGATATATGAGTTAAAAATTAAATTATATTTTTCGTTTAAAAAGACATTAATAAATACCCTTCATGTTAATTTACGTTTTATGAAGGGTTTTTTTCATTTGCGAAATTGTCAAATATTACATTGGATTTTGGAACACACAATTTTAATTCCTTAGTCAAAGATCAACCAATATAAGAATTTTCGGTAAATAAGAAACACTCGTTTCAATTGCACAAGTATAGGTCAAGTAAACATAGGGTGTGTTTGGAGTTGTATAAAAATGTATAAAATAAAATAAAATTATAAAAATAAATATCTCGTAATTCGTGACAGTGAGTGAAGAATTTAAATTTTATTATCTCGTAATTCGTGTTTGTAGAGATTTGTAAGATTTTATTTTATTTTTTGTAGTTCCAAACGGAGCTATAATATGAGTTGGCATTGTAAATTAGAGGTATAACATCAAATCAAGCTATTGTTTATTTTACTCGAGTTTGACTTGAAAAAATTGCAAAGAGTTCGATTCGATTTATGCTCAAGTTTGGGCTTTCATAAAGTTAAAATCAACTTAATAAAGAATGATTTATATTTGATTTTAACTCACAAATAGTTTAATGAGTTAGACGGCTTCGTTTTTTATTTAAAATATAATAATCTAAAATGAATAGCTCAAGTAAATTAAAACAAAATCATTTTGATTCTAAAATATTATATATATATTTATATAATGAAATATATTACATTTTAAAAATATTCTTTTCACAAACTATAATTAATGGCTGAGATTGAATCTTACATATAAATAAATGACTAAGATTTTTTTTCAACAAAATTTTCTCCATAAGTTCTTGTTTTTTTCACAAACATGTAATGGGAGAAGTGACGGGAGAGAGAGAGAGGAGAGGCGGGCATGGAGGGACTGACAGGGAACAGAGAGGGGGCGTAGGGGGAAGTGACGGGAGGGAGGGGGGCTGCGTGGGGGGAAGGGGGGTGAGAGAACAGAGGGAGGGGGGTTTGCTTGGGAGGGGGTGCGGGGGTTTGTTGGAGGTGGAGGGTTTGTTTTATTTTGTTTTGTTTTTTTTAAGGTAAATTGATTTTAATTAACAATTAAAAAAAGTAAATTAATTTTGAAATAAGTATAAATAAAATAAAAAGAATAATTTGAATTTGAAATAAATATAAATAAATTAATAAGAATAATTATTTATTATATAATAATTAATTTTAAAGAATTTGAATCTAGCATATTTTTATTTAATGGTCAAGATTATTTTTGATCTATTTACTTTAGTTTTTTTTTTTTGTCACTTTACATAAAAATACATTCTCTTATTCTGCTCTCCACTTTTGATTTTTTATAAATATTTTGAAAATATTTTTTATAGAATGCATATTAGACAAAGTTAACTAAGTGTTTTTTGTTTTAAAAAATAATATTTAAAATTTAATTTTAATGTACTTAAATTAAAAATTAAAATTTTTTTGATTTTAACTGTTGTGTACATGGCATGGAGAAAGGCTGATGTTGAGCAGAATGGCATTTTTTTTTTTTCTGAGGAGGTCCTAGGTGAATAACGTTGATATTTTTTTTTTTTTTTTGGTTGGGAGACAAAAATTTGGCATATTTTAAATAAGTAGTTAAATAAATAAGAATTATTAATTTTAAATATATTCACTTTACATAATAAGGAAGCAAAAGAATTTGAATCTACCATATTTTTAACCACTAAATTTATTTAATGATTAAAATTATTTTTTCCTCCTCACTTTATTTGTCTTTTTGATCACTTTATATGAAAATACACTCTATTATTCTTTATATATTTTTTTATAAAAAGCTTTTAAAATGTGATTACAAAATTATTTTTATTTCTTTATTTTTCATTTTGTATGTTTTGTATTAATTTTTTTCTAAAATTTTAAATTTTAGACGTATTAATCATATTTATAAAAAAAGTTAAAAATTCATTAAAAGTTAGTATACTTAAAAACTACAGCTTTTGAAAAAATAAATTTTAATAAAAATAAGACAGAAAAGTTTAAAAAAAATCTTAAGACCAAATTAAGAGATAAACGGTCCATACTTTACACATAAATTTTGAAATTTGAAATTCAAATATATATATGTATATTTTATTTTATAAAATTACATAAATTATATTTTACCTATATTATCTACAAATGTCATAGGGATCTGTACAATAATAATAAAATTGTACACATTTATTAAACAATATATAAATACCTATTAGACAAAATCAGTTAAATTTTTTATTTAAAAAATATATTTAAACTTTAATTTTTTAAAATTTTATTAAAAATAACACTAAAATTAAAATTTTAATTGTAATGCACTTAAAACTTAAATTTTAAATGCATACACTTTTACATTTTACGTCATTTATATAACAAAAAAGTTTAAACATTTGAATTTGAAATATTTTTAACGGTTGAATTTGCTAAATGGCCACAATTATTTTTTCTCTCACTTTTTTTATTTTTTTGAATACTTTTTCTATAAAAGATTTTAAATTAATATTTTAAAAAATGTGATAATATTTATAATGAATATTAACATTTTATACCTTAATCTCTTTTTATTTTTATATGTTATTTTTACATTTTTATGTAAATTTATTTTATAAATTTAAATTTAAATTATTTATATGCTAAATTATATTTTTGTGCCTTTAGGCACAGGTAATTACTAGTATATTATATTATTTCAAAGGGATTTGCAAAATTTTGAGTCGAAGCACTTGTAGTTCCATTCTAGCTTCAATTTTAAATAAGTAAGAAAATACTTGAATTCAATTTATTCGAGAATACAAATCAAATTTAAGTCTAACCTAAACAACTTAAGCTCAAGTTGAGTTTGGAAAGGGGGAAAAAATTATTTTGTAACTAATTTCCAGATAACTATTAAAAACTAACTACTAAAAAACTAAGTAAAACTAACTTTTTACACTAATTTCTTTGAGTGAGTTTGGAATAAGATAAAATGAGATAAATTGAAAATTCGTAATACGTGCAGTGAAAGAAAAAAATTGATATGATATAAAATTAACTGAGATTTATAGAATTTTTTTGAATTTGTTTGCAAATCAAACGGAGCCTTTGTTGTCAAACAAAATTGTAGTCACTCTATTAGTGTTTTCAACATAAAAATATGGTTTATATAGATAGAGTAGAAACCCAATAATTTTTTTACGATAAATTCTAATTATAGATGGACAAGACATTAGGAGTATTTGGTTTATCAAAAAAATACCAAAAAAAACTTTGATTTTTATCAAAATTTTCAACTTTTTTCAATAAAAAATTTTCATACGTTATTTTTACACTAATTTTTTTTTTCTTTTTCTTTCTTTCTTTCTTTTTTTTTTTTTAAGCCACCCAAACACCACGAAAATCTCCAAACTTCTCTGCAGTCTCTTCTTCATCTCATATACAGAACAAAAACACAAACGGGAAACGGCAAAAGCAAAAGCGAAATCATTAAAACACAAAAACAAACTCTCATTCCCAAAATCATCGCCAACCCCACTACTAATTGATCAAAAACCCCACCCCCCAATCAGACTCCAAGCGCTCGATGCTATCGTCAAAAAGCTCGAGGCGTCAGTTGAGAGCGGCGCAAAGGTTGATGCTCAAAGAGACATGCTTTCAGCTGTGAGCCATCAATTACGGTTTTCGAATTCATCGCCTCGTACCCGGAAAGCTTTTACTAAAAAATGTGGGCATCTCGTCGAAGTTGCCGAGGCTATATGCCACTGGCGGGCACATGGAAAAGATAATCGATCATTCAACAACCATAGAGTTCGAGGAAATGGGCAAAAGCAGGATTTGCTAGACTAGCGTGGGCATACGGTCTCCAGAGAAGTTTCAACCCATTTCATTGAAACATTGTAGTATAGGGAATATATATATATATATATATATAATTGATGCATCAACTCAATATGACCTACCAAAATATCAATATATACCTTTAATGCAAATTAAGGCCGTGTTTGTTTTATTGGATGTGGATGGAATTGGCTAGAAGGTGGCAACATTATTTTACACTCCATGAGAGATGTCCAGAAAAAAAAAAATAAAAAATAAAAAAATTTATAGCTAAAGATAAGATGAAAATTAGAAGCGAGATATCCCCTATCCAACCTCCTATCCCATGAAACAAACATCCATCCTGACTCAATTTGTGACTTTTTAAGAAAATCCATGAGCATTTCAACCACTCAATGAACCAAAACACAGATCAGGCTCAGAAACCACAATTATCATGCCAAATAGTGAGTGGCTTGCTTTCAAATCTTCAATTTTTGAAGCACATATAAACATTCCAATCAGCAACTTTTGAAATATCACCAAGAAGAATTAGGAGCAAAGCAAGCTTCTAAAAGAATGAAACTTCAATAAAAGAACACGCAAAACGCATTTAATTCAAAATTAAAAGGGTTGGGTAGCCCAAGGATGTTTTCCATTTCATATTTAAACGCATCCAAGAAAAGACCCAAGGAAAGCCCAGCCTTCCAATAATTAAACATGGTAATAAACCTCCTAATGTTGTTGAGCAAAGGAAAAGAAGCTTTGTACATGAGGGCACCAATTCCTTCGACCACCATCACAGCCAAGGCAGCAGACAAGATGTCCCATTCCCCAGTTTGGCCTATGACAGTGGCAAAGGCTGTTGCACAATAAAACCCAATCAAGAAAAACAGTGCTTTCATGAAAAATCCACTCCTAACCTCCTGGATTTTTGCATTCAACTTGATTTGAAGAGTCTGAATAGTTCTAAATAGTCGAGTCCTACCATTGGTGTCATTTGCAGGAGGAGAATTGAACCCATTGCCATCTGTGCTGCTCCTGATTGACCAATCCACTCTCCTAAGCCATACAAAAGGATTCCAAGTTAGTTTGGCTGTATTCAGCAACATAAGAAGGTTGTTTTTCCATTCTTTTCCCACAAATAAAGTGGAATTTAAAAAAAACAAATATTTTAAAGGATAAAAAGGTAAAATGTGACCATTGAATACATCCTCTTTTCAGATGAAAAAGGAAGGCAATAGCATTTATTTAATATTATCAGGGATCAGAATGGACTCTACATAACAATCTATAAAATCATTACAAGTCAATCTATATCACTAGTTTACACAGATACTTAAAGACGTGATTAGGACAGTTAACTCTCTGAGCACGTTCCACTTCATGTAACAAAATTTGAAGTTCAATACAACGAATGAAAAATTGTCCTCAAATTTGTTTCTTCCATTCAAATTAGAAAAGGCATAAGACCAATTCTTCTTGTTTCTAGAAACTGACATTTGTTATTGCTCAGGGAGATTTTTACCATACACAATGCTACAATTGCAGCTGTCTATGTGTTTGTACTTGAAGAAATGCATATCACATTTTAGCTATTACTGAACATAACAGTGCAAATGCTTGCTGAGAACCAGTTTTAAGTGGGTTCAGAAAGTGAAAATGCAATGAGATTTGTAAATGATTTCATATATCAACAGAATCTATGGAAATAGATATGTAAAAGGAAATCCAATTGCGTAAGCCTAGTTTCAATTAATTTGTATGATTTACCTAACCATCAAGTCTATCTGAAAGTTATGTTACATGGACTCTTCTAAATAAATGGCGAACCCATATCGGATATTGACACTTGGAGAAGCATACTTGGATAAGAGCATGGTGCCCATGTCCCAGTGCAATTGAATTTTCATACAACCATATTTAATGATTCAATTTTAGCAAATAATTATACATAAAATTTATATTTTATGCATGGAGTGCTCGAATGGAACTTTGTTAATGGCATATTATCCTTATAAAATAAAATAATTATATTAAATATCTAAATATTTTCTTGTGTCCCCGTATCTTCAATAAAAGAATTAACGATTTTGATTCTAAAAAATGTATCTGTGTCCAACACCCGTACCCGAGTCCATGTAACACAGTTTAAACATGCAAAGGTACACACTATGCTTATCTTGGTGGAACTAAAAAAAAAAAACCTATTATTGCAAACGTACAGACATGCCAAAATGCTTTCTTAATATGCCACAAAGCCATGTTTAAGTTTAGGACCTGCAAATGCTGGCAGAACATAACTGTGGGACAAGTCTCCAATGTGGGGCAAAAGCAGCCTCAAGTGGGGAAGTAACAACCAGAAATTTTGACTTGAAAGCCCTCGATAACGGAAGAGAAGAGAATCTGGGATTATTTGGGTATCTTAATGAAGCGGGAACTTTTCCTAACATTACCAAATTAGAGCCTGCAGTTGAGAATCCATTATTACAAGGAGAAAGATAATAAGCATTAAAGCATTTCAGAGACAACATAACAAAAGTTCTAAGAACAGGATGATGAGATAAAAATATAAAAGAAAAAGTCAAATACATTACAAGAGCCAAAAATAACAATGGACAAGAAGATAACTTATATTAAGGTGTATTTTTAAAGCACAAGAAATGCATAAACTTTAACATGCCTTTTTTTTTTAAATCATATGACTAGCAACAACCCGTGTCTATGCATTCTGAACAAAATTAGTATTAAGTTTCTTATATAGTTGAAACTTTGGACAAAAAGTTCAAATAAAAAAAACTATGATAATCTATTAGTTTTAATTTTTTCTTTCAAAACTTTAAACCCTGGCAGCTGCTACATGTGTTTTAATCTTTTTCTCTCCAATTAATTTTTAGTAAGCACCCTAAAAGAAAATACAAGTTATGGTACTTTAATTTTGGAAAATTCAATTTCCTAAAAATCATAATTGGGTAGAATTTAAGTTGACAATTTTGATTTACGTATAATTTTTACCCTTGAAATACAGTAAAACTTAAAATGCTTAAACCGTTTTGTAATAGAGTCCATTAAAATAAGAATTGAGCAGGAAGTTAAAAATATAAAAATAATCTCAATCGTTGAATGAAAAAAAAAAATAATTCTTAACTGTTGTATCTTAGTTTGTGAGAGGGATATTTTCAAAGATCATCATATTTTATAATATAGATTAGATAATTCATGCAGATGTTACCATGCATAATCATCTGTGGCTGTTCCATGAATGATGAAGCTTGTGCACCACTTGGTAAATTATAAGAAAACAACTATCATTAAAGGCTTATTCACCGGGCTTCAAATTTTAAATCACATTACAAGGGAAGGATGTTTCATTGCGACCAAGTGGTCACAAGCAGTGATGAATGGAGCCAAGGCATGAAGTTGAATTTTGTTTGTGGATAATTCATATACAAAACTTACTTTTGGCGATGCATTATTGCTACATAATGATTAGGTTTTATGTATTGATTTATTTTTTATTTACTAAATCTAATTTATACTATTAGTTTTTATTTTCTTTTTTTAGAACTAAATTTCGCCCCTGAAACATCACTAAATTTGGCCACCTGGACCTATGATACTCGGACTCTCCATTTTTGGGTGCAATACACGTGTCGACATGACATATTACTGACATTTTTACCTTTCATGATTTAAATAAAGTTTAGAATATAAGAGGTTAAATTTGGTCACTCCCCCTCCCCCCCCCCCCCCCAAAAAAAAAAAAAATTAAAAAACTGAGTAAGCAGAGCTTTTGGCTATTCTTCCCAAATGAAGCCTTAATATTTACTCCTTTACTGGGAATCTGCATTTGCAATGAGGCTTACTGTCTTCATCATCATCGCTATAGGCAAGTTCACTAGACTCATTAAACAAGGCAAAAGAAAGAAAGAACTAATTTTAATAACACCCATCGTTCGGCATAGTCTTGCTCTTTCCGAAAATCATGTTACCAAGAATCAAATGATCCAGTCTCAACATCTACTCTGTTGCTCTTTCCGAAAATCATGTTACCAAGAATCAAATGATCCAATCTCAAAACATCTACTCTGTATATGAATTTACTTGGACGAAACGAACAGCTCATTAACATTAATCACAGGAAAATCTATCCCTATACGTACAAAGATATACAACTAGATACAAATTAAAAATACGTGAGAGGAGGAAATGCAAAGACAAGTAAAGTAAACGGAAGAAGTAGACGAGAAATTGTCTTACAGTAGTGAATCTAGGTTTTGCGTTTTCCTTCTTAGTTCCGTCAACATTTCCGTTCTCCGGGTGCTTCGAGGGAATTGACCTCGACTGGAATACCTAGCTCGGGAAAGGGCGTGTTTGGAGGTGAGGATATTGGGAACCAGAAAAATGGATAGCCAGATTCCAATTTGCAAATAGCCCGACAGGAGGCCCCTATTCCCTTGTTTTCTCTTTGCCCAGTCACTTCTTCATTTTTCCCCCTTTTTTTGGGCATATTTTTTTAGTAGTTTTTTTTTTTCAAATTTTTTTTGAAGTGTTTGGTAAAAATTTTTTTAAATATATTTAAATTTTTTTTTCTTGTGAAACTCACCACATCATATTATATATATATATATATATATATATATATATAAGGTAGAGTCTGACAACACCGCTGCACCATGTAAGATCTAACTTGCGCTATGTTTGTGACTTGTAACACCTAATTATAACTATCTTGCATTACATAAGACTTAACTTGCGTTACGGTTATAACACGTGTATAGTTATGACATGTGACACCTAATTATGGTTATCTTAATTATTTTATAAAAAAATAATGCTTTGCATAATTACTACTTATTTACAATTTTTAATTTTATTTAAACTAGAATGTTCATGAATATCAGTTGATATTTTTATTTAATTTACACTTCTATTTATCAAATAACTTCTTATTTTCAATTTTTTATAATTTAATAAATTATTATTAAAAATAATAAATATAATAATAGTTATTATTATGAAATAAAATAATGCAAAAAAATAATTAACATGTTAAATAAAGATTTAATTTATTAACAAGTAACATGTCCTTTGTTATTTTTATCATTAGGTAAAATAAGTGATATATCTTAAATCAAATTGTAATATTATTTATTAAAATTATATATATTGTAATGTACTTATTAAAAAAATGATAAAAATAACAAATGGCATGTTATTTGTTATTATTAATAAAATTAATTCATACAAACAACTACAAATGGATGATTGACCACGAAGAGAGTTAAGATAGATTTTAAATATATTTATAAGAATAAATTGCATGATAAATTTTAGATAAATGCTAAAAAAATTATTTATTTGTCTTTTAGAAAACAACATATGAGATAAATTTTAGAAGTTATTTAATTGTATTTTTCCTAAAATTATCAAATGTTTTCTTTGCACTAATATATTCTTCACCCTTCTCTGTTGTAATTTAAAATTTTTCGTTCAGTTGAATTCGCCGATACCAAATTTTACGATTTTCATCCGTTTCAATACTTGATAGCATTCAACTCAAATATAAGTTGTAATATTTAACCTAAGTTTCTTTATATAAATAAATATATTTTTAAAAAAATTTTGGAGTAGAGGATAAATATAAATAATTTAATATTTTGGAATGGAGTAAAAATAAATAATTTATGAATTATTTTATCAATTTAGAAATAAAATTTGAAAACTTAAAGGGATTGTGGCCTCTTTCCGTTCCCCCTGCTTCCGTCCCTGTAGCATGTGGAATGGTAAAATTGAGGATCTGTTTAGTTTACTAAAAATTTTTAAAAATTATTCGCTTTTTATTTCACTGTACGAATTATAAATTCACAAATTATTTTACTTTCTCTCACTTTTTATTACTTTAAATATACCTTTAATTTGCTTCCTAAGATTTGCTAGAATTATAAGGAGTAAAATATTGAGAAACGAAAGGAAACTCTTCGCGTCTTTCTGCATAGAAACAAGTAATCTGCACAACACAATTATAGGCTCCAAGAAAATTAAAACAACAATTATTACATTATGGAAAATATTGTCCGATAAAACAAGAAAACGTACGGTAGCTTATGTCAATTTCAATATGATTAAATGTCCAGAAAATCATGAATATGTTCTTGGAATTTCAATTTGCTGTAACGCACCAATTCACTAGTTTCGGATAAATCCATGCCACGTTAGTGTATTATTCATCAGTTTTGTGTAAATCTTAGGTAGTGTTTGCGCTGTGATGAATCCACAATATTAGTTTTAGGTAAATTTTAAATCTCGCTACCACATTATACAACAAACTGTAATGAATCTACAATATTACAAATATTTCTAACGAGATTCAAGTCTTTGTCATCCAACTCATTATTGGATTAAAACATGATAATAAATAAACAATTCAACCTAATTGTTAGGCTTAATTTGAGAATAAATTTTTTTTTTCCACTTATATGACTTTTTTTGTTTTAATTTTTTTATAATATTTAGACATTATTTTATTTCAGTGGTAGTTTTAATAATTATTTAGTTTTTGAATTGGTTAAATTCGGACCATAAAATAGTCATTATATATATTATAAAAACAAATCGAACAGTGAAAAACGCTCTCTTTTTTCACTTGGTTTGAAGGCTTACACAAACCAAATCAGTAGCAAAAAATCATGATTTAATTAGAATCATGTTAATTCGGTTTGATTTTAAGTCAAATTAGACTTAGCTCATACACCCTATATCAATGATCAACGGATTAAATTTAAATTAATCAGAGCGACTCAAGTGTGAAAGTAATATCTCAACTTCCTTTAATTAGGGTTAAATTAATTTCTGTACAATCTAAGCCTCGGTTTAAGGCCTAAAGTTTCCAATTTTTTAAAAAAATATATAATTAATAGAATTTTTATTTAATCTTGTTACCTGAATTTTTTAATAAGTAAATAGGCCTAAAAAAATTAAAATATTTTTAATGCCCATCAAATTTCAAAACAATTTTATCACTAAGATACCTAACTCAATTAGGACTTTGAATTCGGGGAACCAAAACAAAAATAAAAGTTTAAATTAGACATAATATTATGTAGTCCCAAAATTTGAGATAAAAATACAAATCAACGTACAATAATTAACGTTACGGATTCATTGAGCTAATTGCATCTAAAAACAGTTAAAAACAGTTAAATGGGTGTTTGGTTGGGAAAAAAATTGATCAAAAGTACAGTAAAAGTACAAAAATATAATGTAAAGGTGTTATGTAACAAAATCTAATGGGAAGAAAATATAAATTTTTTATAACTTTTGATAAATTTTGATATTTGATTGGAGACCAAACAACCCCTAAGATAATATGGAATCACTTGCATCATCATATTGTCAATAATAACCGACAAATGTGGGATCGTGCGCATTGCTAGATACAACTCATATTTTCTGATAAAAAATAAAAATAAAAGCCGACTAATTAGAAACTTTTGTCAGACTAATTTTAGTATCGAATTTCACTTTCTTAATACCCATCCATACGCATCAAGTCCTTAAGACAAAAAGTCATGGACTTATTTGTTACAAGTCGACAAATTATAAAATCTATTACTACTTTATCGCATTTATTACACTGATCAGCTCTCTAAAGATGTTGCCTCTCCAAAGATGTTAAAAATTTGGGCCCGCTACATATTTTCTGACTTGCATTGTTCGCCACCAACTGTCCGTCTGGCATACTAAAAATTAGAGAAAAAAAATTCTGAAAAGATTTAAAAAATTTAAAAACCCTTTAATACATTTTTTTTTGTATTATGTAAAATTTTTATAAATTTATATATATTTATATATTTTAACAAATTTCTACAAATTTCAATAAACTTTTTACAAACCCCGATAAAAGCTTCTACAAACTCTAATAATTTTTTACAAATTTCAAAAATTTTCCAATGACTTCTAAAAAATTATGATATATAAAATCATTTAAATATACCCAAAAAGATCCTTAAAGACTGTTTGAATGAGTTGTGCCTCCGAAAAATTGATGCAAAAGTTAAAAACGACACTATTCATTTCTACTGATTTAGTGATTGCACATTAAATGTTAAAAAATTACCTAAACTCTATTTTTTACCATTTTTCGACACTCCAATTTGATTTAGGGCCTATCGGCCAGCGAGTTTGGCAATACTCTCAAAATTTTTCCTTGATAATTTCTTTTGCTTTTGTATTTCTTTAGAAAGAAGAAAGAACGGTTCAAAAACACCATCATCTAAAGCTTGAAATGACTATCAAACACCATTGAAGCAGGAATCACTGTCAACTCCACGATGGACTATACTACCTAACTGTCAAGCCATAGGATGTTCAAAAAGTAACGAATTATGTGTGTGTTTGTGTGTGTGTAAGCTTGTTAATGAGTTAGACTTAGTCTAAATCTAACTCGGATCAAATTTAATAATATTATACCAAATTCATCCAATTAAATCTGTGATCCAACGAATTTAGATTCATTTGATTCAAGAACAAATGGATCTGGATCCAAATAATTCACCAGATTTATTATTTTTAAAAAAATAAAAAATTTAAAAATAAGAAATAAAAATTTAAAAAACATTTAAAAATAAAAAATTTACATAAAATAAAATCAATTATTTTAACTATTTTTACCATGCTATATATATATATATATATGCATATATATGAAGTATACACACACATACACATATATTGAAGCGACTGCAAATACCGTTTTGCATCTTTCTCTCTCTCTCAAATTATATGAGAATATATTCTTATATTATATTGAGAATTTAAATGTATTAATAATTTAAGTAATCACATTCAATAATGATTTTATTTTAAAAATTTCTTTGTCGGTAAAACATTAGGTTCTTGCGTGATGTACATATATTTTAATTTTAAAAATTTATTAATTTATAGTGAATTACATTTTTAATAATAATAATAACAATAACAATAATAATAATAAAACAAAATACAACTAGGTGAGAGCTTACAAGAAATTGGAGCTCGAAACCACAGTTAGAAAGTATTGCGAGCGGAAATATCTGCATTTCACAAACGTTGTATATATATAATATATTTTAAATAAAATATATTTTTTTATGAAATGATGATTTAAAAAATTATTTTTTTTAAAACTAGTTGCATCTGTCGAGTATACGAATCTACACTGAATCTTTCAAATTGAATCCAATTATTTTTGAATCTAAATTAGATCCATTATACTTGGATCTAAATCTGACATCAAATTCACATTCACCTCATTGATAAACCTATTAATATATGGATGAGAATGTGGGAGCTGTTAACTTAGAAAATAATTAATCATAACGTAAATCACTCTTAAATTTTTGATGAAAAAAATATTTTGCCTGATTAATTATTAATCATGCCAAGCAATCAAAATGTGTAATACATAATCCTCAAAAATATTTTATGTCGAAATAAAATCATAAAATGAGCCTAAATATCAAATTCTCTCTCTCTCTCTCATAATATAATACGGCAACATTATAGTGAAAAAAACATTGTATGTCGCTACAAAATCATAAAATGAGCCTAAATATCAGGTTTCCTCTCCCATAGTATAGTTTGGTAGCATTTAGTAGTGAGAAAAATATTTTATGTCAAAATAACATCATAAAATGAGCCTAAATTAGGTCTCTGTTCCCCCTCTCTCTTCCCCCATAAAATAGTTTGGCAGTATTTGGTAGCAAGCACTAATGAAAATATTGACCATTGAAGTAATGTTATAAAAGAAAAATTAAAATAATAGAGCATACGCGTGAGTAAATATATTACTTTAAAAACAATAACGCATTAGCATTTACACATTAATTGTTGTTGCTTCATTTTGATAATTTTTTCTAAATAAATATTCTAGTTGAATCCCAATTTCATAACCGTTAGTGTCTGGACAAAATATCAAAGATCAAAAAGTTAGCAAAAGTTATCAAGTTTTAGATTATTGAGGGTGTGTTTGATTTACTAAAAATTACTAAAAAACCCTGAAAATCTCTAAAAACTCTAAAAATTATTTACTTTTTATTTCTTTACATAAATTATAATTCCACAAATTATCTCCATTTATCTCATTTTATCTTACTTCTTTAAACACATCCTGAGTGTTTGGTGTATTCGTCGAAAAATGTAAAAAATCTGAAGAAAATTAAAAATTTTTAGAATGAAAAAGTTAAAAAAACATTGAAAAAAATTTTAAGGAAGTTAGGCATCTATTTTTTTTTTTTTTTTGAAAAATTTAACACTCCAAATATACACTAATTCCATTTCATACACATAGGTATATCTAGGATTTGGGATTTGTTTGACTTGAATATATAGAGAGTTTAAAAATAGAGTCAGTTAGATTACAAAAATTTAAGCCATGCAAGAGGTTTAAAATCATAGTAGGTTTTATTACAATTAAAATTTAGGATATGCTAAATTTTCAACAACCAAAAAAAAAAGAATTGAACTATTTTTATTATTATTATTATTATTGAACTAGACTACCCGAACTACCGTGTGGGGCTTAGGCCCAGTTTGATAGCACCAAAAGCCACAAAAATTTATAAATTTTAATTAATTTTTATATTTTTTTCTAATTAAATTTATTTACATATCATTTTTATATTACATTTTTTTACTTTTATTATATTTTTTAGTTAACTTTTTATCAACTAAACATTCTCTCAGTGCCTGCCCCCCACCGTTCTCATACGTTTCAAAAGTATAACTAGACTTTTACCACGGTGCCCTTGTATCATTGCTTGATTAGTGCATTTTCCACCTCCTCAAGTCAGTTCTCACTGTTTGCTCCATGGACCCAAAATCAAATATGACCAAAAGTCTCTCAACCTCTATAAAATGCAGATAAAATCTCTAACCTCCTCATTAGCCCATCTCAAAGAAATGGCAAGACCCGCCAACCTCCCATTCCTGCCATTAATCCTCTTCCCTCTCTTCTACATCTCCGGCACCTCCGCCGCCACGGCCGCCGCCACCGCAGCGTCGACAAACTTCATCAAAACCTCATGCAAGGCCACAGAATACCCTGCAGTTTGCTTCCAGTCTCTCTCAGTCTACGCCAGCGCAATCCAGCAAAGCCCCCGCCAGCTGGCGCAGACCGCCTTATCCGTGAGCCTGGCCAGGGCCGAGTCCATGAAGTCATTCGTGAACAAGCTAGCCAAGTTTAAGGGACTCCACGGCAGAGAGTACGGCGCCATCAAGGACTGCTTGGACGAGATCGGGGATAGCGTGGACCGGATTAGCCAATCCGCGCGAGAGCTCAAGAGCATGAACAAGGGCAAAGGGGAAGACTTTCAGTGGCACGTGAGTAATATGGAGACCTGGGTTAGCGCTGCCCTGACCGATGAAAACACCTGTTTGGATGGGTTCGAGGGCAAGGGTTTGAACAGTAGAATTAAGGCCTCGATCAGGAGACACGTCACGGATGTCGCACAGGTCACTAGCAATGCACTGGCTTTGATTAACCAATTCGCGAATAAGAATTAGCTAAGCCCTGCGTTTGAATAGGTGTATCCCTCGATGAAGCTTTGTGTGTTAATTAAGTACGGATTGTAAAGCACAGAGAGTTTCTCTGACTAGGTACTTTGTTAAGCTACCGGTGTGCTGAATTCCTATATTAAAAAAAAAAAAAAAACAAATTTGCAATATTGGATTTGCTGGCTCAGAGTATGTTTGGAGTGCGAAAAGTTAAATAAATTGATGAAAGTTATAACCTCGTAGTTCATGTAATACATAAAAGTTAAAGTTTTATAAAAATTTATAAAGATTTATGGTACTTTTTAGAACTCTAAATGAAGGTTCAATAACATATTTAACTCTGGCTGCATTTAAAGTGGGAATTTAGTGGGAGAAAAGGAAATGATAGAAAAAATAAAAAGAAAAATTGAAAGAAAATATACAATTTTAATTGCATGATTTTATTTGAATAAATTAAAAACTTATTAAAAATAAAAAGTACTCATTAATGAATTAATTTTTTATTTTAATATTTCCATTATAAATTAAACATAAAAAATTGGTTTAAAATTTTTATATTCTTTTTATTTTCATCTAATATGATCCCTTCATTTGTTCCAAAAAAAAATAATATGATTTCTTAATTCAACCACAGCAATAGAATCAAGGTATTTAGGTTCTGTTTGGGAAGAATTAGTATTGGCTAGTGGCTAGTAGCTAGTTAAAAAAAAGTTAGCTAATTTTGTGTTTGGGAAGGAAAAAAAAAGTAGCTAATGGCTAGTAGCTAACTAAAAAAAAGCTAACTAATTTTATGTTTGGGAAGGAAAAAAAGTGACTTTTTTATAAGTGGCTAACTTGTTTTTGTTAAATTGACATTTTTACTTTTAAAAGTTTAAAAAAAGATTAAAATATAAGAGTGTAAAAAAATCTAATTACTGTTGAAATAACCATTAGTTTTGGCTAATAACTACTCTTCCCAAACGGATCCTAAAGCCATTTAGTGGAGTTAAATATATTCTTTAGTGCTAAGAGCTTGTGATATGACCTGAAAAAGTGTAAAAATTGGCTATAAAAATAAAAATTATTAATCAAAATAAATTAAGATATTCGTATAATGTGTAATAAAGGTATAAAATTTTATTATTTATTAAAAAGATTATCACATTTTTTAAAATATTAAGTTAAAATCTTTTACATATTTATTAAAAATATTATCAAAATTTTAAAATATTAATTTAAAACATTTTATATAAAAAATATTAAAAAATATGAGAATAAAACTGGCTATTGAGCAAATTTAATTGTTAAAAATATATAAAATTCAAAAATTTTTTAAACATTTTAAATTTTTATTAAAAATATTATCACATTTTTTAAAATATTAATTTGTATGATTTTGTCAAATATAAATAAGAAGCATAATACCTGTGGAGGGCACGGTTACTTTCTCCTCCTCCAATCTTTCCCCCAAATCTCAATCCTAACCTTCCCTCCCTCTTTCACATAAGACAACCATTCCATCAACGACCCTTATTATATAAATATACACATATATATATATATATATATGTATGTATGTATGTATGTATATAAGGTTTAAATTTCAAAACCCAAAGCCATCCCCGGTCCCCCAGCCTAAGGTTTGAATTTCAAGTGCCCCCTAGGCGCTCTGCCCCAACCATCCCTAACCAAACGTCGAGCCATTCACATAAGACAAACATTCAATTACATACGAGTGAATTTGTTATATAGATATTAGTGGAGTGTTTTTTAAGACTGTTTGGTAAAATGTTGGAGATAATTTTGGACAAATTTTAGTAGTGCTGTTGAACACCAAATTAAATAGGCAAAAGTTGACATTTCTTCTTTTTTTTTTTTTTTTTTTTGGCCAACTAAACAAAACCTTAATTAAGAAAATACAATATTCTATGTTACGAATTCTCTATTTAACATTACTTCATAGGTTCTCTAACACTCAGTTTAAAAATATTCATCTCTTAAAATTTATTTGATTTAATTTGATAAATAAAATATTATATTTGGAATATATTTTGAAATTAAGTATTAAATTGATTTGATTTAAGAGAAATATTAAATTTGACCATATTAATAGTAAATAAAAATATGTTAAATATGATATATGAGGATAAATTTATCCACTTATTTAGATGGCTTAAAAAAATAAATTCTCATCAAATTCTATTATTTTGAATTAAATTTCAAATGATATAGAAATTCTAAAATTTAAGTTAATTATGCGATCAAATCAAATACAACTCATAAAAATTTAATTTAATTCCAAATATAAGAATTGATGAGAATTTTTATTAAATGAAATCAAATTCTATCAAGTCCACAATTTCAAACGGAGTGTAAGTTATTATAATATTTTTTATATTATTTATCAAAAAAAAGTATTTACTGCCCTTATTTCCTTTTGTACTTCCAAATTTTAGGTGACATTCTTTTTTTTTTTTGACTTTTCATTTTGTATTTTCTTTCTTTTTTTTATATAAATTTTTGAATTAAATTATAAATTTTCTCTCTCTTGCTCAATCACCAAATATATAAGTAATTCAAACTCTATTCAGTCTTCCCTTATCTTCTCTCTCACTTAGAGGTGTACCAATACTTTGAAACCCAAACAATTGAAAGAAATAAAAAATGTATGATTTATTGGTCAATGAATCAACTAACCTAACTGGAATTTAATAATATATAATATGACTTCTCTAACGTAATAGTATTGGGATCAAACAATTTTTTTTTTACTATAACAAGGTTATAACTTAATAAATGTGATTATAAAAATTAATTTTTCATTTATATTTCTGTCACGCCCTAAATTTTTAAATTTCATGACTCGAAGTAGGGCTTATTATAACATATATTCATACATCATTACAATATACATCGCATAATATTATTATCGTTTTTAAGTATAAATGGTACAAATGTTTCTTTCTTTTTTGAAATTTAAACAATGTAAGTAATTTTTAGTTCTAATACATGGGGTTAACAATCAGCCCTAAAAGAAAATAGAGTTTTTTTTTTTTTTTTTTTTTTATAATTACCAAAAAAAATAGAGTTTTTTATGAAAATATCTCTTAAATTATTTATCTTTTTTTTCTATTCCGTTTTTAAATTATCAAATGAACCTATTATACTTTTGAATTGTTAAGTTATGTCCTATTTGAACCGAACACTAGCTCCATCGATTAAAATTGATAGAAAAATTATTATGTGAGTCAAGTGACCTTTTTCATCTTACCTTGGAGGCATAATAGTCGATTCATTTCTAATTAATTTAATCTAACTATTTATTAAAATAACTTAATAAAATATATTTCATGTTAATTTAATTAATTAGATTAACTAGTTAATTTAATTATATTATTTATTAAAATATTTGTAAAATATATTACATATTAATTTAGATAATTAAATTAAATTAAATTAATTATATTATTTATTAAACATAATTTTTGTTTAATAAAATAATTTATTTTAATATGATACAATAAAAACAGGTAAATTGTTAAAGTTGAAAAAATGTTTGTAATAGGAAAAAAAACAAACAAATGGAAAACACTTTTTTTGTTTATATTTTTCTGTTTAAATTTTTATTTTCTAAAGCAATAAATATAAACATTATCAAATGGAGTCTAAATATTTCTCTTAAAAAATAAAATTTGTTTCCAATCCCCTTTTTTCCCTTTCTTTCTTCTAAACCAAATAATTAAATTAAATTAAATTAATTAGTTAATTTCGTTAGCTATGGATTGACTATTATGCCTTTAGGTGAAAAAGGCTACATTATTCACACATGATAATTTTTTTGTAAATTTTAATGGATGGAATTATTATTAGACCAAATAGAACGAAATCGGATAGTTCGGAAGTATAATATATGTATTTGATAATTTGAAGACGAAAAAAAATAAATAATTTGAGGGTTATTTACATTTAAAAGAAAAACTCAAGAAAATATTATTCAACCAAATAAAAAGAGTGCAAAAGGTAAATGTCTTGTTTGGCCGACCAAAAAATACTAAAAATTACTAAATTTTAACTACTTTTTATATTTTTCTTCAATAAAATTTTAATACATATCACTTTCATTTCACATTTTTGTACTTTTATTATATTTTTTCTCCAATTTCTTTTCAACCAAATAACCCCAAAATATGTGATTCACGCGATTTTTTAAAGTTGAGGAAGGTTCCTCTGTTTCTCAGTTTTTCGGTTACTGCGAAGTATGGAATTCGTATGTAGTCCTTTTTAGTTTGGCTTGCATGATCCCTTATTTGAACCTTCCTGTTGGGTGCATTGCAGAGATATATATATATATATATATTTTTTTTAAGGATGGCTGGGTCTCCCAATTACTATATATATAGTTTTATCATATTTACGGTGGATTTGAATCTGCAAAAATTGTGTAAGAAGCAAATCCACTGATCAGTGTGTTATGACTGCCTACAAGTCAGTGCGATAAGACCGTAAGAAATTTAGGTTGCGTTTGGAGAAAAATTTTTAAAAGTTTTTAAAACTTTCTAATTTATTTTGCCTTCTTCTTATTTTGTGAAATTTTGATAAATTTATGTACATTTATATATTCCAATAAATTTTTATAAATCTCAGTAAATTATTTATAAATTTCAATAATATTTTTACAAACGCCATTTACTTGTTTATCAATTTCAAAAAATTTTCAACAATTTTCAAAAAGATTTGATATAAAACCGATCGAACAGATAAAAAAAAAAATTGTTTGAATGGATTTAGAATTCAAAAAATCGATGCAAAAGTCAAAAATTCATTCCTAACAATATTATTTATTTTTTAAAAATATGATTTAGTGATTGAGTATCAAACGTAAAAAAAAAAAAAAAAAAAATACTTAAATTATATTTTCGCTATTTTTCGATATTCCGTGCGCTCTTAACCCACTAAAAACCGCTGTGATGGAATTTTTTATGGAGATCCACTCCCAAAATTGCACTCAAGTTTTTGGCCTTTTCGATTCGTATCGGGTCCCCCAGTCCGAAACAAAAAGAACCTTAAATGAATTAATTGGAGCTCTAACCTTGAATTAAACAATTAAAGGTCTAGGGCGTTTGGTTGCGTAAATTTTAGTATTTTTTTAAAGTAACTTTTAGTCAAAAATTATTATTAGTTATAATTTTTGATATGTTTGGTAGAATAAAGTGTAATTTTTAGTAATTTTTTTATAATTTTTAGGTATTTGGTAAATTTTTTACTGTAGTAGAGTAAAAAAGTAGTAACTTTTTGTGTGTTTGGTAAGATTTTTATTGTATCAAAGCAGAAAATTGGTAATTTTTGTGCATTTGGTAAAACTTTTTGTGAAATAAATTATTGTGGCAGAGCAAAAAAATTAAAAAAATTGTAGTTCCACCAAACCACTAAAAGTTACAAAATGTAACTTTTGATATTTTTTTTTTTGCATTTTTTTAGCCTCCAAACGGGCTGCTATTTTGTTTATTGTAAAAGTCTAAAAATCTAAAAAAATTATTTATTTTTTATCTTATCACACAGATTACAAATTTATAATTTATTTTATTTTTTTTTCATTCCAAACACATCCCAATATTACTTGGTCAACTTTCAAATCAACTTGTGCGTCAAGCACACATCGAGGGCACCGTCTCCATACATCCCTATCCCTACGCAGACTTGGAAGACACTTCCCCCCCCCCACCACACACATGTATCCCTCCCTCCACACCATTTAATTGAAGCCCCACTTGTTCACCTTCCTTGACTACAGCAGCGGGCCAGCGGCTCAATTCGGTGAAACGCGTCGTTTTTGTTTTTATTGTCAAGATAAACTTTATGTTGCTGTGTGCGTTGCATGGGAGAATAAAAAAATTATTAATAAAATAATTAATTTTTTATTTGATTAAGTTATAAAATAAAATAATAAATATTTTTATACAATTAAGTAATTTTTTTAATATATTTTTAAGTTTGTAGTAAACAAATAGAAATAAATAAAAATAATTAATTTTTTAATTAGCTTGTTAAAAATATAAATATAAATATAAATAAATTTTATCTTAATTATTTAACCTATTCTCTTGTACCAAACAAATTTTAAGTATTTTTATCAAAATTTATAAAAGTTTACTTATGAAAGATATTATGTTTATTCAAATTATATATATATATATAAAAGAATATAAGAAACAATAATTTATAGTTTAACTTAGGCGCTGTTTTGAGGATAAAAAATAAAAAAAAAAAAACACAAAATTTAAGTATTTTACGTGTTTAGTAAAATATCAAAAGTTGTCAATAATACTGTGTACCGGGTTGTCAACGCATCGATTTTTTGCTGAGATGGTAAGGGTATAATAGTTATTTCACTTCAACTCAATTTAAATGTTGCCAAAAAATTGATGTATTAGCAACTTACACGTAAGATTATTAATAACTTTTAGTGTTTTACTAAACACCAAAACACTAAAATTTTTTAATTTTTTTATTCTCCAAATATAGCTGACCCTACCTAATAAGAAAATGCTTAGTTTGATCTGATTTGGTTTTTAATTCTCCAAATAGGATTAGAGTGAAATTACAAATTCTTATTCTTATATTTTTATATATAATTTGAATAGATATAATCATCCTTCATAAATAAATCTTTACAAATTTTGATAAAAACACTAAAATTTAATTTGGTACAAGAGAATCTCTTAAAAATTAAAATAAAATTTATTTATAATTATATTTTTAATAAGCATATTAAAAAATTAATTATTTTTATTTATTTCTATTTGTTTTACCGTATACCTAAAAACTACCAAAAATTATTTAATCAAAATTATTGTTTCGACTAAGTAAAATAAAATTAGATAATTCGAAAATGTAATATGTGTGTATGATAGTTTGGGAACGAAACAAAAAAAATAATTTAAGTGATATTTACATTAAAAAAAACTCAAGAAAATACTATTCAACCAAATAAAAGATCGCAAAAGTTAAAAATCCGTGATTCACGCGATTTTTAAAGTTGTGAGGAAGGTTCGCTTTTACATTTGCATCACCTCTCTCTTTCACTTTTTCGGTTGCTGCGAAGTATGCAATTCGTATGTTTTGTTTTATAGGTACGAAACTTGCATTCTCTCTCTCTCTCTCTCTCTTGGTTTTCTCTCTTTATTTGTTCTATTTAATTTCTTAAATATAATTTACTATTAATTTTTTATTTTTTGCAACACTAATGATAAAGGATCGTTTGGTTTGCTGAAAAATTTTAAAAAATTTTATAAATTTCTGTTAATTTTATATCACATTAACTTTTTTTCTTACTGCACGCATTACGAACTCTCCCCAAACCATAATTTATTTCAATTTATCTCACTTTTTTTTACTCCAAACAACCCCTAAATGATGAATTATGTTAAATATTAATAACAAAAATTAGTTGTAGAATTGTACATATAAAAAGAAAGTCAAATTTTTGGACAATCATTTCACAACAAAAGAAACTTTTTAACCTAAAAGTTTATCTCTTTTCTTTTCAAAAAACCTAAAAGTTTATCTATATTAACTGTGACATTTTTTCAGACTGCGGGGCTGTATATAGCCCCTTCTAGTTTGGCTGGCATGATCCCTAATTTGAACCTTCCTATTGAGCGCACTGCAGAGATTTTTTTTTTGAAGCATGGCAGGGTCTCCCAATTATTATATATATATATATATATATATATATATATATATTTATCATATTTACGGTGGATTTGAACCTGTGAAAGTTGTGTAAAAAGCCAATCCACTGATCAGTGTGTTAAGACTGCCTACTAATCAGTGCGATAAGACTACAAGAAATTTACCGTGCTTTTGGATCATTGAAAATGTAAAAAAATTTTAGAAAAATTTTAAAATTTTTTAACACATTTTATATTTTTTTTATTTTGTAAAATTTTTATAAATTTATATAAATCTACATATTTCAATAAATTTTTTACAAATTTAAATAAATTTTTTATAAATCCTAATAACATTTTCACAAATTCTAATTATTGTTTTTTTTACAATTTTCAAAAAACTTTTTTAACTATGTTCAAAAAAATCTGATATAAAACTATTCAAACGGACTTAAAAAAAAATTGTTCAAATGAATTTAAAATTTAAAAAATTGAAACAAAAATTAAAAATTCGTTTCAAATAATATTATTTATATCAAAAAAATGTAATTTAGTTACTGAACATCAACTGTCAAAAAATTATTTGAAAACAGCTGTGATGGAACTTTTGATGAAGATCCACTCCCATAATGGCACTCAAGTTCTACGTCTTTTCGATTCATACAGGCCCCCCCCCCCCCCGGGTCTGAAACAAATAACCCTAAATGAATTAATTGGAGCTCTTACCCTAACTTAAACAATTAATATTAATTTTGTTTGGATTGAAAAAAAATTTTAAAAATTATAAAAAATTTTAACTTTTTATCTCACTATATAAATTATAATCTCATAACGTATGTCATTTTATCTATTTTTTATCATTTCAAACGCAACTATTATGTGATTTAGAAAACTTTCAAAACGTTTATCTCCGTATTCAAATTTTAAATTCAAATCAATCTTCATGTCTTATTTGATCTTTACTGAAAATTTATTTTTAATCTTCATCTTCATCCCAAACGAAAAACGAAGATCACTGCAAAAATTGGGCACTCGAAATGAAAAAAGAAAAAAGTATAAAAATTTCAAATTCTATGGTACAAATTCAAGTATTAAATCCAAATTTCAGATTCATGTATAACTACATAAATATCAATTCAAATTTCAGTTTCTAGATTTAAGCTTGAGGCCATTAGCACAAATTAATTAGAGAATTTGGAGATTTCTTGGGAATGTAGTAGGGTATGAGTCAGGGACATCTCCATACCTGTATTTTACCCAACCCCTGAAATGTTTAAAAAATGTTCCTATATGTCACCTGATCCCCAAAGAATCCTCAAATCTCGTACTGATTTGAGGCAGAGATCAGATAAGATATGAACAAATCGGACGAGATAACCATCCCTAATTCTCCTCTTAATATCCATGTAGGTTTTTCTTTTTTTTTTTTTTTGGAGGGCGGGAGGGGGAACTGCAACGGGCCAGTGGCTTAATTCGGTGAAATGCCATCATTTTTGTTTTTTGTTTTTTTTTTTTGTTTTTTTTTTGGTTAAGATTACTAATAAACTTTTTGTTGCTGTGTGTGTTGCATGAGAGAATTAAAAAAATTTATAAATAAAAATAATTAAGTTTTTATTTGATTAAGTTAGAAAATAAAACAAAATAATAAATATTTTAATACGATTGATTAATTTTTTGTAATTTTTAAGTATGCGTTAAAACAAATAGAAATAAATAAAAATAATTAATTTTTTAATTGGCTTGTTAAAAATATAAATATAAATAAATTTTATCTTAATTTTTAACGGATTCTCTTGTACCAAACAAATTTTAAGTGTTTTTGTCCAAATTTGTAAAAGTTTTATGAAGGATAATTATGTTTATTCAAATTATATATATATATATATATATATATATATATATATATATAAACATAAGAAACAAGAATTTATAGTTTAACTTAGGCACCTTTTGAGGATAAAAAAAATTTAGTATTTTAGGTGTTTAGTAAAATATCAAAAGTTGTCAATAATACTATATGATAGGTTACCAACACATTAATTTTTTGCTGAGATGGTAAGAATATAATAGTTATTTTGCTTTAACCTAATTTAAAAGTTACCAAAAAAATTGATATATTGACAATTTGTCATATAAAATTATTAACAACTTTTAGTATTCTATCAAATACCAAAACACTAAAATTTTTTAATCCTCCAAACAGGAATAGAGTGAAATTACAAATTCGTGTTCTTGTTTAATATATAATTTGAATAGATATAATCATTCTTCGTAAATAAATCTTTACAAATTTTCATAAAAACACTTAAATCTAATTTGGTACAAAAGAAAATGTTAAAAAGTAAAATAAAATTTATTTATATTTACATTTTTAATGAGCAATTAATAATTAATTATTTTTATTTTTATTTATTTCTATTTATTTTACGGTACACCTAAAAATTACTAAAAATTACATAATCATGTTAAAAATATTTGTTATTTTATTTTATCTTATTTTCTAACTTAATCAAATAAATAAATAATTATTTTTATTTAGGAACTTTTTTTTAGTCTGACACACATTACACTCATATTCAACAAAAAGCCTATCAATTTTTTCAAAGAAAAGAAACAAAAATGACGGCGTTTCACTGAATTCAACCGCTGCAATAGACAATTTATTGTAACACGAATACAAAATTATTAAGAGGAAACATGGATCTAACATGTTATTTCAAATTTGACAAAATTTAATATAATTTTAGAATAAATTAATTATTTAATATATTTATTAAATTTTAAAACATTTAAATATAAATATAAATATACATATAAATAGATAATTTATAAATTCAAATACAACACCTTGGATTGCCATTTTAACTTTGTCACGTTTGGTTTAGCAAAAAATGAAAAATAAAAGTTAACCTAAAAGTGTAATGTGACGAAATTTGAATAAAAATTTTAGAAAAATAATAATTTTTTTTTTTTTTTTTTTTTTTAAGAATCAAACTCCATCGTCTATTGATGTAGCCTTGAAGACATCTCAACCTTTAATCAAGAGCTACAGTTTCACGGCATTCCCTTTTGTCAACTCCATCTCCCCCAGCTATGCTAAATTGCTAATTGCAATCTGACAAAGTTATAACCGGAGGGATTAAAAAAAAAAAAAATTGCTCACGGATTCACGCACAGGACACATGGCATCACATAACTCGAACCCGCGCAACACCCATACACTCAAATGTGAGGAAAGAATTAAAAGTAGCCTTCTACTAAGGATGAGAAATCACTGCTGCAGGACATCCGAATATAAAAAGAGAGCGAGTAATTCGGTAGAGGGTGATTTCTCCAATGTTCATAAATTTTTAATAAAAATTTTGAACACCCAAAAATTTTTAATATTCTCTGGTAAGATTATAAATCTAAATCTCATAATAGAAAGAAGTTAAGAATTGTGACAATTTATAAACGTTCAACTCCCCTCTCTCTAATACGATACGTTTTAAAACAAAATAGACAATATCTAACAAGAGGGTTTATCAGTTGGCGTCGTTTATGAAAATATATGTAAGCACCCAACTCCCCTCCTACATTGGAAAAGTCAAGAACTGTGATAGCTTACGTGGGAAAAAGTCGAGAACCGTAGTAACTTATAAGAGCCTAGTTCCACTCCCAACTCCTCTCTCCCTAGTACGGCGTTTTAAAGTCGTTTAAAGCCATATGTAAGAATCCTCATTGGCTGGGGTAAGGTTAGTAACTTACATGTTGGTGAGTATTAATTATAAAATACATAAATAGTTTAAGGTTTATATACTATATAAAATTTTTATGACAAAAAAGGGGCAAAAGTCGATTATTTTTCATTATATTAGGTGAGCTGAGTACAATTGTAATGATATGTATTGGGTTAAAATTTATTTATTTTATTGGGTGGACACAATATAGTATTAGGTTATTTTTTTTCTTTTCTTGGGTGAGCACAATTTGTATTGTGCTATTTTTTTTTTCTTTTTTTGAATGAGCACAATTAACAATATCAATAGAAAAAATAAATAATAATAAAAAATGTTAGGGCGGGCACACACCCCCTAACCTCATATTGGCTCCGCCAATGCCTACGGAAAAACACAAAGCGGATGGTTTACGATGTGCGAACGAAAATGAAACATTATGATTTTTTTTTATTCATAAATTTTCAATCTTGCTTCTCTAAACATTAAGGCAGCATTTAGTTTGTTTTTCTATTTTGTGTTTTTGTTCGTTTATTTTCTATTTTAAACTCATTTTTCATTTTACGCTTTTGAAAATAAGAAAAACAGATTAAAACATATTTGGTCACTTGTATTTTTAAAATTTATTTTAAAAAATAAAAAATAAGTTTATATATGAAATGAAAAATAATAAAAAATCGTTTTGGACGTTTTTAATTCAAAATAAAAAAAATCTCTAAATAAAAAAATAAAATATTTTTTATTTCTTTATTTTAAAATTTTTAAAATATAAAACATAAAAAATAAAAAATACAAAAGAAAAAAATAAACCAAATACAACTTAGAAGCCCTAAATTCATCTCCTGGTCGCATCTTTCTATACACAGGGAAAGGGGGGGGGGAGAGAGAGAGTGATGAACACGTGGTAGAGATTTTCTCCCGCGTGCTAATGAAGCGGCTTTAGAAAGTCTTGACAGCAGCATTTCATGATTGAGTTGAGTTTAATATACGAAAGGAAAAAACAGAAACACACAAGGACACGTGGAACCGGGAAAACATACGGACACAAAAGCGCGCGCACAAACAAGTGGCCCTTCAATTCCTGAAGGTCGGATAAATTAATGTATCAACTGTCGTCGTTTCAACTTAATTTGTAGCGAAGAAAGCAACACATGCACGCATGGTACAAACATTTAGTTGACACATTGGATTTATCCTATCAGACACAATTGGGATGGTGGAGATAAGATACTTTCGCTCAATAATAGATTTTACACAGTAGCAATGTAGGCATGCATAAATACTAGAATCGAATTATCTTCTCAATTTATGTTAGGATTAAATACTAGAATCAAATTCTCTTCTCAATTCATGTTAGGGATGGGTAAGAGACGAATATGTCTGCAAAACCAAATCAATCCCCATGTCATACTTGATCTTCACTGGAGATTTATTTTTACTTGTCATTCCCATCCCAAACGAGAAATAGGGATCATCGCATAAAATCAGGTAGCCGAAATGAAAAAAAAAAAAAAACACACACACACACACACAAATTCTAAATTTTAGATTATAGATTCAAGTATCAAGTTTAAATTCTACAAATTTCAAATTTCACAAACCTAACTATCTAAGTATCAAGTCCAAATTTTAGATTCAAACATAACTGCATACATATTAATTCAAGTTTCATTCTCCAGATTTAAGTCTAAGACCATTAACATAAGTCAGTTAAGGGATTCAAAAATTTTTTGGGGATTAGGTATGGTACGAGTCAGAGATAGAGTAATACTCGTACCTTACCCGATCTCTTACATTTTTTAAAAAATATCTCCATACCTTATCCGATCCCTACAAAATCCCTAAATCCTCTACACGTTCGGAGCTGAGATCGGGCAGCGCACAGACAGGTTGGCTAAAATAGTCATTCCTAATTCATGTCACAACTCGATCGGATGACTTATCGAGCTTATTCTCATCATCTTTATACATATCTATGGAATCATTATCATATCCTCCGAATAACTTCACAGAGTAAGAAGTCCAAATTTCATGGATCGGAACACACATTATATTCCAAATCTCCTGAAAGAGTTAAAACATTTTTATCATGTTCTCTTAATTTTTTTTTTTTTTTTGGTTTTAAATGAAGTACAAAGTAACTTAAAGATACTTATTAAAATACACTTTACATTGACTTCCCCATAACAAATAGTGTGCAGGCGCTCTTAATATTTAAAGGACCACCCGAGAGATTTTTAAATACATGGAGTGGATAAAAATGTTGACATGAAATCTTTTTCATCAGTCTTTCTTTATCTCAAAAAAGAGAAGAGAAGAGAAGAGAAGAGAAGATGGTTAGGGTATATCTGCTGTGAATGCCGAACCATGCAAAGAAAGATGAAAATTATCTCATCGCTCTAGGCTCCAAGTCACTAATATTATGTCACATAAGCATAAGCACGTTTAACTGTTATGTGATTGTCTTTCACAATTTCAATAGTCTAGAGAATGGTGCCCAACTAAACAACTGGTCAATAAAGATAGCTTTATTCATGTAAGCACTCAATGAAATAGTTAATTAGGGTAGTAAAATGAACTACTCAAACCTCTTTTGAGTTCGGTTCAATGCTAAGTTTTACTCAAGTTCAACTCGAAACATAAATAAATCCAATCTGTATTGAATCCAACTAAAATTCGGCTCAATAAACTAATACTCGATAAATATAATGTAAAATATCAAACTATTTTGAGCTCAATTCAAAATCAATTCACGAGAATTCTAACCGAACCTGAAGGTCTTGAACCAATTTTGTGAGCTTGTAAACTCGACTATGAAACATAGAGAAGCTGAGGATATGCAAAGGAGATGTTGAAGAATCTTACCTGTTTCAATAGTGGACTATCAAAAACAACGTTGTTAACCACATCTTAGAAACTTGTTTCTATCATCAAATGCTACAAGTAGATCCTCCGGTGTCAGCAACTAAAAGTATCCTCTGTCACCCACTAAGCAACTTAGGGTGACCGCCTAAACAGGGACATTTACAACTGGGAAGGAAGCAGAAAGAGAGCGTGGTCTTCCTACCAGAACATCAAGAAAGATTTGGACAAACTCCAAGCCAATGCCACCATAAAGGGCGACTGCTATCTTAGGCTTGAGCTTGGTTTAACAATTATTAGTCAGTTTTTTTTTTTCTTTTTTTTTTAAATCAAATTTTAGTTCTCTTATATGACTTTTGTTCTTTTTTTTTTTTTAATCAAAATTTAGTTTAATTAATTAATTTATTTTTCTGTCTTGTAACTTTTAAGTATGTTATTCACATTCATAAAAAAAAAAAAAAAAAAAATTACAAAAAAGAACTTCCAAATAAAAAAATTAATGCACCGGTAAAGAAGAAAACTAACATCAATAATAACCAATAAGTTTTAAGATAATGAAAGGAGAATGAACAAAGATTCATACAATACACAAAGTGCATTTAGTTAAATGTGTGGCTCAGAACAGAAGCGCATCTGTTCTCCAAAAAGCGCATCCATCATGGCCCCAAATTTAATAGCAAATGTTTATATCGTAATCAATTCTATGTTATTTTTTTGATGTTCTGATTAGTTATCAATTCTATGTTAATATTCGTTTTAATGAGCTTAACCAATGTAAGAAGCAGCAAGCACCTTCAATTCATCATACCAGAACATAAATCCATAAAATATTCCTTGTAACTCAACCGTTGATTCATACATCATGTTCACAAATTAACAAAGGTCTCATGAAGCTAAACAAATAAACTATAATGCTATAATGTTAGTATTATTAAGCAGTTTCTCAATTTCCAGAATTTTCTTTTGCAAAAAGCTAACAGCACAAAATAGCAAAACTGAAAGCAGCAGAAATTTGGAGCAATATTAAATTACAAAAATGTCATCAAGAGGCTCTCTTAGGAGGAGACATATTTTGAATAAGAGAGATTGTTGTACTGATTGTAATTATTTGAACCAGCAATCCTGTCAATATTAAAAGGGAGAGAATTCAAAGGGCCAACCAATATATGCTATGGATAAACATGAACAACCTTAATGATAAGTCACCATATAGGTATGGAACTCACCAAGTATAACACCTCCAATCTTGACAAGTTCAAACTTATTTGTTTCCCACTGACTTGGATCTTGAATAACCTTCGAATCCAATACCAAAATCAGATTCTTTTAGAAAATTAATACAGGCTTAATAAGATTCAATATATTAAAAAAAATACATTTTCACAAATTTAATCAATGTTCAATAAATATAAGCGGCATCAGTATATACAACGAAATACAAGATGGCCAAAGCAGATTGACCGAGTATAATTCCAATGGCCAAGAATACTGAGTGGCCGCATTTTCATAGAAGTTAAGTCATGACAAAAGGAAACAATTTCTGTAGCTATTCTCCCAACTGAAAGTTGGGAATTGGAAACAAATAACTGCCACCTATGTCAGAGGCAATATCTATGGGCTGAAAGACTAGAAATAAATTCTGCAATACATATGATGTTGGAAAAGAAGGATAAGTGATGAGCATGGGAGCAGGAAGCAAAAGTAAGAAAACCTTGGAACAGTTCCCTTCTTTCTTGATTTTTCCCCCCTCGAGACAAGTGAGGGAATAGCATCGGGAAATTGTTCTCGGAAGCAATACACAGACATAATGTAACAATTCCATGTGCATATATATTATGATTATTTGTGTCCCTCGTTGGTAGTACAGTATATTAGTGTAGTGTTATATACTTGAGCTCCCTTCCTCTATCAGCTAGTTTTTAGGGGTGAGTTCTTCTAAGGTATATACCAAATAGTATCAGAGCATTACACTATGTCTCTCATATACTGTGGCGCAGAGGATGACACCGGCATTGCATTATTTGTTTGGAAGAAAAGTGAAAAGCCCAAGGGGGTACAACAGCATGGTGCCCTAGACTATAGTGCAAAGCGTTGCTTGCATAGACACGAGACTGAAGAGTGTGGTGGAATGTTATGATCCCATTAGGATATGTAGTACAGGCTGCATGTGTCCATTTGGGATATTGGTGTGATGATATATACCTTAGGCTTGCGATTAACTCGACTAAACCAAAACAACATTGTTTTGGTCTAAAATATAATAAATCAATATTATAATATATATATATATATATATTATCAAGCAGGCTCGCTAGCTTTTGAGGGGAGCCTTTCAATGCTCGAGCTCGACTCTAAAAGAGCCACAAATCAAACTCGATTCAAGCTTGTTAAGGCCAAAAACCAAGCTTGAACAACTCAAAAAAAGCTCGGCTGGTGGCTGGCCCTATTGCCAATTAGAGGCTGTTCTTTACCCTACTGAGGATACCGTTCCCCTTGCCAATCATTGACAAACACAGCCATTTGCAGTAGCCTGCAGTCTCATGTGAAAGATGCAAATGGTCTTTTACCTCCTTTTTAGCCTCATTTTGATGTTCCATTACATCTTTCGTTAGGCACTACTGGTCCTTGCCATCCAATCTTGATGTTCCTCAGCATCCTTCCTCACAGGTTATGGTTGGTTCTGCTGTTTCTTTTATATGCTTGTATGGACATCTACCGGCAAAAGCTTACAACTCACTACAAGGAGTTCATGACCTTTTGTATAGAGACTAAAGAAACACTGTACAGTAATTGGACCATCTAAACACAAATTAAGGGGGAGCTCTAATCCTTGGGTACTTCTCAGACAGCATAGTTTGAAGCCTTCTATAACTACAACTCCCAACACAATCACCTTCACCATACGCAGACTAGTTAAATGGATATGGAGGCAATTATCCATACATTTACTGGTAGTTTGCTTGGTTGTGTTCTATCTATAGCAATTCCCACAACTAAAGACCACCAAAAATAGGACTGCATGCACATCACACACAGCATATACAATAGAAGTACCTAAACCCCAAGAAGAAATAAGGCACAAACAATATTCAGCAAGTCAAAAACTGTCTTACTGGAAGGAGTAATCCAACTTAATCTCCTATTCCAACTAGATAAAAGGCTTAATTAAAATCGCAATTGAATCTTTGCACTGACTTCTCTACTCTGAATGACTAATTAAACATATCATTCCAAAAACACTTAAGAAATTATAATCTACACATACAAAAAGGTGTCTTACCTCAACCAAGAAATTACTCCTACCAACACAAACCATTGAGATCAATATTGCTACAGATGATGCAAACATGTAAAACAACAAAAAGTTCACTCTGCTACGCCTTCGACCTTCAGCAAAACAAAAAAAGACTCAAATCAAATAAGTTCTAGAACAACCTGTAATTATGAAGTAACTTGAAGAGTATAGGTACAGGACATAAACCTAATTCTCCGATTAAGAGAGAAAGGAAGCCAATGACAGTGGATGAAACAGCAAGTATGTCAGGACTCTCCTCCTTTAATATCGTTAGCAATAAGCTCAACACTCCTATCAATTGTAAAATAACCTGCAGTATACGACTCAAACTATAACAAAAGAATATACAGAAGTATCCTACTTCAAATGCTAAAGATTGAAAAAAAACAAAAAGGGCAAATCAAGGCAAAGCAAAGCAAAGAAATCAAATGTGTCTCAACCACCCCCCAACGCCTCTTTTAAAAAAAAATAAAATTGATGCGACATGATTGTGAGCTGATAATTTTGAAAGAAATTAACCCATTACAATGCACTTTTCATTATAATAATGCTACTACCACATCATTCTTGTCCCATTTTTTTTATTAAAAACAACCTGGTAGAATAGCTTTTTCCTCAAGAATAACAACGAATCATGCATTTAAATCCTTGGAAATCAAAATCTGGGATGAACAGATAAGGTTGTAATTAGAGTGGCACTCAATTCACATAAAATAATTTGTCCTACCAAAAGTCTACAGCCTTGCTTTTAAAGCCTTGGAAAACAATCATCCAGTCAATTTACAGATTTACAGCTGCTAATAACATATATAGTCACATCATATTTATACAGTGATTATTATCAGACCGCAAGGTGAATCATCCATGCCATTATCCTAAATTTATCCCCTTTTCAAAAAAAAAAAAATAATAATAATAATAATAAAAAAAATGAACGGTTAAAACTAACGAGCCACTTCTAGAATTAACAGTAATTTTCCAATTACTAAGAATTACATCAAACTAATTTAAAAAAGCATGAATCAGCAGTCTGGAAAAATTCAAAAAATTTGATAGACAGCGGAAATGAATTTGAGGAAAACTTGGGCACATACAGATAGAGAGAGAGAGAGAGAGAGAGAGAGAGAGAGAGAGAGAGAGAGAGAGAGAAGTACCTGAGTGAAGATGAGTGCAGAGAGACGAGACTTCCCTTTGGCCACCTTCGTATACCCTATGAATTAAATCCATTGACAGCTGAAATAAGAACAACACAAAACCCTAGCGAATAGAAAAAAATATAACAAAACAATAATCAGATTCAGCGGAAGGAGATAGATCAAAGCGAATCTCACTGGAGTCAACGACCATGCGGAACGAGAAATCGGAGCCGTCCGTGCCGGACGGCCTCGCATTCCCGGCGGCCGGTTTCCTCTGCTGCATCTCTGTATCCACGGCCTTCTCGGTCTTTCCTCTCCTGGACGGAGATCTACGGTCACAGAAAATAGTGGGTTTTTTTCCGACGGACCTTGCTTTTAATATTTTTGCAATTTCGCCGCTCTATTTTAACAAAATTTTGTCCCGGCCTCTGACAGACAATTTTTTGTAACCCCGTCCTCGAGAAGTTCGGCCCAGCCGGTGCGTGATAAATGTTTTTTTTTTTTACTGGTCATTATGGATTAGATCTGGTATAATTAGTTTAAGTCATCTAAATTTTTAAATAATTATATCCTTGTTTAAAATTAATGGTCAAAAAATACACCGGCCCTGCATGGATGCTAAACGCACTGATTGGACCTCAAACTCGTCATCAAGAGCGAAAATTATCACTCGTTGATCTTTATCAACGACTAAACCACTAAACCACTGTGGTGGTGTTTGGATAATAAAAAAAAATTAGTGTAAAAGTTATATATGACGAATTTTAATTGGATAAAATTAAAAAAAATTGATAATTTTTTTGTAACTTTTGGTATATTTCAGTGTACCCAACACCACCTGTATTATTAAGCCTGTCAATTGCTAGAGTTTAATCTGGATCCGATGGAATGATTAATGGATCAGATTTGACTAATCAAATCGATCTGGCTAATCTAATTTGATGATGATCAGCTAAATTTGGATTCAATTATGCAATTTAGACCAATCCATTCTCTCCAGTTAAAAAGAAATTTGAATTTTAGATTTTTTTTGTTAGAAATGTGATTAATAATCTTAAAAATTACATCTTCTAAAAAAAATTAAATTTTAGTAAAAACAGTTATATAAAACTAAAAATTACAAAAAATAAAAAAATCAATTTTTTGTACTCAAACCAAGTTAATTAGAGGAAGTTTTTGTCTATTTTCTTTCTATAAGTATATAACTTAATTATACATGGTAAATAAATTTGAATTTTAATATTAGAAGTCCAGTTTGAATTCAGGCAATCACGTAAACTCATTATGTGTATGAATTAACTCTCATAAGCTACCCATCACCCATGCATGCAACCTGGCCTACCAATTTGTAATTTAATTTAGACTCGTTTTGCCGGTTTAAAAATCACCTTTCAAGATCACATACAACCCCAGAAGGTTTGACAAAATACAACTGTAAATACACAAGCAAAAAAGCCTATATGTACCAATTTTTAACGAACTCAATGAACAGAATATTTTTCTTCCAGAATATTTTTTCTTCCATCCACGCGGCAAATAATATTCATCATCAAAGCCATGAACTATATGTATATGTGTATAAGTATAAAACTCACCAGAGACACACGTGGCATTGTCTCGAGTACAAATAAAAGCGGGTAAGATTGTACTTGGCACTAATCTAATGAATGAGTAGATCTCGCCATTCATTATAAGCGATATAGTGTGATTCTAATTATAAATACAAAATAATAATAAATGAACTAAATTTATTATCTTATAACTAGTCCTATTAGTTCAGTGCATTACAAGGGTAGATAAATATGACATTTAGACATTCTTTAAAGTTTTACTTCACCCATTATACTTATTTCCCTCACATGCATTTAATGTTGGGTGAAAAGTATTAAAGAATGAATGAAAGAGATTTAAAGCAAAGTAAAACCATCATGTTATTTGGGGTGTGTATATATATACACACACACACAAAATATATAATCATTACATTTCAATTATATAATCATTTATTTATTAATTTTATCTTACTATAAATACGAGATTTAACTCTAAAATTCAGGTATGTTCACTATTGTCAATTATCTAACTCACTCTTTCTATTACAACTTTCTCAAGTTTATTCTGACTTTATTATTGGAGGATTTTTGATTAGGGACCCTTCTTGGCTATTTCCTTTGACTTTTTTTTGTTCTGCAGGCTTAAATTCTACTTTTTCGGTTGACGTGGTGAGTAAATCTAGTGATATTTTTTATTACCAATATTTGGCGCCCACTGTAGAGCTCATTTCTTTGCTTCCCACGTCTTTATGTTCTTGAAAATTTTGTGCTTTAAAGAATTTCGTCAACAATGATTTTAGGTGATGATACAACATCCCCACGATCTTCGCGATGAGTGAATGAAACAAAGCTCCCTACGCAGAAGGAGAGTGCACTTACCATCACAACTCTAGGACAAACATTAAGGAGGCAACACTGGATCAATGAGGTAAGATTTACAAGCCAAGGTTGACATGAAACAAATTGAATTGGAGGAGATCCTTCAAAAACTTGATGAGGAGAAAGAAAAATGGATAAGTTATGATCATTTTGACCATGATCAATCAGATTCTAGTATGAATGAAAGTTATGATACTTTATATTAAAATCCACCAGAGACGTGAAGTGAGAAGAGAAAGGACGTGCGAAGTGAAAGGAACTTAAACATTAGACGGGAAGTTGATGTTAGTCTAGTGGTGGCGTCTGATGTTGAATCTTTGGGTACACGTTTAACTTATATTCAACGTTAGGAGTCCATGCAACAGCAAAAGGTTAGGACAATCAAGTCCCAACCAAAGGATGATGCTCCTAAGAGAAAGCACCTAGTCACAGGAGGCAGCAGGGATGAAAGGAAAAGCTCGTCTAGTGATAATGTGGTGCTCTAACAAGAACGAAGAAGTCTAAAAAGTTCAAGTGGGCAGATCAAGTACAGCACGTTAAGTGGGAAGGTTTAAGAACAATCTATTCAAATGACGGCAAAAAAGGTGTTGAATATGTTATTTTCGCGAGTAGCCCAAAAATAACATTCATGTGGTCACTGTTTGCATTAAAGAAGATTCTCTTCTTCTTCTTCTGGGGTTGGGGAGAAACCCGCAGCCGCTACTCATGGGTGCGCACTGGGTGAAGCCCATCCCGTGGCCCTAGCCGGCAAAGAACCATGAGAAGGTAAACCACCCTAGGCAAGCCCTGGCTGACCGGCTTAGCCGAGAAGGCTATTAGATGGCCCTCCACAATTAGAGGAAGGATTGCCCCCAAGAGGAGTCGAATCCGGGACCTATTGATCCCAGGCCATTCAGCTCGCCATCCGAACTAACTCGACTATCCCTTTCGGGGCTAGATTCTCTTCTTCTTATTATTATTTAATACTATTGTAGTAGCTTTTGGTTACCAAAAGCTTTCTCTTCATCCAGTTTTTCAAGCCATGGATTGAACAGTGAAAACTGTTTCTCATTGAAAAAAAAAAAAAAACTCATAAATTTTAATTTATACAAAATTTCACACACACATAATGAAGAGAGAAATACTTAATTAAGGTGTGTGTATATATATATATATATAAAGGCTTATTAAAGCTGTATAATCGAAAGGTTCTTTAGTCACGTTCTAGCGAACATAATTCTGTTTTAATACCATTATATATAATTTTAATTGAAGAGAGAGAAACGTGATACAGTGATAGATCAAGTAATAATTTTAATTTCTACGGCTTGATAATCGAAAAAAAAGTTAGATTAAAAATTCAATCCGTCGAATTTCATATTATATAAATAATAAAATAATAATTTTATTAATAAAAAATCATAAATTCGAAAAACTTGACTCTGATATCGATTGTAAGCAATATTATAATATATAAAACCCTAACTTCCATAAAACGATGATATCAAGTTCTTTGAACTTATAATTTTCACATTTAAAATTAACAATATTAAATACATACCTTAATTTATAACGTATTCTTTGATTTAGTTTTGTGCAGAAACCTTTTAATCAAAACAAATTGTATTTCTCTCTCTTTTTCCCTTAAATCTTATAATGTTCTGATAGAGTGGAAGATATGTACTATTTTATGGGGTAGAGAGAGAACCAATCAGTTTTATCTCTTCTTTAAAATATATTTATAATAATCACAATCTATCAAAATAGTTTAATAAAGCTGAAACTTTTTAAATATTGACCAACAAGATTTAGTCAATATTTAATTATTAAAATATAATTATAATTTATAATAGACATATCATTATAAAATAGCTCGTGCGCCACATAAATCTAACATAAATATCCAAAAAAAAAAAAAAAACCTTCAGTACACAACTGATCATGATCTTTAATTTCCTTTAGTTCAAGAAAATCGTAACCCATTAAGCAAATTGCTTTGAATAGGGATGTAAACACAAGGATTAGGGTGCAATTAATCCACATGAGAGATATTTGGAGATTGATTGGAGCACAAGCTAATATCCTTTTGGAATGTGTGGCAACTCGAGTTAGTTGTTTTGAGCAGGGTGGTTCTTGATTGATTATTAGCTTTAAACAAACTAGAAGAGCCGCATGCTTATTCCACAATTAATGGCTGTGGGTACATGTACATATCTGAATTGACCAACTGATGGAGAGTTGCTCCGATCAATTACTTAAGACCCACTTGAGAATCAGTACACTCAATCCATATATAATTAAAAAAATGAACATAAACAAATCATAACATAACACGGGACCATCACATGGAAGGAAAATTAACTCAAACACGTATTCTAGGCATACATATATATAACTTTGCCAGTAAAAAAACAGTTGTATTAATGGCGGCTAGGGCGTTCATATATATCATAAATATAAGGAACAAGTAATTGATTTTTACGTAAGAATAAGAATTTCATAATTTAAACGGCAACTATACTTTTTTTTTAAATTTCATTTAATGAAAGGAGGGTAGTAATTTCGTAATTTACCATTCACTATGCAAACGTAAATTATACTTGGCAACACTTTTGCATTTTACTATTAATTTCACTTTACAGTCTGCATTTTAAATTGTCTCATTTTTCCTCATGTACATTTTATTAGGTTCGTAATTTTATAGCATAACAAATTACATGCTAAAGAGTACGCATATTGATCGTTCTTAGAACCAAGTTTTGTTGGTCGTTCCTCGATTCTGAGAAGTCACTCAAACATGCCTGCATGTGCTCAGTGTGAAGTTGGTCTGAAAGTTGTTTGAAGCACAAGTTTGATATTTTCTTATTGTATGATTCTGTAGTGAATTATAGCTCGAACCTTGCTGATGGTACCATCGTGGGAATATTGCTTAAGCAGTTTGTGTATCCTTTTATGTTAGATTTTTTTATTTATTTTATATTTTTTAGGGAACCACATATTATAACATGAATGAAAAATAGAACAACTTCGAGAAACTAGGAAAAAAAAAAAAAACTAGAAATGATATTTTGGGAGCTACTTAAGATTAAAAGTTGAAAATTCATTGCGTGGATTAAAAATTATTGAAGAAAATTTGTTCAACCAAAAATTATCATTTAAATAAGTTTATAAACATTTCTGAATTTTAAGATGTGTTATTTGACAAGGTAAAGAAAGGATCCAATCCACAAGTTTGGTGAATTACAAGTTTTAGAGAATAAGAGAAGATTACTAATAAGATGGTGTCGAGTTCAATCATGTATTCAATAATATTTTTATAACCTATTTAATTATGATAGATTATTTTTTCTAGTTAATCGTCTTATAGGCAAGAATTTTTTTTTTTCTATTAAATTTTCTTACGTTATATGTCTCGTTTATAGTTGCCTTTCTTGCACGGTTTGTTCATCCCCTACAAATGATTTAAATTAATGCAATCAATAGTTTTGATTTTTATATTTCAATCGTTTCACTTCATCTATTCCCGTCAAATTTATAAATAAACATTAAAATGTTTCTGTTGTGTGCAATTAATTAACATGTGACATTTTTCATTACATACTTTTAGCAATAATTGATGGAAGAGACTAAGTGAAACTGGGTTAAATTTATACCAACAAAGTGATGAGATTTAAAATAATTTTAAAGCGAGACTGATGGTATACTAGATTATTAAGTGTAATTTATCATAATCTAAATAGAAAGTACAAAAAAAATGGTGAAATATCGACCTTTCTTTCATTTTTTTTTTATCTTATTTTTTTTCCCTTACCTTGCATTCGATATTTTGACTTTTTTTCATTCCCCGCATTTCAAGCATGCTAACTGTAACGTTAAGTTCCCGCCAGCCCCCCTCGTACTAGAAAGCGAACCCCTGAAGAGATATGATCACCAACACCTCAACCCCAATTGAAGAAGAAATTACAAAAGAAAGAGGCACAAAAATGGCAACAAAGCTAGAACTATACCTCATAATAATCATCTCTCTCTCCAATTCCTTCTTCTCTCAAGCCCTAGCAAACGAACCTCCCAGCAACAGTTTGGCTGTCAACAATGCTTTTCTGGTTGAGCAAAAGCAAGATTCCAAAGGTGGGTTCCCGAGTTGGTATCCACGCAGTGAAAGAAAGTTGATAACGTCTTCGAAATTGCCATCTGGAGCTAAGTTCGTCGTCGCCAAAGATGGGTCGGGAAAGTTCAGGTCCATTCAGGCGGCTATAAATTATGCGGTGTCAAAGAGGGCTGGTGATGGGAGGGTAATTATATATGTGAGAAGAGGTGTCTATGAGGAGAACATTGTAGTCGGCCAGAATATGAATAATGTGACTTTGGTTGGTGATGGGTTGAAGTATACGATTATCACCGGTAGCCGGAGTTCTTCCAATGGGTTCACTACTCGCAGCTCTGCAACTTTCGGTAAGGGATTCGTGTTCTATCTGCACTTGCCACTTAATTTGTTTCTCTGTGGACTCTAGCTATAATTTACATTAAAATTCACCGCAGTTCTTGATTGAATAATGTTCTCTAAACACGATTTTCCAAAGCTAAAACCCGTTATTAATGCCTTTACTTTTTTAGCTAAAGGATATATCAGAGATTTCTATAGATATATAGTTCTTTCTTTATAAAAAAAAAAAAAAAGAGGAAATTGTAGCGCAGGGCTTTCTTTGGGCATAACCCGTCAAGCCATCAGTAGAGGTTGGAAACGAATTGAATTAATCGGAGTTATTTGAGTTTGGTTCAAGCTCAGCTCGTAACGAGGTCGATTCATGATTAAAATGAATTCAAATTAAATTTAATTTGTGACTTATTTAAATTTAAGTTTGACCTTAAGAGTAAAAAAGCTCAACTTAAAAACTTACCAACTGAGTCAATAAAATAATATATATATATTTAATAATATTTTATTTATTATATTTTAAACTAAAATGACGTCATTTTGATTTAATTGAGATATTTGCAATTCAAGTTCAAACTTATATTTTTCTTTATCGAGCCGAATTCGAGTGTGTATTAAAGTTTGAACCGAACTTAAATTCGAACTTGGTATAAAAAACTCAAGCGAAGCTCAAATAAGTTAGGGGTCATTTGATTTGTTTTTCTATTCTTTGTTTTCTGTTTTTATTTTATGTTTTCTGTTCTGAGCTCATTTTTCATTTTGTGCTTTTGAAAATAAGAAAAATAGTTCAAAATTCATTTGGTTACTTGTGTTTTCAAAATTTATTTTCGAAAACTGAAAATGAATTTACATATAAAATGAAATATGATAAAAAGTTATTTTGAGAGTTTTTAACAAAAAAATAAGGAAAATTTCAAAACTAGGAGAATAAAGTATTTTCTGTTTCTTCATTTTACGATTTTTAACATATAAAACAAAAACAGAAAATAAAAAATACAAAAGTAAACCAAATGCCACCTTAATGTTCGGCTCGCGTAGGCTCATTTTCACCCCCACTTATTAATTAATGTGAACAATATTTGAAAATATATATATCGCATTAATTAGATTAAAAAAAACATAAAACATCATCCGTAAAAGAAATTGGCTTAAATTTTGATGAATTTTTTAAAATTTAAATGTTGGCAAATATGATAATCGATCTTTAATTTAAAATTTATAGGATTATTGGATATTATCCACCACATAAATTGCTCATTGAGGCGATGGTTGACCTCCATTAAATATTTTTCCTAAAGCATGATTAAAAAAAAAAATACTACTTTTCCCAAACACAGTATTTGAAAATACTGCTAGAATGAAATAAAAATCATCTGATGGACTTTTTGTTTTGAACGAGGGCAAATATTCGATAATTTTTCTTTTTTCTTTGGGTAAGCATCATTAATATTGCCACTGCTAAAATGGTAATATTATGCTACCCAAAAAAATAATTGGAATGATATAAAATATTTGTAAACCTCTTACTTTGAAAAAATTATTTTATAAAAATACATTTTAGTTCTACTGCAACGTACATCTGCTATAGTTATGTTTGGAGTTGTATAAAATTATATAAAATTGTAAAAGTTAATGTCTCGTGTTTTGTATAGTGTGTAGAGAGTTTAAATTTTATTGTTTCGTAATTCATGTTTGTAGAGATTTGTAAAATTTTGTATTATTTTATTTAACTCCAAACATTACTATTATTTTGGTAATATATATATGTATATATCTTTAATATATAAGATAGGACTTTTCCCTACTAATATATGGCAGATCTTTGGCCAGATAGCCAAGGTTAATTGATTTTCAAGAAATGGTTGTAACTTTGAGAATTAATATAGACAAGATTTTTCATCGATTTAAAGCAACCCCAGCTGTGTCTGCTTGAAAAGGTCAATGGCTTGCTATACTTGTTTTCATCCGAACAATCTGTACTATAAAATAAAACAAAAATAAAAAATTATTTTGATGTTTCTGTTTTTCAAAGTTGTTTCACAATTACTTGTGACTTTTAAAAAATGCTTTTCTAAAATTTTCTTTTAACTGATCCAAAAACCGTTCTAATTATAGTTTTTAAATACAAATAATGTAATTGTTTGAATTAAAAAAATTAAAATACAAGGGCGCATGAGCAAAGAGAGAGGAGATACAGAGAGGGGAGAGAGAGTAGAGAGATGAGAGAAGGAGGAGAAAATTGAAAGAAAAAGAGGGAAAAATAATCTGTTTAAGTCATGCTCGAAAGAGATAATTGGAAACAATTAATTGATACACTAATAACTAATGGATTTAATTTTGATACGTTTAAAATTGTTTTAAACAAACTATGATATGTGTTTATAATTATTGTTATTTTTATATTTTATTAATTATAAAATAATTAATGTTTTGTTTGGTTAAAAAAAGTATTTTGCTTCTTTTTAACTTTTTTTTTCCTTTTTATAAGACTTTTTTTATCAATTTTTTTAAATATGTAATTTTTAAACGTGTTAATCATATTTATACGAATCGATCGAAAAAATTCACATTCGTTTGAGTAAAAATTAAAATAATTAAAAAAATTAATGTTTTTATTACTTTTTTACATAAACGGACATCAATTTTTTTATTTTTCTTCTTACAAATGTAATTAACATATTTAAATGTTGCATCTTTTAAGAAGAAGATCGAATTTTGATTTTAAAAGAAAAATCGTATATGACAAAAAAATTACCAAAAAAAAAAAAAATAATAAAATTTAGCTTTATGTAATCAAGCCATCTCTAACTATCACATTATTGTGCAAAAAATCTCTACGCTAATTAAAATTAAACCCATGGGGCAATAATTCCAACAAAATCTCTACTCTTTTCAGGGGTTGACGGCATTGGATTCATCGCTCGCGGGATTACATTCCGAAACACCGCCGGCCCACAAAACGGTCAAGCGGTGGCTCTCCGATCAGCCTCCGACCTCTCCGTCTTCTACGCCTGCGGATTCGAAGGCTACCAAGACACTCTCTTCGTGGTCTCCCAACGGCAGTTCTTCAAGCTCTGCCACATCTACGGCACCGTGGACTTCATCTTCGGCAACGCCGCCGTGGTCTTCCAGAACTGTAACATCTACGTGAGAAAGCCCCTGCAAGGCCAAGCCAACGTGATCACCGCCCAGGGACGCGGCGACCCGTTTCAGAACTCGGCGATTTCAATCCAGAACTCGCGGGTCATTGCGGCGCCGGACCTCAAACCGGTGGTGAACTCGTTCAAAACCTACCTGGGCCGGCCGTGGCAGGAGTATTCTCAGACGGTTTTTATGAAAACTTATCTCGATGGTTTGGTGAGTCCCGAAGGTTGGTCGCCTTGGGACAATACTAGTTTCGCTCAGGCCACGTTGTTCTTCGGAGAGTACATGAATTTCGGGCCGGGTTCTTCCACCAAACAGAGAGTGAGTTGGCCCGGTTATCATGTTATAACTAGTGCCAAAGTTGCGTCCCAATTCTCTGTCACAAACTTGATTGCCGGCCGGGCTTGGTTGCCGGCCACCGGCGTGCCGTTCAGTCCGGGCCTTTGATCATGTTATATATATATATATATGTATGTATTTGTACACAATTTGATTGTTAAATTTATTATTTAATTTGTTCTCTTTGGGATTGTACACAACAATATGACATTATAAATAATATTCATTTTTCTTACTTTAGCTGGATTGACGAACTTATTTCTTTTTTGATTGGTATTTTCCTCCTTTTCTCCACACACTAAACATATTATTTTTGCTAAACTGTCGAAAAGTACTAAACTTATTACCCAACAAAGAAATTTCTCAGAATAATATATATAATTTCGAATTTATTATGATGGGAGGAGGGTGAAGGAGGAGAGGTGCTTGGATCAAAAGGTTGAAAAAGCTAGTATAAAAGTGATACAAAACAAAATTTGATTGAAAAAAATTAAAAAATTTCATAGTTTTTCATAAATTTTGATATATTTTGGTCATTCATACACCATCTAAAACTCTGTAATATATAAGGCATGAATACAGACGTAAGGAGAGTGGAGTAACATTCTTTGTCTATCCTAATTAAGCTTAACCAAACGAAATCAAACCAAGCCTTTTCCCACTAGGTGGGGTCGGTTATATGGATTTGTCGACGCCAATTAGATCTGTTTAGGGGCATATCCTCCGATAAATCTAGGTAGATTAGGTCATGTTTAATGGTTTCTTTCCAGCTTCTCTTGGGTCTTCCTCTACCTCTCCTACCCCTGACAATCTCCATACTTTCACACCTTCTAACAGGTACCTCTACTGGACGCCTTATAATATGGCCAAACCATCATAATCGATTTTCTCTCATTTTATCTTCAATCGGTGCTATTCCTACTTTGCCCCTAATCTTCTCGTTCCTAATCCTATCTTTCCTTGTAATCCCGCACATCCACCTTAGCATCCTCATCTCTGCAACTGCCATCTTCTAACCATGATTATGCTTTACTGCCCAACACTCTGATCCATATAGCAGCGCTGGTCTAACCGCTACCTTATAATCTATCCTAATTAAGCTTAAAATTATAAAAATATTTTTACTAATCTCATTTTATCTGTTAAGAAATTAGAGTATTTGTGTTATAATATTAGTAATTATTATTTTGCTAATTTATAAATTAATATTCTTAATTTATTTTTTAATTTTATATTCTTTTAATTAATATCTCTCTATTCTATAATACTAAAATAATATAGTTTCTCTCTCTCACTTTCGTTCATTCTAATTCTACGTAGCATATCTCTTTACTCTCTATTTCACTTTTTTGTTCTTTTTTTTTTTATAGAAATTTTAATTATTTTTAAATTCGATCATTCTTTCTTCTTTTCTTCTCTTTTCTCATTCACATATCTTTGCTTTTTTGTCTTACATCGCTAAAATATTACAATTTCACTTTTTTATATATGTATTAAACTGTTAGAGTTATGACATTTGATTTCAATGCACGTGAAGGAGCTCCTAAATTCCAAAAAAGGGATCTACTTGCTTAGGTTCTGAAAAGGGAATCCACTTGTTTATAAATTCAATAAGATTGAATCCATAAGTTTTAAAAAGGGGACCTACTTATTTTTATATAGTTGTAAAATTTATATATTTCAAATCCATCAGGAATTAAATTTAAAGCCACAAATGAAAAATTAAATTAAAAGCACAAATAAAAAAATACTTAAATAGTAATTAGATTATTTTTCTCATAACAAATCTTAAAATATTTAAACTATAAAAATATAAAAGAATACTGAAATATTAATTAAGTTCAAAAATAGTTATTTTTTAAATTTTAATTGGTCACATTAACTATATTTATTTTATTTTATAAGGAATGTATTATATTTTTTATTAAAGTTATTTTTATAAAACAATCAAAAAAATTATTATCAAATATTACGTGGCACCCTCTATGTTTTCACCATTCAACTTTTTTTTTAATTATTGCGAATATTTGAATAAAATTAGTATTTAGAGTGATTCTTTTCTAAAAAGTACTAAATATTAAATGTTAATTAAATTTTTTTATATTAATTAAATTTAAAAATGTAACTTTTCTTACAATAACAACACTTATTTTATCTTAAATTTAAAAATAAAAAAATACTGAAATATTATTTAAACTTGGGAATAAATTTTTTAGAAATTTTTCAATTTTAAATTTAAGTTGATCATGTTGATAATTTTTCACCGATTAATAATACTCAATATTTGAGTTTTTTTTTTAATAAATTTATATTATCTATCTATATCTAATATTAAAATAATATTTTTATCTCTCATCTTCTCATTACTTTATTATATACACGTCACAAAGCATTTAGTTTGACTAAATATTATCTTGCTAACTTATTCATTAACAAAACTTTTATTTTTTTAATCAATGTAAAATGTTGTATAATTGTGGGCATCGCACGAATTAATACTGTGGCTCCGTTTGGAGTAACAAAAATTTTAAAAAATAGTGAAAAATACTAAAAAAATTCTAAAATTATTTATTTTTTTATTTCACTGCAGGAATTACGAACTCATAACTTATCTCATTTTATTTTATCTCACTTTTAATTAATCTAAACACACCCTCTATATATATGTGTGTGTGTGTGTGTGTGTAAGAGAATGTGTGTGGGTGTCCCCGCGGGCGTAGCAAGGTTGGTACTCGGGCAGCAGATTGCACCAAAGGATGCAGGTTCGAGTCCTGACAGCCACAGCGTGGGAGTTTCATTCTCTTGTGGGGGTGGCTCCTTATGGGCACCAGGCACTGATCCTCCTGTCTAGGAGGTCGCCGTGTACCGTAATTTACCTCCTCTACTATTCCCTTGGGATCGGGGGATGGGGGCTCTGGGGGCGAGAATATCGCCTTTTGCACCCAAGAGAATGTGTGTGGGTATTACTTGCGAGAATGTGTGTGGGTATTACTTGTTGACAGGGCGACGTTATGGAAATGCCCCCTCCCTCCTCGCCTCCGTACTGGCAAGTTTGCAGGACCGGCCCGTTTAAGTTGGTGTCTTTATGTTGAGGCTTGGACTATTGTTTAAATTGTTCCAAATAAGTTTTGAGAACTTTTTTGGGTCCAATATGTTAATTGTGATCCTATTGATGTTCAAATATAATTTTTATGTTAAATATTATTTAAATATTGTAAGAATAAAGAGAATATGTAATTAAAATTACGTATACAACCCATGCCAAATAATAAATATTTTATTATGTATTAAGTCATTTATTAGATATTATAATTTTATTTAGTAGTTTTAATTGTGTAATTTGTGAAAAAATTATAGAGTATATACTAAAATAATTTATAAATTAAATTGAAATAATCAATTAAGCTTGGATTTTAATTAGGAATTAAAATATGGAGTTACACTTATGATTTAAAAATTAGATGAATGCTTACTCAAGTCCGACCTATCTATTACCCACCTCTTTTTTTGGGACCGAGATTTTTTAATTTATTTTCGTCTTAAAAAATTTCTTTTTATTAAAATTTAATTATTTAATAATTTTTATGCATGCTACTTGCATTTACAGAAGAATTCACTTGCAGAAAAAAAAATTAACTTTTTTAGTCTGCACGTAAACTTTCTAATTTTTGTAACTTTTTTTTAATTAATGCGAATTAATTACACGCCTATAAGATATAAAATAAAAAATTAAATTTTAATAAAAAATATTATATAAGACAAAAATAAACCCAAAAAAAAAAAAACCAACCAACTAGAGCCACCCACAACCATATTTAATTTCCTGACATGTCCTTGTTTTACCAACGCCGCAGGCGTTAGGAATGGAAAGCCGTGACACAGGGTTAGTGTGTCAATGGTCTGTGGGCCGTTTGATTTCGATCTATTATTAATAATAAAAATAAATTTAAAAATTTCCGTTGAAAATTTTTATTATAAATGCTTTAATTTTGACCAAATAAGCTGTAGCGCTAATGTCACGAATTAATTTCACAATTGATATTAGTCTCTCTCAAACAATGTGCCGTCTTCGCGAAAGCAACTACGCAATATTCTATGTTGGCTCGTTATAGTAATCCTGTTAAGAGCAAGTGCACCAATAGATAGTCAAATTATCTAGTAAACAGTACACATTTTAGGTTTAACTAGTAATTTTTCTTTTTCAAGTCATACCAATGCTAGATATTTTATCAATTATCTATTAAAAATTAATTTTTCAAAATTAGAACTCATTGTCTTCTTCAATATAAAGGCCATTATCTTTTTCAACAAATAATAAACAGTTGTTTAACTGGTGAATAATAACTCGGCAGAAATGAAGAGTTACTGTAGTATGAGTAAAAATAGTTATGGCTTTGGAAAGTCTGGTGCAGTTAGTTTTCTTCATATTTGCTAGCAAAAATACATAAAATACTTATTTACCTATTCTGCTACATATGCTCTAATCGTCCAGTTATATTATAAATGTTGTACAAATATAAATTTATAAATTTTGTATAACTATTATTAATTTTATATATGTTTTGAAAAATAAAATTTTTCTAACAGAAAAAAAAAATCAAATTGACAAAATATTTTTACGGAGCTTTCCAAATATTCTTTGCAACTCATTACTTTAAGATAGAGTGTGAACATAAAAATATAAATTTATCCACACTTACTTGTTTAATTCATTGTTTTAATTTAGTAACTATATATTTTTGTGAAGCTCTTATCGCTAAATAAATTATACAAATATCTTCAGTTAACTCTTCATGCTTACTAAAAGGTGATGAAATCATAACTAAATTTGTAAGATAAAGTAATTTAAAATTTACAAAGAATAGTTACTATCAATCGAATCAGTTTTTTTAACTGTTCATGATAGTGTTTCACAACAATTTCTTTTCGAGTAACTGTTCGCAACATTATCAATTTAAAAGACTAAGAAAATTCTACCTAAATGTTTTCAAATTCTCTGAAGGCTAAACTTCTAAAACTGATGAACAAATGAAAAGTATAATAAGATGATGAGTACCATTTCTATTTGAGTGGTTTGCAGGAGATCCACTATATCAAAGGTAATTTCTAACATATTTGCTATAGATTGCTGTTGGGTTGAAAAAAATTACTATAATTTTTTTAAAGTTTTCATGAATTTTGATAAAGATAAATATAGTAAAGATAGAGTCCGGAGAGAGAGATAAGGGGGAAAAAAAGGAAAATAGATAAGAAAAAAAAGAGATGCAAGAGATGGGGACTAGGAGGAAAAAAGGGAAAGAGATAAGGAAAAAAATTAAGAAAATAAAGATAAGGAAAAAAAAAAAGAAAAAGATACGGGATATGGGGATTAGAAATAGATAGAAATTTAGATGTAAATGGGTTATTCACCGAAGGAAGCATCACTGTTAGAAATATTTCTCAAAAAAAAAAAAAAAGATAAAAATCACTGTCAAAGCTTACTCATTGTTATTTTTTAAAAGTTTCACATATTTTAAGAGATAAAAAATATTTTAATAAAGAAAAACTTAATAAAATCTTAAAGAGATAGAGATGATAGGATATGAGTTGAGAGTGGGAAAAAGAAAATTTTAGATAGTCTAGGGTAGAGAGATAAGAAAAAAAAGGAGATAGTGGATATGAGAATTAGGAATAAACAATGATTAAACATTTGTTAAGCATAAATGAGTAATGGATTATATATAACTTTAAATTTAAAAATTAAATTTTTATAGAACAAATTATTTTTTACACACAACGATCGTATGTGCACTTGCTACTAGTATGACAATAATGCCAACATAACTATTATTTACCTATATAAATTTGGATAAATTACATTTCATACCTGATTTGTTATACTAATTTTATTTTAATTCCTCTACTTTAAATTATAACCGTCAACTCTTTATATTTGCAGTCAAATTTCAATATCACCTTGTCACAAAATTTATTAACTTGAAAATGCTATATATGTTAATCATGCGATAGACACGTAGTGTTTTTTTGTTAAATTTATGTAATAGTAATTATCAAAATAATTAAATTAAAACCTGACAATAAAAATAAGAGATTGATTGTTATAGATAAATGTAAAGAAGCCAAAGGCCAAAGCAGGATTTTACATAAAGTACACACGTACAAAATGTAATTTATACTATATAACGATTTGATATTAGTGCTAATATGACTTTTAGCTTGATCGATATATATAAATATCATAACAACAATTCATACTTTTTTACTTGCTAAGGTAATTTTTTCATAGGTGAAGGTATATTACCGATTAAACATACTTTGATCGTTGATTGATCGACAAATATTAGTTACAAAAGATACTGCTGACCAAAAATATATTTGGTCCATAAAGATGTAATCGCCAACCTATTAGTAATTAAACAATAAGTTTTGGTGACCAAAATATACTTGGTCGAGAAAAGTTTATCTTTTATTGATCAAAATTTAATCAGTAAAAGATCTTACAAAAAATTAAAATTTACTTCTTTTGATACTCAAACTTCATCAATAAGTTAAGTTATTACTTATATATATGTGTGTGTATATTAAACATTTCACCTATCAATGTTTGGTTAGAAAAAGTTAATTTTTGGTTGTTAAAAATAAAATAAAATATTTATTTTTAAGTGCTAAAAATAATAAAATACTTATTACCTTTAACAACCAAGTGATTGGCAAATGGTCTACTTTTATATATCTACAAAAGTTATTTGGTCCAAAAAATAAATTATTTACCCACTAATTTTTATTTAATTGGTGAAGTGAATCCTTAGCAACCAACTAGTAGATAAATGTTTTAAATATTTAATTATTTTTTATTTAAATTTTTTTACGACGGAGTGACTGGTAAAAGTAACCCTTTACCTTTTAGGGACTAACTATAATTTAGTCGAGAAAAGTTTACTATTACTAATCAACCTTAATTTGGCTGAGAAAAATCACCATTTAATCCTCAAATTTGTGCTTAATCAAAAATGATTCGCAAAAGTAATTTTATTTTTTTTTGTGGTGTATATATATATTTTTAGACTAACGCGAGGTAAAATGTCATTGGCTACTAAGGCAAGATGAATATAGTATTCATGAAAATTGGCTTTCAAAATGGTTGTTTAGGTTATTACGTCCGCACCTTTATATTATTTCATAACTTCAAATTTAATGTTTTAATTTATATATGGTCTACAAAGGTAAGCTGTTACCATCCCAAATTCCAAATCATTTAAGCAAATTTAGAAGAGCTTCTAATTAATTTTCATTGTCAACATAAATCATTCCTCATAATTATACTAATAAAATTGTTAAAGAAGCTAAGCATATGACGCGTTGGTATTGATTATATATATCTACATCACCACGAAGAGGAAAGCAATAATTTGATTTAGCGTCTCATTGACAACATTACCCTATAAATGTATATACAAGGAATGCACTATAAAATTTTTATACCATTTATGTATAGCTACTTTGCTCCCAAGCGGAGACAATCGCAATTTTAAGTAAAATAATTTTTATCATAAAATAATATAAAAAATTACTAAAATGACGTAACAGTAATATTAATGATAATAAACTCTAATTTTCTTGATGTTTCGTTTTTAAGTGATAAACTCGTAATTGAATATATATAATTCTTTTTTAAGTTAATATTGGCCCAACAATAATCAATCAAGAAGCCCCTTGACAAGTTTAATTTGGAAAAGTGGGGATAGAAAAATGAATAATTATTACTAGAATAAATAATAGCTTGTAGTCATGATTTTTTTTTGACTAAATGTACTTTAAAATTAATCCTTTTAATGTAAAGCAACATTGTACAACCAAAATATTGTATTAAAAAACGATAATAGAATAATGTGACAAGTTTGCGGTCTAATTATTTTGAAAACAACCCATTAGAGTATGCTTTTTTATTATATAATTATCATTACCATATTATTCTAGAATATTTTTCTTGTAGAATAAACTTTTTTAATATATTACAATAATACTTAAGAATTTAATATTTTATTTTGTTATAATGTTAACTTACCGCAAAAAAATCTCCCTGTTAAATGATCACATGGTAATGTAGTAGGTCCTGTCCTACATTAATTTTCTCACAAAGGTAAAGAGGCCTTCACTACAATGGAACACGTTTTCATTGACCAAAATATGGTCGCTAAATTCTCATTTTTAGTTGCTAAAAGATTTACTAACCAAAGGCTTTTTGGTCGGCAGTTGGTTAAGAAAAAGCAATCGAGGATACTTTCAGCGACCAAAACATATTTTAGTCAGTAAATAACACTCTTTAGCGACCAAAAGTTGAATATACAAATACATAATATTAAACCTATATGTCAAGAAGTAATATATGTTATAAATATTTTCAATTTTGTTTGAATTTAATTTAGATTTTCAAATTAAATAAAAAATCCTCATATCTAAACTGCAAATACATATGTATATGTATGTATATATATGTATAAGGAGAGAGAGAGATAGAGAAAGAGAGAGTAACTTACTCTTATCCCGTAGTGTACCAAATTTGGAAGCCGAAAATTGTATACATGGAGGACGACCAAAGGAGCTTTTTGTTGGAGGAGCAAGCTTCCAACATTTGCTGGCTGATGAAGAGGGAAATCGACGTATTCCATTAAAAGAAGAGGGGTATTGGCGTTTTCTAGCAGAGGAAGATGCTAACGACTCTATAGGTCTGGCGAAAGATGCATAGATTAAAACCAAGTGGAGATGAGAAAGAAAATAGATTAGGGGCATTTGCTAATCTGTATTGCAAACAAAGTCATTTGGAACAAATTATTTTGTCAAAAAACTATATTATTACCGACCACTCGGTCAGGCAAAGATACTAGTTGCCCCTATTTCCTTTCCAAATTAGCAATCTGGTTGCCAAAACTTAAAAAAAAAAAAGGGCAAAAAAGGTGCCTAAGTATTTACGTTATTAGCGACCAAGTTGTCACTGAAAGGTTAGGATCTTTTCTCGGAAGTTTCCCTGGCCATATAGTTGGTTGTCAAAAATCTAATTTGATCGCTAAAAGTTATGTCAGGAACCAAAAAAAAAAAAATGGAGCCAAAATTTTTGTCAATTGCCAACCAGGTGGTTAGTGAATCCTTGACTTTTAGCGACCAAGTCTTTGTTGGTCGACAAAACTAGTCGCTGTTTATACTCATTTTTGTAATGTTTGTGAGGATATAAATGAAGGATCATTTTCCTTGGAAAAGGCACACCAGTCAAAACTTTGGATAGCAAACTTATATACTAGTTAAATTCGTCATTTGAGGTGAGAGTTAAAGCTTGTTTGGGAAATTACTTTATGAGGTGTATTGGGGCATTCGGTGAGAGGAATGACTGTGTAATTATAATAATTTTTTTACATAGTGAATTTTCTTATTTGAGTACCCATAGATATAAGCAAATTACTAAACCACGTAAATCTTGTGTTCTTCTATTGTGTGTGCGTGTGTGTGTGTGTGTTTTTTTTAGTGTTTTTGTTTGCCATTATTCACCAGGGGTGTTGCTAGAAGGTGATCCAGGGGAGGAGCAGTTGGAATAGATGAACGTAAGGACATTGTTTCTTCATGGTGACGTTGAAAAAGATTTTTACATGAAGTAGCGGGAGAGGTTTTCACAACCAAGGGTGGAATAGTTAGTCTGCAAGCTGACGAAGTCACTTTATGGGTTAAAGCGGTCTCCACCATAATGGTATAAGAAGTTTGACTCTTTCATGATCAGAATTCACTACAGACGATATAAGTATAATGGTTGCATTTATTTAAAACACCTTGACGATGGTCCTTTTATATATCTCCTGTTTTATATGGATGATATGTTAATTTCTGTAAAGAGTATCGTTGAGGTCAACAAGTTAAAGTCTTGTTGAGTAAGGAATTTGAAATGAAAGATTTTAACGCAGCTAAAAAGATTCTTAGAATAGAGATTCGTAAGGACTGACACTTAGGGAGATTGTGGTTATCTCAGGGAAGTTATGTGGTGAAGGTGTTAAAGAGCTTTAGCATGGATAAAGCAAAAATCAGTAAGCACACATTTGATGGGTCATTTCACACTATCTGCAAGTCAGTACCTGAAATTCGAAGATGAGATCAGGGACATGGAGTGCAGTTGGGTGCCTTATGTATACGATGGTTTGTGCCAGATCGAATTTGGCACATGCAATTAGTGTGGAAAGACAGTTTATGGCTAATCCAAGGAAATAGCATTGGAGTGCAGTCAAGTGCATTTGCAGATACTTGTAGAGTACCCGGGGATATGGCATCATGTTTAGCAGATGGTGAGAAAAGCCTTCAATTATAGGTTTTGTGGATGCAGATTATACAGAGTACTTGGATAATAAAAGGTCGACTACTAGGTATGTCTTTACTTTGGTAGGAGGGCCTATTTATCGGAGGTCCGTAGTTTAGTCTTTTGTTGCTTTTTCTACAACTGAAGTGGAGTACATAGCAGTGGCCAAGGCTGCCAAGAAAGCGTTGTGGGATGATGGGCTTGTTAAGGAGTTAGGTCTATAGCAAGGTGGAGTTGAGCTTCACTGTCATAGTTAGAGTGCCATTCATTTGGTGAAGAACTAAGAGCATCATGCTAGGACCAAGTTCATATTTGTGAGGTTCCACAAGATCCAGGAGTTAGTGTGTTCAAGTAAATTGGTGCTAGAGAAAGTTCACACTTCTGACAACGTTGCAGATATGTTGACGAAGTCTCTTACAGCAAATAACTTTAAGTATTGCTTGGACTTAATTCATGTCTCCAATTACAAGATGAGAGATGACACCAATCGATGGTGTTTAAAGTGGAGTTACTAGTATTCAGTTTTTTAAGAGGTGAACAGTCGCCAAGGCGGAGATTGTTAGTGTAGTGGCTCCTGTCCCACATCGATTTTCTCACAAAGGGAGATGGCCTTGTGAGGTTATAAATAAAGGGACATTTTCTTTAAAAAAAGGCACGCCAATCAAAATTTTAGGTAGCAAGCTTATACTCTAGTTAAATTCCTTCTTTAAGGTGAGAGTGTGCTTAGATAATTGCTTTGTGAGGTGCATTGGGGTATTATGTGAGAAGAAATATTATGTTATTGTAATAATTTTTTACATAGTGAATTTTTTTCTCGGAGTGCTTATGGACGTAGGTAAATTGCTCACATAAATTTGTGTTCTTTTATTTTTTGTGTGTGTGTGTGTGTGTTTTTTTTTTTTTTTTTTTTTTTTTTTTTTTTTTTTATGTCCGTGTTTGCCATTATTAACCAGTAATGTTGCCAGAAGATGATTCATGATTTGTACAATAACATCATGTGTGACCTGTTAATAGATAGTCACACAATACGTTTAATGAAAGATTAATTTATTTATAAAGATTTATAAAAAGTTCTAATCACACTAAATTAAAACATTAAAAGGTTAATTAGGCTGTATTGAAATTTAAACAAAGGCTTGGTAGTGCAAAATGTAAAACTATAAACACCGTATTTCTTTTTGCCAAGCACAAGGCTCACACTTATATAATCTCTCTTTTCATACATCTAGATTTGTGCATCATCCCTAAAAGCTAACTTATGGATCTCACACTCACACATAATCTCCCCCTTCGCAATGTTGTGAACCTTGAATTAGAAAGTTATGGTAGATTAAGATTAATGGTAAACTTGAGCTTTAATATATACTAGTGTTAAGTGGTTTTGAATCTATCTCAATCCCAAAAACTATCTCATAGAGTGAGAATTTCTCTCACACGTATATACTGACGGTCAATTTCTTCTACAATTGATGTAGGAACACCCAACGACACATTAAAGCTTCCAAACTAACCACCATCAAGTGAGTACCTCACAATGGTCCCAGATTCCCAACACAAGAAATGGAAATGCTAGCTGGAGACAAAGCATAGATGGGGCTAGCTGTTAGAGAGAGCACAATAAGACTAACCCATTGTTACTTCGCAACCAAAAATGCCTTTATTCTGCAATGGAAGAGGTTGAAGAAGTTTGTAAGCTCTATGATCGGTCTTTACAGTTAGTTTCTCTGTCTATCTATCTCTATCGCTATCTCTATCTCTGTCATTATCACTAGCCCTCACATACGTTTAGGCTGACCTCTGAAAGAAAACATTCTTGCCTGAAAGAGTCTCTATCGGTTGCCAGTGGCGGAGGTAGCTGTTGCCCTCCCAGTGGTTCTATTTCTTTCCGCCAATTTTCTCGCCACCTTTTATCGCGCCCAGAAAACTTTCCCGGCAATTTAGCTTAGCTTTCTCCGAAAACAAGAGACAGTGAAAGTATGTATCATCAAACATATCCATATCAGATTCTCTTATCAAATTTTTAGTAAAAATTGCTGGTAAAATATCTGTATTCAAAAGAGTTTTACACCAAATTTTTAAATAATTCTATATAATAAATAATATATAGTAATTACTTAAATTTGATGATCCATCTTGTGGCGAGGATTCTCTAAAATATAGTTAGTGAAAATGTTAAGGTGAGATTTTATTTTATTTTTTAAATTTTGATGAATTTTAGTATCTCAAGAGTACCTCAATAAAAAAAAATTAAGTAATGAAAATAAAAATTAAAGTTGCTGAGGTGGATGCCTTAACTTGCAACTAACAATAATCTTTCATCATCAAGGTTTCTCTCTCTTCCCGTCATTCCGATATTCCTTAGCATTCCTCCCCCCCCCCCCCTTTTTTTTCCTTTTTTAACCTTTATATATCAAAAACACTCCTAGGGACCTTGACAACCGCGACGAGTATTTGTGGTGAACAACAGCAATTTCTTAGACTTCTTTCTTCTCTTTCTCCCTTTTTGTTTGGTGTGCTTTGTGTTTGTCCGATTTAGCAGCCTTCTCCTCTGTGGGAGAGCAAGACCAGGAGGAAATTCATACCCAACTCATGCCCTCAGTCAATATTTGGAGAAAAGAAAAGGTTCAGTGGCTGAAAGAGGATTTTCACCCTACCCAGATTTGAAGGTTGGAAATTTGAGAATCTTAATTTATGTGATCTCTCTCTCTCTCTCTCTCTCTCTATATATATATATATATATATAATATGTCTCTTCTAATGATGGCAATTTTATGGGTGATCCATTGATACGTTGATGTTAGTTCGAGGTTTGGATTTTGGAGTAGAAGCGTGTGTTTTTGCGGATCCTATATCTGATTTGCCTTCTTCTGAGGTGTTGTATATTCCCCTTTCTTCGGTGTCTATAATCTCTCTGTCTTGTGACTTCAAAACTATTGCTCCTGGTGTTACAACAATTCATATATATATATATATATATATACTTGTTCCATCGTTTTTTTTTGATAAGCATATGTATATGCCATCATCCCACAAGACTCTTCCATTAATTCATTTCTTGATATTCATTCGTTCATTCATTCAGCTGCTTCTGTTAGTTGACTGATTGATGAATATCCAATTAACCCAAATATTTACTTACAGAAGTTAATGCATGGGATAATCTCGAGCATGCATTCAAATCTGTATGTATGCCTCTGTCTTTTGTCACAATTTGTGAAAATTATTTTTACAAGACTGATGACTAGAGCTGCCTTTTCTTATTGAGAAATTATTTAATAAATTCGGTTTATCATCATATCCTCTCAGAGAGTGACGTGGCATCACCGACTAGTAAAATAATAATAATAATAATAATAAAAAGAATAAATGATTATTCTGCCATTATTAATTAAATAATAATTTCTCCAACCTTACATTAATATATATGAGGCTGGCCTTGTAAATGTTGTTGCTTAAACTGCAAGCAGGCATGCTATTGCATTTGGTGAATTCAACAGCAAGGAATGATTATGAGATAACTGGTAGTACCTTTTTTCCCCAGCCAATTTTCTATTTTAAATATGAACCATCATAAATAATGTGTGAGAGATTTTAACAATGAATCAAGGGCCTATTCTGAAATCTTAACAATTTTAAATCTATTTATACGCACCCACAATTAATGCCATGAGCGTGTGTATATATATATATATATATATATATGTATATGTATGTGTGTATAAAGAAAAATAAAAGTTGAATTTTTACTTTCATGTTTTGATAGTTTGTATGAGTTTAGAATTTTCCAAGAAATCTCTCTTTTTGCTCCTATTATGCTTCTTAATTGTCATTTCATGAGTCAATTTAAATGAAGTCTTGTCATGAGTGGACTAATAAGCTATATCTTCTAAAGAGAGATTTTATTTATTTATTATTATTATTATTTTTTTTTACAATAAAGGCTTTGTGCGCCTTCCTCTTCTTCACAAGGTATTCGTTTCAAGTATCTTTGCGATCTAAAGCTTGTTATATTAGTCACTCTCATGTCTAGCTTTTCTAATGTTACATTTTCCCTTCAGTGAGAAAAAAAAAAAAACCCCTCTTTCAAGTTACATTATTATTATTATTATTATTATTATTATTATGACGACGATGACAACGACGATGATGATGTAGAAATGATGAAATAAGTGTAAGTATTTTATTTTTTATTTTTTGTTGTATTTTTGAATGATAGATATTTATTTTCTTTATGAGAAAAGAAAATTATTATCCTCAAAAATCACGAGAAATGACTTCTTTTTATGTGAAAATTGAGAATGAGTATTAGTGAAATATTTACGAAATTACTTTTATTTTTATTATTTGCTAAAATACTTAATTTTTATGTAAGGGTTATATGAGCATTTTTTTTCTCATTCTAATTTACCATTTTTCTACGTGTCCTACCAAATATATATCATTCCCATTCTCTAACAATAGATTTATAGAGAATGGTCCAGAAATGTCATCAAAGGATTTTTTTTTTTTTTTAGCTACGTGTATCATAATTCAAATTTAGCAAACCAGGAAAAAGAAACATAGGGGTCTGAACAAGTGGAGCAAATTAGTAAATATAAAAAAAAAATTTAATAAAAGTGAAATTTTTTAAAGCTTGAAGTATAAAAAATTATTTTGAAATAATGATTAGAAGTTTGTGTTTAATTTAATATAAAATTGTTAAAAATTATATAAAATGACACGTGGTAAAATTTTAGTAGAGAATCTTAATGACTTGTGGAGTTTTGTATAATTTTTTTGATATAAATGTCAGTTCAACTTTCTAATGGATTTTGACAAAATTTTTAAAAAAGTTAGAATTTTTTAGAATTTGGAAAAGTTGAAACTTTTCAAATTTTTTAGAATTTTTAAAACTTGATTGAAGCTCCAAACAGTCCCTAAATCAAATGAAATTTAAATAACTTGATTATTTCGTGTAAATTTAAATTCATCGAATTGAATTCAAAATTAAATAAACTAAAAATTATGAGCAATCTCAAACAAGATTTTAACACATTGTACTTGAACCGATCATGCATGCTATTTGATTCATTTAATAGCCATGCATGGAAGGTTCAAATATAATTAGATGAACGGTCCATTAATCATGCTTATGCCCATTTATGCATTGTCATTATATGCCACTGAGTTGAATAAATACCAAACCAAGAAACTATGTAATATCATTAGGAAAATTTGTGAGGTTGATCATAGTACTGCTATACTATTAGAAAATTAAAAAAAAAAAAGCAATTATGAGAATGATGCAATTAAAAATTTGGAAGACTTATCATTTTGAAAAAAAAAAAAAAAAAAACTCATTAAAAAGATGATTTATTACACAAGTGATATCACCAAATTATTTTAGTAGTATTTTCTGATAAAATATTCTAGTAAGAAGCAATTTCACTTTTTTTTTTTTTTTCTCAAATTCTCCCTTCAAGTATAGCTTATATATTCAGAATGTTTGAATATATAAACACTAACTAAATGGATTTGCAGGTCTTTGGTTTGAAGGAGAAAATGAATACAAGTTCAGGTGTTCCCCCAGGATTCCGTTTCAGCCCCACTGATGAAGAACTTGTTGACTACTACCTTAGGAGAAAGGTTAGTTGCAGAAGAATTGATCATCTACATGTCATTAAAGACATTGATCTCTATAAAATCGAGCCATGGGATCTCCAAGGTACGTATCAATCATTGACCCATTAATCAATCTCATCCATTTATCACCCCTCTCTCTCTCTCTCTCTCTCTTTCTCGCTCTATCTCTAATTTCCCTAAGAATTAAGTTATGGGTTTTGAACAGAAGTATGCAAGATAGGAACAGGAGAACAAAGTGAGTGGTATTTTTTCAGCCACAGAGACAAGAAATATCCCACGGGGACGCGGACGAATAGGGCTACAGCGGCAGGGTTTTGGAAAGCAACGGGAAGAGACAAGGCTATTTACTCTAACGGTGACTTGATTGGCATGAGAAAGACCTTGGTCTTTTACAAGGGTCGAGCCCCAAATGGACAAAAGTCCGACTGGATTATGCATGAATATAGGCTTCAAACTGATGATGAACTTGGGAGTACTCCTCAGGCAAGTGTTTGTGTATATATATTTATTTATATATTACTCTGATTGAGTACCTTGTCAACTAGAATTTTTGACCCAAAAAATGAAATAATGGTTATGCGGCAATCAGTTATTGTAATAAAAGCAAATAATGATGAGTTATTAATTCATAAGTAATGATTTGCCGTAAGAAAAATCAACACTTTAAAAATGTAACTGTATATAATAATTAACGAATAATTCCTACCCACGCACTTGTCAACTAAAATTTAAAAATCACGTATTTAAAATTAAAATATGTTATCATATTTTTTTCTTTTAAAAAATTCAAAATAAATTTTATTTTCAAAAATTTAAATTTTTTTTAATGCAACTCCTCAAATATTATCATTATATTTAACTTAATATCAAAATGTAAAATGAGTCAAAGAGAAAAAACTTTGACTTGTAAAAAATCTCAATCATTCATGAATTAATAAAACTCAATCTTAATTTTTTAATTTTAGTTTGTGAGATAAACATGTTTAAAATGTGCTATGTTTTGTTATATAAATGTGAAAATTTTGCGGAATTATCATTCAAAATTAATAAATTTATAAAATTTACATCATATCATTCTATTTATTGTTTCTTGTATATTTTTGTGATACAACAATATTAATTCTCTATTATTTGTTCCAAATTAGCCAGACCAAAATTATATCATATCATCCTAGACTACACCCCCTCTAAATTAGATTAATGTATTGTGTACTAATTTGACCCCATAGTGGTGCACTATATTGTATTGTGGAGACTCTCAGTTCCTAATATACACTCTAATTATAAAATTGTCCTTGCATCATTCTTGTAATTTTTTTTTTTTTGGATAAATTCTTTTATCCCTTTAATTTACATTATTGAAATTATTGCAAAAAGAAAAATGTTATTGTAAACCCCCCCAAAAAATGCAAATAGAATAATGTTCTTATGAGTGTATTATAATTAAAATGTACTTGTATAGGTTTAATATTCTAAAGTACAATACTGCTACAAAACTAGATTTTTGTTTATTTTTTTTTAAATTTCACACTAAAATGATGTGACATGATCGTAAACTTTACAATTAGAAAAAAATAACCTACACTCCACAATACACTCTTATTATAATAATACCAGTGCTACATTATATTATCTCATCTTTGTATAAAAACTATAGTATAATAATTTTTTATTTAAGACCATAGGCTAAAAAAAATTCCACGTCATTCTAATCACATTATTATTATTATTATTATTATACTACTCTCTCATAAAATGACACAAAGTTATAATGCAATATCCAAGCAGGAAGAAGGTTGGGTAGTGTGTCGAGTGTTCACGAAGCCACCGACGAAGAACATTCGCAAGGTGAGTGACGACCATGATTCACCTATTTGGTACGATGATCCTCCTCCTCATCATCAACATCAACTCTCACTTCTGCCAGAATTAGATTCCCCAAGGCAAATTTCTCAGCCCAGTAATCTCATCACTACTCATCACCACCACCATCCCTATCCCTGCACCACAGGGATAGATCATTTACAGTACTATTCCATCTCCCATGGTCATCACCTTTTCAAGCTCCCACTCTTAGACAGCTCAAAACTGTTGCAAACACCACCAACCATCGATGGAAGAATCCTCGTAAACCGTGGAAGCTGTAATTTGCAATCTTCAATGCCACCACAACCACAAGAGGAGCAACAAATTCAACAAGTCAACGAGCAGCAAAAATTGAATTCAATATATGGTGACAATCACCCAGCAGTGAGAGATTGGCGAGTTCTTGACAAGTTTGTCGCTTCTCAGCTCAGCCAAGAAGAGACGGCCCCTCAAAATGGCTCTGCGTCAACCCCAACTTGTCAAACGGTTCTGTGGAAGTGAAAACAATGGTAAGTATTCATGTGTATATATATGTATATGTGTATATATATATATATGATAGTCGTTGGAAGTTTGATTGTTAAGAAAGAGGGGACATTAGTATCCAAATTCTTCTGCTTGATAGATTTAAAACAACGTACTATGGGGATGGGCGTTTGTTTGTTTAAGAGATATAGTTTGAGGATTGGATATGTAGTTTATTTTTTTTCATCGAATTAGATTTTATTTATTTATTTTTTGATTTGTTTATTTAGTCTTGTATTTAGTTTACAGGAGTGACAATAGGTAATTGGATTATGTAATGTGTTTGTTCATTAATCTTGTAATATGGTTAAAAGAAAATATCATGTATTTATTTTTTGATTAGTTCATGTATAAAATTTTACTTGCAAAGATTGGCTTGCACTCTTGTCTCCATGATCCATTTTGGTGTGAAGATTAAAAGGGAACGAGACGAATTAAAAAAAAAAAAAAAAGAGAGAGAGAAAAAAATTAAAAAATTCACGTCTGTTTGAATAAAAATTAAATAAAATAAAAAATAAATTTTTATTTTTTTATTTATAAATAAGCGGACAAATTTTTTTTTTGATTTTTTTTTTGTAAATACAATTAATGCGTTTTAAAACTATACCTCATAAAAAATCAAATTTTGATGAAATTTTCGAATTACTTTCTTAATGATAATATATTTAAGCACGCATGACCAATCTAATCAGACTATCAATTGTAAAGGAAGCACGCGATTGATGATGGAAAATTTTTTTACCGAAATCAATAAATTAAAATCTCAAGTTTGATAACGGAAATCACCCAAAAACTCCACTATATAAGATTGGTTGAAAAAAAAGTAGCTCTAAATATTCTATAACTCCTTGTACACATTCTACCTATACGCTTGCTTTAACTCCTAAGTAAACACCACGGTCAAGTGAAACAAAAAGATAGTCCTAAACTCCATCAAAACTTTACAGAAAAACAAAACACTATGCTAGGAACTATCGAAGCCCCTGAACAAATACTCTCTTGAATTTTTTTTAATTAATTTTTCTTTAATTATACTAGGTCTGTATAAAACATTCATTTTAAGCCTAAAAGCATCTAGTGGTCACAAAAAACACCCAATATATTATTCTATTTAAATCAACTTTAATTTTATGTGAAATATTTCTACCAATATTTTCTTCGATCCTCTTAAATGATAGACGCTAAGCATGTCCATTTTTAAATATTTCTTGATTTTTAATACCTAATTATTCCACAATTTATACGAATCGCCGCAAAGAATTGCGGATGCAAGCCTACTTAGGTTTCGGGGCCCTGTTTGGAGGAGAAAAAAAGGACAAAAACTAATACTAATTTTTTGGTGTTTTAGTTGTTTAGTAAAACATCAAAAATTGCTCTTTCTGCTGAGTTAGCAACTCACCAAAACATTAATTTTTACTAAATTGACTGGAAGCAGTATAATGGCCGTTTCATTTTAATACAACTTAAAGGTTATTAAAATTTTTACTAATCACTTAAAAGTTGTAAAAAGTTACTAAAATTTTTTATTTGCACTTAATAGTTGTCAAATATTACTAAAATTTTTTATTTATTTTATCAAATTCACTAAAAATTCCACCTATTAGCTTTTGTCAAGAAATTACCAAAAATTATTAAATATTTAACTTCCAAACGGGGCTTAATTAAAATCTCGGCAGACTAAATTCTTAACTTCCAAAGGGGGCTTAATTAAAATATCCCCGCAGAGCAGAAGTTTCAGAACCGCAACATAACAGGGTTTCAACTCAATATTAGAGAAGGGGAGGAAAAAGAAAGAATATGTCATAGAAAATAGTTTGAAAAATGTAAAATTTTGTGAGTTTATTATCTTAAATAAAAATATTTATTGATAAATTTTAATTATAAAAATATTATTATTATTATTATTATTATTATTATATCATTTTAACATTTTTCTAGCATTTTTTTTGGACAGAAAAATATTTTCCTAAAAATATGTGTGCTGTCTTGAAAATGAACATCTCAATTATAATTTACAAATGTGATTAGTTTGACTCATTCCAACCCCTTCCAAGACTTGTATTTCTAGCTACTACATTGCCAATTCCATGTGATTGCTAATTATTAATTTTTTTCCCCAGCTCGCAAATCCAAATTCTTTAATTTCAATGTTTTCCTTTCTTCAACTTTTGGTCCAAACACAAAAAATTTTCAGTCTGCCTCTTGGTTGCAAAAACTGGATTCAACTCAACACAGCTTTTCTCAACCAAAGTGGTATGAGGTTAAAAATTGAGGTAAATGTTAAGAGAATAATTGTTAGAAGTGTAAAATTTTAATTTCTAAATATGTTTTGTTGTTTAATTATGAATGTTAACGTTTAACCTCCAAAAAATTAACAATTTTTTATAAAAAAAACCTGTCGACAAATATTTCTTAACCTTTTTAGAAGCTTAAAATATAAGTTTGGATGAAAAATAGAATTAAGAATAAAACAGTCATTTTCTACTAAAATTTTAATTGGGTTAAAATTTTACCTAGTTGATAAAAAAATATGATGAAGAATATTTTTTTTATCAGAATGTGAACCTGACCAAAACGAGCTTTGGAGTAATACTACCATTTTCAAACCGAAATCTTGTCGGTCAAAATTTGCTTAACTATTAAAAATCAATTGATGAACATTTATCAATCTTTATGAAAAAAAATGTAAAATACACGGACCGAAGTGAAATTAAAGGTAAATTACAAACAAAACACTAAATGCATCTTAGCTTAAGGCTACATTATCAGGTCGTTATCTTTATTCTAAAATGTTAATATTTAAAAAAAAAAAAAAATTTGTACTCACAGAGGGAGGAAATACCCAAGTTGGTACACCAAAGCACATGCCATAACTAATTGAAAATCATCACCAAAATTATGACCCATTATTGATTTATGACATTTTTGTCCACTAAGTTGCATGCTCTTCTTTTTAAAATTAAAAAAACATTGCACCAGTTGGGTTACAAATCAAATGGAATTGGAAAAGTGAGGATTTGGTTAGACAATGTGTGGTTGGTAAACAAGGATCGGTTTTTTAGCAAGGTACGGAATGTATCGTCAAATATTCAATATGATTCCACAAAATTTAGTTTCGTTCAAGTAACGGATTCTAACCAATTGAAAGGATCTTCTGATCAATCCAGAGATCATTTGGATTCCATTAGTAAGGAGGATTCGGAATATCACACATTGATCAATCAAAGAGAGATTCAACAACTAAAAGAAAGATCGATTCTTTGGGATCCTTCCTTTCTTCAAACGGAACGAACAGAGATAGAATCAGACCGATTCCCGAAACTTCTTCGGGTAAGCAGTTCTGTTACAAATGATGACAACAAACAGCAACAAAAGTGTGCTAGAAATACTTCCTTCCACAACTCCAGGCTTTCCAACTAAAAACTGTAATCCGAACAGAGATTTGACTATCAATACAACACACTTTCAACACAGCCAGCCACCATTCCCACTGTCAAGAGAATGACGAAGGCAGTTTATGATAAAATTGCAGATGCAGAAAGTATCAGCAACAGCCTGAAATAAAGCTTGCTTTGTCCACCGGCAGTTGATGCTGAAGAGGTTTTCTGTGCCCTAAATCCCAAACAGAATACAATGGACATCAGTTACTAGAAAAGAGAGACAGACAGAGAGAGAGAGAGAGAGAAAGAGAGAGAGAGGGGGGGTTTAGGTTTGTCATACTTCTGCAAAGGGGCAAGGGAACCACAGAAGAGAACATTATCCGGTGCAGCAAACTCGGTTGTGTTGCTTTCTTCAGGATTTATAACTTTCAGATAAGTTTCTTGGCCTAGATACCATCTATCAAGATTTTCCGCCCTAAGATTCCACACTCCCACATTGTCAAGAGAGACAAAAACTGCTGTCCATCCACCGGGGAAAACCTACACGGAGGAGAAGAACAGGGGAAATTACTGGAAGACATACGCACTGATACAGTATCATGGAGGTGATTATTATAGGTAAATTAAGAACAATTTTCTTAGGACTTCCATACAACTTGAATCCTTAATATCAAGGATTTCTATCAACCAATTTTAATGGCAAAGGGCTTTAGGCCAAGAGGTTGAGACTTTACGTCCCTCAGTTCATCAATCCTGGTTTGAACTCAGTAGTCCCCCTCCCCCATTGTATTGTAGTTGCCATGTTCTAAAATACTCATAAAAAATAAATAAATAAAACAAAATCCAATTTTACATGATCATTTCAAATCCATCTTGATGCATCATGTCCACTCCGAGGTTCAAGTTGAAACCCATTCAAATCCATGTATTGAATTATTCTAATTAGTGATTTTGGCACATTACAGAGGAGCTAACAAAGAAAATGAAAGGGACATGAACAAGAAAAGCAGAAATTCCCCAAGAACAAACCTGCGTTGTACAGCGGGATATTGCATCCCACTTATTATATGAACCCCGGCTGTTTTCTGTCCATTCCCCGTATCCCATCCTGCAGCAGGAACAATTTAAATTATATCGTAGAGTTGACAATCAAACTTGTGCAAGATATGCCAAAGACAAGAACCATACCCCACAACAAAAAATGAATATCCGTCCATGTGAAAGCTTTGCACTACCGTATCATTGTTTTGTAATATGATTTCAATGAAACCCTTGTATGTAGCATTAATAGCAGATCTATCCATCCGAGGTGGTACCGTCAGTGGCTTATTTGGGAAATCAAGCTTATAAGCACCTTTCACGTTATACTGGTCGGCAAGCCTAATTGGTGTATCAGGATTGACAAAAGAAATACCATTAAATGTAGAACGGAGTTTTCCATCTATCACAACCGGTGGCATGCTCCTTAACACATACACATTGGTCACATTAATGGAACCATAATGAAAAGAACCTTGTGGATTAGGGCGAGCTCCACTTGCGGAAACATTTTGCCTGGTAATATTTAAAAACAGAAACAATCATCAACAACAATTGATGATAATTAATTATGGTAAGAGTTTGCGGCAAAATGAAAGCAAGGTAAAAGTCAAATTAGGAATTTTAATATTATCTGAAGCGTTTGGGATTAGAACTGCTTTAACTTTTATATAATAGATGGTTAAAGTACCATAGATGTGCAATCTTTCATAATGAAAATTGTTTGATCACTGTCTACTTGATTTTACTCATATAAATACTCTAGAAAGCATGAACACTCTTGAAAGGCTTGTGTATGCGTATCAAATAGTCTTTGGACACTGACATGACCCAGTGTGTCCCATATTTTTACTCTTTCCCTTCTTTTTTTTTTAGCAAAAAACACGTTAGGGATCAAAGTAGCAGCATTGGCCAAAAAAAAAAAAGGCAGCATATCAATTATCAACTACAAAAGGATGACAGAAAAGAAAGACAAAGGAGACCTGTTATGCAGTAACAAGGCTTCAATTTTCAATAGTAGAAAATGAAGAAAAATATGAGAAACAGCTAAGAAGAAAAAATACATTACAAATTGAGCCCAAATTTTTATTTTAAATTATTAAATGGACCCTTTTGTGTCCAGTGCATCTCCAGAAAAGTAGTATGTGTGTCCCTAGAGTGTCCACCCTCAAAATATTAAAAAAAAAAAAAATAGAGGACATGCTAGGACATGTGTTGGTGGCCGAAGAGTATCCAGCACGCATGTCTTCGGAGTGTCAGTGCTTTCTAGATGGGTTGTAATACCATTTATGCGTTGGTGGAACATTTTTTATTTTGCTATTTTAATGAAATGGGATTAATTGCTCTGTGAAGGAAAAGTGATCTTATGGCATTAAGGTATGGAGTACTTGCATTTTTTTATCAATGACTTTGAATAAAATGTGTATATACATTATAAGTATATATGTTTTTTGCATGGCCCAACATTTCTAGTCCTACATTTTCTAAAATTAGCATGTCTGTATCCTATCATTTCATGTTTTAGTGTCTGTGCTTAGAAAATAACTGATCTTCTCATCTTTTGACCAATTTTAGTTTCCCAACAATTCCAGTGGATAATAAATCTTCCTCTTAGCCACATTTCAATTTCTAATGCACCAAATGCTGCAGGCACAATTTTCTCTTCAAATGGATATGTCCAGTGAGTTTAGCTTTCTGTCCATCTCGCTTGAGATATTGTATGCTCTAGAAATTAGGCATGTCTTTCTACTTTACTCAGTAAATTCAAGACTAAAGTAATGAATTTGCTACATGATGCTTAAAACATTAGGGCAAAAAAATAAAACAAAATAAGGCAGTATGAAGCTTCCAATTAATATATATATATATATATATCAAATCAATTACATAAAAACAGAATCAAGGGAACAAACCTGATGGACATTGCCTGGTTCACAGCAAATGATGTATCATAAACATCATTTGGTGGATCAGGGAGAGGACCAGTTGCCATGCCTTTCGAATTGGAATAATGCAAGATAGCAACACCAGTAACCCTTTGCCAAAGAGACTGATTCACAAACCTAGCACTTGCTACAATGTAGTAATCACTACTTGCATTTTGATCCATTGTAACCAAAAAAGAGTAAGACTGCCCAACATGGATATCTAGGCTAGTATAGTTTTGTTGGGATGTGTAATAACCCTCCGTTTCTGCTAGAAGAAGATTATGGTTTTGGATTCGAAAATTCAAACAAGTTGAGACCCCAACATTGTGCACACGAATCCGATAGGTTTTTCCTGCAGTAAATCGCACCATAGGGAGTTTAGATCAAAGAATTTCCAGACCACATAAGTGGGAAGTACAACTTGGGAAGCCTTAAATGCAAAATTATTATACATCAATCAACCGGGATTAAACTTATAATCATGTGCCAATCCAGTGGTTCTAGTCTAAATCTTACACATCCCCGAGATAGGACCTCGCTTGTGCATGGGATAAAATATTTCAGTTCCAAATAAACCACAGGAAATAAGCAGCATTCTGAAGGGGCTAGCAGTTATTACAATAAGAAGCATACAACTCAGGCAAGCCTAATCACAGATTGCATTGATGTCAGCAACAAATAAAAGATGGTATTGTTTCCATTTGTATATCAAAGGCCGAAGACTGGGAGAGGGGGAGTGAGTCTACCTCAAGATAGCCCACCAAAATGGGTACCAGCAATCTTCAATTTATAAATGACATTTTCAAAACAACTAGAAATGTAATTGATTTAATCTAAATTTTACAATAACTAAGCATGGAAGTTTATTCAGTAAAAGGGTATAACCAAGAAATAAGCAAACATGGAAACAAAATAAAACAGGTCACTGTCAAAAGTCAACAATTGACCCAAATTTATTAAAAGAACCGCCACAAGAAAGCATCAATCATGTAAATGCTACATACATCACCTGGGTCAACATTGATGGTTTCATAATCAATGCCATCTGGGACCAGTGTAGTATTATACCTGTAAGGTCCCTTCCCATTAATAAGAACTCCGTCCGGCATCCCAAGTTCTTTTCCAGTATCAAGGGCCGTTCGAAGTGCCTAATATTCAAAGAAGGGCCAGCATTAGCTTTAACTTGGTAAAATCAAATTCCCGCACAATAATCACTTAAAAATATTGATCCTCTAACAACACGAACCGCATGATTTTGGGTGTACCAATCTCCAATCATAATGACGATATCCCCATCGGGGGTATTGAAAGGAAGTGGGATGATTTTTCGATTGGTGATAATAAAAGAACCAAAGCCACCAGCTGCTCTCTGAAAATTGACTGATGGGAAATAAAAGAAGCTACCAATCTGATCTTTAACCTGAAATTGGTAGATCCAGTTCTGATTTGGATGGATGGGGCAATTAGTGCCCAGAACCCCATCATGCCAAGAATCGCGACGCATTTGCACACCAGGCCTGTGAAATCCACAAATCCCAAATCCCTTAAAAGCAAGCAGGTTTTAAGAATGCAAACTGTTTTAACATGCAATCTGTAGAAACCTACCAAGTAATGAGGAGATCTTCATCTAATTTGTTCTTCACATTTACCACTACATTGTAATTAGTAGTAACATTAAGAGTTGGACCAGGAAACTTCCCATTAACTGCTATAACCTGCAAACAATTGCAACAAAAATACACATGAAATCACTGCCTGCTCTATTTCAGCAATTCTCGAGCGCACATATATAGTTCAACTCTATAACACATGAATTCAAGTTAACAAACCAAGAACAAAAGGACCCTTGTGATAAAATCGATTTCAACAATAGTAACTCAATCATGAATCGTTCCATCCAACTACATTAACAACAGGAACAAATTAATGAGAAAGTACCATAAACATCACAAATGCCACATAAAAACTCACCAATAATGACATACACACGAACCCCAATCTATTTCACCGATATTCCAATATCACTTACCAGCTGCATCGACTGAATCATCTCAAATTTACAGCAACAACTGTGGGGGAAAACACACACACGCACACACACTAGCACACAAAAAATCATGCGGGAAAATCAGAAACAGCAAAAATGTGAAGCTTATTCACACTTTACACCACAATTCTACTCTTTTTTTTTTTAAATTCGACTACAGAGTACTGCAAAGGCATAAAAACCCACAAAGCGATAGAAAAATCATCTGCAGTCGGAGCTTTTGACATTAATCTACTTAACAAAGAAAAAAAATAAAACCCAATTCCTGATTCAACTAGACTTGAAAGTAATGCCAAATGGGGGCCAAAATCAATAAATAGATTAAATAAAAAAGAATACTGCCACATCATTTTTCAACTTTTTGAAAAGCGAAAGCAAACCATATGAAAAAATGACCGAAAGAGAGAAGGCGCAAAAACCTTTTGGGGAACACCAAGAGGAGAAGCAGTGATGTAAGAAAGCTCCAAGTCGAAGTTGACAAATGGGTCCTCGGCGGAACAGAGACTGAAAAGTAAAGCAATGTGGATCAAATGCAACAAATTAAAGCCCAACAACAACGCCATGTAAAGGAACTTTCGATGGTTCTGAAGCCGATTTTCGATGGTTTATGAGCTGTTTACATCACTAGAAAGATGAACGCATACACAGAAAGAGAGAGAGAGAGAGAGAGAGAGATACAACGGCTCTTTTTTGCTTGAACCTCGCTGGCATTGTTTGCAAAGGAGACAAGTGTTGGCTCATTCACTAGGGTCGCCCTAGGTCCTTGTGTGCAGCCAGCGGCGTCTTGTGACCGGCAACGGGCTAAACCTGTTCAAACAATTTCAATTTGATTAGGATCCAAAATTTTACTGTAAATACATTGATCTCCCTAGATATTAGCATAATCACAGAAGTCTCCCTAAACCATTTGAAACATGCAGTCACCTCCCTCAATTGCAAATATTGCAAACACTCACCACCTTTTTATCGATTTTTCGTCTAGCAGCGTTTGAAAAGATACGTGAAAAGACAACTTTATCCTGTACAAGATTTAATGGAAATTACAAAGGCCACCTTAATCATTTAAAAAATACAAATATTTGTCATTGGATTAGTTTAAGTGATTTGCAGATATGCTTTCCATATATATTACATGAGTTCAATTCCAAACTCAAGGAAGATATAGTGAGAGGCAGTACACATTTTTCGTGAGAGACAGCGTACATTTTTTCAGCTTACCATTCAGTTACGCAGTTCGTTTAAAATTGTAATAAACTGTTAAGAATTTCAAGTTACTAAAAAAATTACAAAGATCTTCCTTACCAATTATAAAAAATATCCTTTTTAGTTTTCTATTAATATTGTCATTGTGGTTAAAAAAATAAGTACATTTTGTAATTTTAGTTTCATATTTGTCTAGAGCATTTCATACTTTATTTAATAACAATTATAGTTGATTCTGGAAAGCCAATTAATGATAATTAAATTACAAAATCAGTCAACAATTATATGTCATAATAAATCATAAAATCTTTAAATTTAAACATTTGATTCAATCAAATTATTTGGATATTATTGCACCTTATTTATTAATATCTAAAGATTCTATTTTTTGTATCTAATTTAATTGTTGAAGAAAAAAACATTAAGGTTTTGTTTCGAATGACAAAAAATTTTGAAAAATAGTAAAAAATATTAAAAAATTTAAAAGGTTATTTACTTTTTATTTTATTATACGAATTACGAAATTACAATTTATCTCATTTTCTTTTTTTATCGCTCAAAACGCACATTAAACAACAAGATTGTTGTTCTAAAAAGATACAATTATATTTATGATATCAATGTCTTCATCATTTAGGCGAACTTGGTTTATCAAATTAATTGGTGGAGGCCTTACATGACACAAGGTCGCAGCATGCAATTTTGGGAGTTTGGGAGAGAATTTACATGGGATCTAGCACGAATTAGCGGCCTCTTACCTTAATTTTAGAAAGTGAAATACAAGAGGACGACAATTTTAGAGAGAATTTCTAACAAAGGAGAAAATAAAAAAACTCCAAAGGTCTCATAAGATAAAAAAGGAGGGAAAAATATTAGAGATTTGATTATTTTTAATAAATTTGTGGGGGTGAGAGAGAGTGTGTGTTTTAATAATTGTTTTAATAATATCAATTATTAAAATATTAAAATTAAAGATAATATAGAAGTTAGATAGTTAAAATCAATAAGAAGGAGTCAACTGGTTGACTTTGGTTTCTGTTCCAAAAAAAAATCAATAAGAAAACTAAAATTTCACATGCTAAGGAAAAAGAAAAGAAAAGAAAATTTAAAATTTTAATTATATTATAATAAATTTGGATTGATTTAAAATATACATTACAAATAAAATTTATTAAGTAATAAATATATAAAAAGAATTCTAAAAATTGAGAAGTTTTTCGTATTTATGGCGCACTAGGCAACCAACTTAATTGTCTAGTATACCACACCATACTAGGATGACAATCAATGTACCTTATTTTATATTTTCTTATCTACATAAAATTAATGTTATTCGGAATCATTTGACAACGAGGGGTAAAATTGTTCATAATTTTAATTCTGGCAATATCGCCACTCTTTTCAAAGCACCACAGTATTGCAGAAGAAGGGCAGGGAGTTTATTCTTAAACCCTTAATTTGTTAATTTGCCTTGTCACATATATATATATATATATATATATATATATATTTATTTCAGTTCAACCCAAATCAGTAAAAAAAAAAAAAAAGAAAAGAAAATGAAAGTGAATTCCAATTAATTATAAGTAATTGCATCAACCAATTGAAAATCCCAACAATTTTGGAATTTATTATTCAGGGAAGATACAACATGCATATTGCCTTGGAACATGCCCAAAAAATTGAACTGCCAGTCCTCTAGAAATACATATATATGTATGTATATAATTAGTACAACACCATATTCACCTTTGGTAGCGGCAGGATTTCGAGATCATTTTCCTTGTCTTGGTCCAGTTTAGTTTCCGGACAACCAAACAAAGAAAGGGAAAAAAAATTAATGAAAGGTGATGAATTGAATGAATAAAGCAGAGATCGAGGCTAGCTATATAATTAAATCTGCAGGGTCCAATGGGTACGGATGAATGTTTGCTGATTCCATCTCCCAAATCCTGAGAGAGACGGTAACGTTAATTCCAGTGGCATTGTTGAACAGGAATAGATTCGCTGCCTCATCAATTGACATTGTCGGATAAATTCGAGATGTTATGACTGTTCTTCCTCCCTGAGCAAAGCTCTCCACAATGGAATGATCAACCTGAATTAATTAATGTTGATTCTTCAATGAGTTTGCCAATTTCAGGCATCGAGTGAACAAACTTGAAAGCACCATGGAAGCAAATCCATCCACCACCAAAAAAAGGGGGAAAATTTTTAAGATATAAACTGAATTTTGCATACACTTTAATGATCAAGGTTTATATATATAATGTTAATGAATATTGATACTTATACTTTAGGTCCTGTTTGACCTACAAAATATTACTAAAACTCACCAATTTTTAACTACTTTTTATACTTTCTTCCAATTAAATTTTAACACTTTTCACCTTTATATCATATTTTTTCATTTTTATTATACTTTTTATCAAAAGTTGACCAATCAAATCGGCCCCAAAAAAAGTGCTACAGTTGCATCTTAACCGTCCATCTGATTGGACCCATGCATATGAATGATTGAAATGCAGCATTAGATCACTCAATTTTACTAGCATTCTCTCATGGCTATAGTTGATTAGAGAATAAATAATCCTACAAGTTAATGTATGAGATTAAATATAATATGAGATTTATTTTTTATGTATAATTATTTTTTTAGTAGTTTAGTTGAAGGGATATACTTTTCAGACCAGATATTATATCATGTTTATTTACAAAAGGGCAAACACATTTTAGCATTTTCATTTTCTTCCTCCAATCCCACTATATCCCATGTATTTTAAATTATTATACTTCACCCCTTATAATTTTAACTCGTTTTATGTGCTCCTTCCGTCAAATTTATCTACGAAAAATGCCAAATATCTATTGTGATATTTATTATTATTATTATTATTATTATTAAATTGTAAGTAACAGAAGGGATAAAGTAGGACAATTTAAAAGTATAGAGTTAAATTAGAATGACTTAAAGCATAGGTTTTGAAGTAAAAATTTGTGATAAAGTATAAAAATAAGTGTAATTTATTCTTAAAAAATAAATAAGAAAAAAAATTTTCCATTAATATGGTAATTTCAAGCGAATACTCTCATAACATACCAATAATCTCATAGATAATTTTTCACCGTCAAGCACAGGAACCATGCCCCCATAAACCTTTTTGTTAACTTCGACGGCCTTGGATGACCTGCATAAAACAAAATCATCTAAGGTTAAATGCTTTTCCTGGTAGCATAATCCTAGTAATTTGAAAATATTTTGAACTATGATGTTGGAAGGAAAGAAAAAAAAAAAAGGAATTTGAGAAATAATTTAAAGAAATATATGCGATGAAGAAACAAACCTGTGTTCATCAGCACAGAAAAATGTACTGTGACTACCATCAGTGTCTTTAGAAATATAGAAATAGACAGGAGTGAACTCGGAAAGTGTATCATCAGCAATAACCAGAAACCCAAATGGTCCGAGAGTGCCTCTCACAGCAGCGTCAGCAGTGCTGCAATTGTATCCAACGTCGGCTTCAAGTGTTGCCTCCAAGGTCTCCTTGTCCACTTCAAATGTTGCAACTATGTCTAACTGTCATAATTGCCACAACCCAATATTTACCAGGTAACTATTGTTGACACATGATCATTAGACGTGTAATTTGAATTCAGTTTTGTATTCGACTTGCTTAAAACTTGTTTAACATCAGTTTTGTCACGTTATCACATTATAATATTTTCTACTTTAGTTATGATTAATTTAATGACTTATCAAGGATTACCTATTTGAATATTACTTATTAGGTAACTATTGTTGATATATGATCATTAGACATGTTTTAAGCAATTTGAACTCGGTTTCATATTCAACTCGCTAAAAATTTGTTTAACATCAGTTTTGTCACATTATTACATTATAATATTATCTATTTTAGGTACGATTAGTTTAATGATTTTTCAAGGGATTACCTATTCGGGTATTATTCTTGTCTAACCACGTTTAATTATAAAGTTCTGATAAAATTTAGTGTTCATGTAACTTTAAAATACTTTGTATAATGAAAATGTTGAATTATGCATACATGATACTTCAATCAACTTTACCCAGACAATGTAGTACAAAAGTATTTCACCACACTATAGTGTTAACTTGCCCCATCTCTCGTCAATCCACCACATTGTCACTAAACCATTATAGATTTGTTATGAAATTAAATCAAGGTTGAATATAATTTGACTCAAGGTCGATTCAATGAACTTAAATTTATATAAAATAATTGAACTACTTGAGTTCAGAGTAATCAAAACTCAACTAGAAATATTAACAAGTCTAACTTGAACACATTTATAACCTCGATAAGATTTTCAAACTAGAAACAACCTACTGCTCAACCTGATTGTACTTATTTATATATCCAAGTTTGTGATTGTAGTACACTTCAATGGGCTAAATGTTATTAAGTGATAGGACGGTAATTAATTCGTCGGTATTATTCTAATTTCTTGATATATAGCATTATAAAAAAATAAAAATAAAAAACTGATGGAATAGAATTTTCCTAATTAGAATGCATGCAAAAACAAACCTGCGAAGCCGAGCTGATGTTGAGAGGCACAATTGATCCGGGTCCAAGCTCCACCCCATGGAATTCAGTACTGTTCAATCTCAAGCTCTCTACTTCCTCCACAGGCCATTGAATTATATTGCTTTTGGTCTTCGTGTCAAACACTACAGTTCTTGGAATGGTCTGTAAAACACAACACAACGCACATGAATTCCCCCTCCACATATATAAATATATATATGATCCATTTATGAAACATTGTAAGCATTAACTTCACAGAATTAATTAATTCTTGTTGAATGTAGTTCTTCATTGCCATACTAAAGCTAAAATCTGAGGATAGTTTTGATACCTGAACAGAAGCCCAATCCTTCAAGAGGTCATCGAGTTCACTATCAGTTTCTCCAATCCAACCCCACAAGATCCGTCTCTGCTTGCTCTGGTCGTAGAATGTCTTTGATGCATAGTATTTTCCATAATCCACGCGCAACCCGATACCCACGTCCATAACCGGGTTATCGGGTGTCCATGTGTCATTAATTGGGTCATAGGTTCCAATTGCATAAAAATCCTTGTCCTCATCATCCAAGCTTGCCTTGAGCACATGCTTAACACCCGGCCCATTACACGAATTATCCAACCCGATTGTGTCATTTGTTGAAACCGGGTAGAAGTCCACACACTCCCACATACCCGTACCCGGAACCGCGTGCAGAACCCCATCAAGAAGCTCGTAGCTAACGAAGTCGGTGGTCTTGTACACGAGGGCAGTGCCAATTGTGGTATTAACCCTTGACCCGATGGCAACCCGCCATTCCCCATCTCCGGGGTGCCAAGCTGTTGTCGGGTCCCTAAACTTACTCGTAGAAATACCCGGGGGAGGGACAATGACTGGGTTATCGGAGTACTTGACCCAATTTAGGAGGAGAGGATCGGATAGGTTGGCGGGGTACGCGAGATTTTGGACCTGCACAGAATCATTGGTATCACCGGTGTAAAGCATTACGATTTGGCCGCCGGGGAGGAGGGTGGCGGACCCGGTCCAAACGCCTTCGAAGTCAAACCATTTGTCGGGTACGAGGGCCAAGGGAAGGTAGAGCCAGTGGATCAGGTCCTTTGAAACAGTGTGTCCCCATGTGATGTTGCCCCAGATTGCTGAATACGGGTTGTACTGATAAAAGAGGTGGTACCAACCCATGTGAAACAATGGACCTGCAAGCATGCAAGTTTTCCTATCGTTCAAGACGAAACTAGGAAATTGGTTGGGAGAATCTAATTTTAATACCTCTGTCTTAACTTTCAAAATATAATTTCAGAATTAAAACAAATATATAAAACTCATTCAAAAGCTGACTTAAAAATTATTCAATTAATTAGATAAGATTATTGATGGTCCAACCTAAAAATCAAGTCTTATAATTTATTAATCACCCAACTCAAAAATTAATTCTCATATGATATTAATGACTAAAACGCAAAGTAAAACGGTTAAGGTGACTATTTTAAAATATATATATATTTATTTATAAATACATTTAGAATATATATATATATATATATATATATATATATATATATATATATTTCCAATACTTGGGAGCTATGGTCCCTATTGCCGCACGTCGATCCGCCCATGATCTCGTTCTTTCTCACTATGGGTATGTTTGGAGTGACATAAAATGAAATAAAGTAAGATAAGTTATGGATTCGTAATTCATGCAGTGAGATAAAAAGTAAATAATTTTTAGAATTTTTTTAATGTTTTTCTACTCTTTTTTAAAATTTTTTGTCACTCCTATATAAACCTCAAGAAAATATATGCACTTATATACATGTACATATATAAAACATTATATAGATATATAAAAAATAAATGCATACTAAATTTTGATTTCATAACTACTGGCCAGATGAACCAATAAACCGCAGTACCAGCTGATTTTATAAGTTGGAGATTCAATTTAATTCTAATAATTAAGATTCCAGTGTCATAAGATTTGAATTAGGACAATTAATTGTACAAGGGGGGTCGGGAGAGTGATGTGTCTATTGTAAATGAGAATAGGGTGATGAAAGGGATGCTGGGGACAATTATCACATGGGACTACGTAACAAAAACTTGGGAACTCTTTCTGTTTCCCACATATATGTACTCACCGTTCTCTCTCTAAAGTTAGGTGGCCAGCGCATGGTCAGAGTCCAGACTGCCATGAAGTGAAGGTTAGTTGATTCGGTGGGTTATATACATATATGTATGTGTGTATATATATATATATATGTATGTGTGTATATATATATATATATGTATGTGTGTATATATATATATATCTTCCTCTCTCTCTATATATATACCTCAATCAAACACATGTATACGCACAAAACGCATACCTACCAGCATTGGGCCTAACTGAATTTACCACATAGTGTAATGAGAAATATAGCTGATGATCGATCTCAACAATTGGTAAATATATATAAATTTTACATGAACTTTACCTAAATTGACGGTTAAGATTATTTAATCTTCTCTAAATGCAATTGAACTTCCACACAACATGTGAGATTGAGCTTATGTAGTTGAGCTCACTAGTACGTACATAGGAGGATGACAAACAGACATTCAAACTCCGAGAACCATGATAGTGCCCAGCATGGGTGGGCCCATTAGAAGTCCACTGGGGCATCTGATCTCACTGATTTGAAAATTGTATTAATATTTTATTGATTTTGTTTTTTTTTTCCCTTATAAATTATAGTTTTTTTTTCTCTTTGTTATTGAACTTTTGCCCTATTGTATTTTTATTTTTACCACCATTTACCTTAAAAATATAATTCTATTCTAATTAATTATAAATTTTAGATCTACCCCTAGTGCCTAAGCTCAGGATCCTTAGAAACTGTTTGGATGGCCAAATTTTGCATAAAAAAGAAATTAATATAAAAATGATACGTAACAAAATTTTGTTGGTAATAACTAAAAAACGTTAGTAAAAATTAAAATTTCTTTTGGTGTTTTTTGAGCAGCCAAACACTCTCTAGTGTTTGAATAACAAGACTGGTTGATAGCCAAAAGCTCCGACGTCAAATGAAGGAGCTCTTCCTCTTGACTAAAGATTATATGAAAGAGGAAAATGTTCTCAAAGTTGGAAATCCATTTTACAGAATTTGAAAATAAAATAAAATAAAATAAAAATATTTTAGTGAATTATATATTTCTTAATGATCATATATATTGTTCATCAATAAAATTTTAAGATGAAAATATTGAATATAATGCGATAACATAACTTGAACTCATTTAGAAAAAAAAAATAAAAATACAATACAAATATATTAATTTAAAATTGACTAACACGATTTGATCTAATGTCAGGATAAATTAATTCTTGAATATATTTATTAAAATTAAAAATATTTGAGTATAAATAAAAGCATCTATAATTATCAAATGTAAAGAAAACCAGACACAAAATTTCACTATTCATAAACGGGACTCCCAAACGTGGTCCCACGTGGTCCATTATACTGTTTGATAGATATTGATTCATAACAAGCCGAAGGGTCTTCCAATTTGTCCATAAATCTAAAAATATTTTTATTTATAATTATAAATATTGACATTTTTTTTTCTATATACAGATGTGCCTAAGAATCAAACTTAACACAATTTAATAAAAAATGAAAATTTATAAATAGACACCTACAAAATCTAATGACTCAAAATGGTTCCCAATGAATCGGAGCCAATAGTTTTTAAGTTGCAGATCAGTTGATCCATTCAACTTGAGCTAGCTTACTGTTTGTGGGTATAGGACTTTCCAGCCCCCCCCCCCCCCCCCCCCATAGATGTGAATTCAACCAATCAAAAGAAAAAGGAGAAGAAAACAATACTTCCCTTTAATATTTAGCTGTTACTATAACCCTCAAGAACCTTTTACAAGACTCAAAATTTTATTATAAGTTGACAAGTCAAAAAAGTCAATCATTAAACTATGATTGAGGACACTAAAATAGCAAAGGTACCAAAACATAATTTAAATTAATATATCATTTTTGCACATATATTTTATCATTAATTTTAGGGTAAGCTATAAAATTAATCCACTAATATACCACTACGATATTTGAGACTAAATATATAACAACCAAACAACAAGACCAAGATTGAAGAAACACAATTCTTCTAATGTTTTTGCCTTTAGGGAAAAAAAAATTTAATTATGTATTTACATTTTTCGTGATCAAACAAAACATGGGTTTTTTTTATTATTAATACTAATTTATTTTTGTTTCCTAACCCAACAAGAAAAAGAAATTACGCATTCAAATTCTTCTAATTTGGTTATTCTAAAAGGAAAAAAAATGAAAATTTTGTTATTTAATTTCTTTTAATTTTGTTACCCATTAAGGAAATAGAAAATTCAGAGAACCAATATATAGACAGGCTTACGTACCATCAGGATCTGATGTAGCAGTTGGTCAAATCCGCAAAAGCAGCCGTGAGAGATGACAATTAGATTGGGATATCAGTATCCAAATAAACATATATATATATATATATATATATATTATATAAAGAAAGGAAAAGTGTTAGAAGTAAAGTTTGTACCTACCATTCATCCAGTTCTTTTCTGGTTGAAAGTGGTAGGCTGTCCTCTGCCACGCCAACATCTCACTCGTCCAATTAAACTCCGGCACGGTGCCGGAGTAGTCCCGGAAAGCCTTCTCCGACACCCCCTGCGACGGCCCTCTCGACGGCGGCATTGATGTCTGCCGCAACATCGACATGGAAGGGGAGAGCTTCGGTTTACTTTCAACGACTTCAACAGAGGTTTGTGGGTTTTTCTGGTTGAGGATTAACACAAACACAGACAACAGAAATAGCGCGGCCAGAGAGATGCCGGCGAGACTCTTCATGGGCCGGCGGTGATCCGCCAGAGTAGCGGCGGGCTCGGGGTGGCTGGGAAGGGGAGTGTACGTAGTGCCCATTTTTGGTTGGGTTTGGCTTGAGAGAAACTAATTAAAGTGGAGACCGGAGAGAAATGAAGATGAAGTAGCTAGCTGCCTTATATTTGTATATATACTATATGTAATATGAGGGAGTCGTAAATAAAACAAAATAACTAAAAATTGGAAGTAAAAAGTGAAAATTTTAACATTGTAAAAGCAGCCTAGCTCATGCATTCCCTTCTCGTAAGAGACATATATATATGTGTGTGTGTGCGTGTGTATATATAGAGAGAGAGATAGGGGGGCTGATGAAATGCAGAGATGGAGAGTGCGTCAGATGAGGTGGTGGTGTGCCAGATATGGATTTGGTCTCTGTAAATGATCTCCATGCCATGAAGGAGCTGCGGGGTGAGGAGATTGGAATGGTTGGTTGGTCCAAAAGAGAGGTCTTGTTTTGTTTAAATTGGGGTTTTTGGAGGCCGGTCACTATTTATGAACTTATAAGGATTTAAGTCATACCCAAAAAACTTATTTGTAAATAAGTCACACTTGCAACAAAAAGACAAAAAAAGACATCACGCGTTTTTCACCACATTTCAAAACTGCCAGTTTTATCCAAAAATAGTGTACACTTTACTCATAACTTGCGTGACTTTCCATCTTCTTTACAAAGCAAGTAAAATCGATTTTTGGAAACAAAATCAAAACTGTTTGGGAAAAACTTAATTCCGCGACTTTCCATCTTCTTTACAAAGCAAGCAAAACTGATTTTTGAAAATAAAATCAAAACTGTTTGGAAAAACCTAATTCCGCGACTTTCCATCTTCTTTACAAAGCAAGTAAAACCGATTTTTGGAAACAAAATCAAAACTATTTGGGAAAAACCTAAATCGATTATCATTCCTACGTATATTTATTTATTTTTATTTTGAAACAGTATCGGTACTGTTTTGAAGATATCTCAAAATACTAATCAACTTCATGGATTTCTCTTGTCCAAAACTTATAATCTGCTTATAATTCATGGTGCTATTTTGAAAACAGTACCGATAAAACAGTACCGGTACTCTTTTGAATCGGTACTGTTTTCATACTGCCTAAAAAACATCAATCGATACATCAGACAAACCAACGATACGAGCCAACATCATCATATTTTTTGAAACAGTACCGGTACTGTTTTGAAGATAGCTCAAAACGCCAATCGACCCCATAGATTTCTTTTGCTCTTAAAACTCGTCATCTGCTTATAATTCATGGTGCTATTTTGAAAACAATACCGGTACTGTTTTGAAAACAGTACCGATAAAACAGTACCGGTACTGTTTTGGACCGGTACTGTTTTCATATTGCCTAAAAAACATCAATCGATACATAACAAAAACCAACGATACAAGCCAATATCATCATATTTTTTGAAACAGTACCGGTACTATTTTGAAGATAGCTCAAAAAGCCAATCGGCCCTATGGATTTCTTTTGCCCTTAAAACTCGTGATCCGCTTATAATTCATGGTGCTGTTTTGAAAACAGTACCGATAAAACAGTACCGGTACTGTTTTGGACCGGTACTGTTTTCATATTACGTAAAAAACATCAATCGATATATAACACAAACCAACCATACGAGCCAACATCATCATATTTTTTGAAACAGTACCGGTACTGTTTTGAAGATAGCTCAAAACGTTGATCGGCCCAATAGATTTCTCTTGCCCTTAAAACTCGTCATCCGCTTATAATTCATGGTATTGTTTTGAAAACAGTACCAATAAAACAGTACCGGTACTGTGTTGAAAACAGTACTGATAAAACAGTACCGGTACTGTTTTCATACAGCCTAAAAAACATCAATCGATACATAACATAAACCAACCATATGAGCCAACATCATCATATTTTTTGAAACAGTACCGGTACTATTTTGAAAATAGCTCAAAACGCCAATCGGCAAAATCAATCCATGAAGAAGATAGGCTAAATAAGTTCTATCTTCTTAATATCTTCACGACTAAAACTGTAAATAATGAAACTGAAAACAAGGAAAGAAAAAAAAAAACGGAAGAAGCGTGATTCTTGGTAAACATATCTTCACGTGATTCCCGGAATTCCTGGAAATAACTTGTGTAACTTTGTTATAGAAATAAAGGATATTATCGGTATATTAGAAACTATATTTAAAACAAACTCGTGGGACCCACTCAAAAGTGTGACTTAAATACAAAACTTTCCACATTAATGTGACTTAAAAGCAATACTTTTTTTTTGTGTGACTAATAGTTTTAAAAGATTACAAAGTATGACTTGGATACAATTTTCCGAATGAGGGGAAAGGAAAGGGAGGGAAGGATAGTTGGGCTCTTTGGATTATGTACATAAGGGGTCGCCTAATATTTAGGACACAACGTGGTCTTGACTAATGCTATATTGGGCCGTTTGGGTTGATAAAAAAATTTAAAAAATGATCAAAAATAGTAAAAAATTTTTAAAAGTCATTTATTTTTTATTTTATTACACAAATTACGAACTCATAATTTATCTTACTTTTATCTTATTTTGTCTCACTTTTTAATATTCCAAACTCGTCCATTGTTGCTTAACTCGAGAGATGTAAACATTGCTAATGGTCCCCCACACTCATTTATTAATTAAGACATTCCCAATTGGGTAATATGTTGTACTATAATAATAATAATAATATAAGTCTTAGTAAATAATTTGTTTAAATGTCAATTTATTATTTTAAATAAAAAAGTCCATCAAAATATAATTTATTTATAAGATTGTTGCTGTTATGTTATTCTCATGTTATTTTCTTATATTATATATATATAGAGGAGGTGTTTGAGAAACAAAATTTCCCAAAATGTTAAAAGAAGTTACAAACATTTACCTATTTTTCATTTCTCATATGTACTTATACTTTTATTCACTTTCAGTTATAAAGTTACTGTAATTTTTTTGTCTAAGCTGATTCAACAGAAATATTCAACTCCGTCTGAACGAGTTCTATCAAAAAATGATTGTGTAACACTGAAAATGACTAACACAATAAACACTTTTTGTCGGAAAATGTTCAAACGTAAAGCATCTATCTTATTCGAATGAATTCTGTTAAAAATTTTAAATTTATCTTTTAAACACCAAAAAATAATTAACACATTATATTTTCACTAATTTTTTACCTTTCAAACACCCCAAATGTATAATTATCTAGCTAATCTTTGTGGCGACTTCATTTTTCATCATAGAGGTGCAAAAGATAATGCAAAATTGAAATTGTAGAACTGGTTACCCAATAGATGAAGGAAATGCAAATGCACATGGGAATAGTCCTCTCATGTTTCAACTAACCCCATCAATGATATTAAAATTTCCTCAGTTCAGGTGACCTTTAGCGACCGCAAACAGTGTTCCTCTCTCTATATATATATATATATATATGTTATGTCAAACCAAATCAAGCAAACAAACACAGAAAATACCTCTGGCAACGTTGTTTTTTTTATTTACGTTTATATTTTATATTTTATATTTTTATTTTTTATTATCGTTTTTTAAATAAAAATTGAAACTGCGTTTGTAAATGTAATTTATTTATAATTATTAATTTTTTATTTTCATAAAATATTTAATTTCGTTAGTTTTTAAAAAATTAATTAAATTTAATAAATATATTTCATATTAATTTTATTTAATTATATTATTTAATAAAAACAATTGAATAAAATATCGGTACTATATCATTTAACCTAGTAAATATAAAATATATTGATTATAATTTAATTATATTATTTACTAAAACTAATTGGATAAATTATATTTAATAATAAATTAAATAATTTAATTATGATATTTATTAAAAATCATTTAATAAAACATATTTCATATTAAATTAATTAAATTTATTTATGATATTTATTAAAAATAATTTAATAAAATATATTTAATACTAGTTAAATTAACTATTAAATTAAATTAAATTAAATAATTAAATTATAATATTTACTAAAAATAATTTTATAATATATATTTCCTATTAATTAAAGTAACTAATTAAATTTAATTATTTATTAGAAATAAATTAATAATATATATTACATATTAATTTAATTATATTAGTTATTAAAAATAATTTTAGTTTAATAAAATATTTGAATAAAAATAATTTATTTTAATATGATGTAACAAAAATAGACAAAATATTAAAATTGACAAAATGTTTGCAAAAAAAAAAAAAAAAAAACAAAGTGAAAACATCTTTTTTCTGTTTACGTTTTTTTTGTTTAAGTTTCCATTCTTTTAAAACAAAAAAAACGTAAACAGATTTAACAAACATATTTTATTGCTAATTTATAAAATATTAAAAATATAAACAAAAAACAAAAATGTTTCCAAATAGGAACTATATATATACACATACATTTGGAATGTACCTGGGGAGAATCACTGATTTAGCCAAACAGTGAAATTCAAAAACTGTGGATTTACATTTAACGCTATGTGTTCAAATTACTTCCCAGTTCACTATTTTTGGTAACATGCCCCTAGTGATGAAACGTAAGGTTCCATTTGGGAAGAGCATTCCAGCTACTTTTTTTTTTTTTTTTCAAATGATTAAGATTATTATATTTTTTTAAACTTTTTTAAATTATGAAGGACAAAAATATCAAATAAACAAAAAGATAAAATGCTAAATTTTTTTCTCAAACATAAAAAAAAAAATTAACTTTTTTTTCCTAAATTAGGCCTAATATGCCAGGTTAGGAGTCAGAGTTTTTAATGAGTTGTCCAAATTAAACTAATGATGATCAAATTTGGGGAGAAAAAGGGGGCAAAACTCCCATGTAATTAAATTTTTAATTTTTATTACTACTCTTAACGAACCGTATAGTCAGTGGATAAATTGAAAACTACGCAATATTTCACAAATCACGCAAACATATTAAATTCAAGATTTATACATTATGTGAGAACATCTAAGATTTATGAAGTCTTGAAGTCAAACACCTACCCTCTCCTAAAGAAGGCAAGAGCTCTGCCCAACTAGTATAGAGTAATTGGTTGCCATATGTAGCTTCATTGATGCATAATAATATACCACAAACACGCCAATGGAACACGTTTCGTGTGGATATGCGCATACTAGCTACATATATGTGTGTATATATATATATCATGTGGTCCACTTCATGATTAGGAAATACGATTAATTTTGGTTTACGCCCATTTCATACATTCCCTTTCACTTTCGTGTGTATCTAAAGTAATTTTGTAGAATATTAGTTTAACTGTAATTTTTACAAATTTTTACTAATTTGTATTGCTCTAAACACTCTAGAGTTAGATCATAAATGTACATTTATACACAGTTTAAAGATAAATCAAATTACTCCCAAATATTACATAGGATCTAGTCATTGGAATTTTAGAAAAATAAAAGAAAAAATAAAGTGGTAGGGGTTGGGATGGCCATATTCGAATGGGTGGAGGTTGTTGGAGATAAAAAGGAAAAAAAAAAAGAAAAAGAACAAATATAAAACAAAAGTTATTCTAGAATTTTTTTTTTTTTCTAGAGCAAATAGAAAGAGTATATAAATGTGTAATTTTTAGTTTTAGAAATTCATGTTAATGTAGTTTCTAATTTGATAAATTCATATTCACGAAGATTTTAAGTATTAGACTATTTATTTGTACTACGAACTTATTTACTTAAAAATGTTAAAATCCCAATAGTCTCTTGATAATCATGAACGGGGATATAAAAATTAAGAGTACGTATGAAGTGACAAAAAATGAAATAAAATAAGATAAAATGAAATACATTGTGAGTTCATAATCTGTATAATAAAATAAAAAGTGAATAACTTTTAAAATTTTTTAATATTTTTTATCTTTTCTAAATTTCTTTTTCACTCCAACCAGAATCCAAATAATAATAATAAAGTAAAGCAAAGCATTAATTAAAGAGAAGGGCTCGTGTTTAGTGGGCCCACACCAGCAGAATTTGTAGCAATTTGATTATCGCATTAAAAGTGCTTGTGAAGCATAGATCCGAAATAAGGCTCGTGCACGTGACCTGATTTAATTCAACGTTAATGGCTAACAAAAATTCTCGCAGTGACCCGCATAACGTTGTAATTGTTATATTATTTTAACATGTTAATTTTACTAACTTTATCATAAATATTTTATTCTTGTGTATTTTTTCTTGTCCTTATGTACTTGCATAACATAAAATTTACAAATAAGATTCTAAAAGACATTAATAATACAATTGAGGGAAAGTCAAGGTAAGATGGGCTAAAAAATTACAAGAATGAAGAAGAAAGTAAAGGCACCATTTGAAAGCATAACTTTTAGTAAGAGATTCTTAATTTTTACTTCTTGAGTATCTGATAAACTACTAATTTTAATTATTTTTCTACTCAATTACAGTAACTCTCAATTCAAAAGTTACTAAAAATTGTTAAAAGTTATTAAAAGTCCTCAATAATTGTCAAAAATTACTAAAAATTTTACTAAACACACAAAAAAATCAAAAATTACTAAAATTTAAACTTTCAAACCATACCAAAATAAGCCCAAAAAATCAAGGTGGTTGGAACCCCTGTCCGGGTGGCAACCTTATGTTTTAAATAAAAGAATATGTTTTTTTTTATTTTTTTTATAGAAGGATATATTATGTTTAAAATCAAAATCTTCTTCTTGCAGGGGGACTGGCGCAATCATATGTTTATGTACAATTGTCATTTATACAAATTCTGTTTTGTAAGATAGTTATTGCAAAAACATTTAAAATTTCATTTAATATTCTTATTATTTTTAATAAAAAATGATATGAAATTTTAAGAGTTTCACTTTGATACTCAAATTAAACTTAATTTATTTTATTATTATTATTATTATTATTATTATACCTTTGAAAAATGACATCACTTTACATAGTCAATGAAGCTAGAGGTTAGCATCCCTTGAATCCATGAACATTATTGATGTAGGTGATTTTTATACTCTAGCTATATAACCCCTCATCCCCATTTCCAATTTTAATTGCTTAAATTTTACCTTTGTTTGTTTAACTATTTAAATTTGGTTGATTAGGATCATCAAAAAGTATACTTATTCTTATTTTAAAATATTAACGTGTTAACAAATATATTTATATTAGTTTTGTCTAGTTTTCTAGTTATTCTCAAATGCATTTAGTGTTTGGCATTTTAAAATTTTCTAAAATCACTGAAAATCTCTAAAACTTATTTACGTTTTATTTTATTGTACGAATTACGAACCCATAACTTATCTCAAATTATTTTTTTTTTGTCATTTCAAACACCCTTTTAATTATATCACGTTGGACCAAAATTTTTGATATGTCTCAAGATTCAATGTCCGCAATGTATGGTACGAAACGATTGATTTTTTTTTTTTTTTTTTTTTTTGGAGACAACAACCAAGCAAATACCAACCAAAATCTAAGCCAACTCAATGGAGACTGACAAACGCCTATGACGACCGTAGTCAACTTACACTACGATTAGAAATGGCAATAAAGTCGCTAAATATATATGAACCTCATTTTCACATGAATATAACAGAACAATGCAAGAAACTTGTAAGACTTTGTCCTCTAAGCAACTAACACAATACAGCATCTCTAGCTAGCTACCACATACAATCTACAAAACAACATAAAATATTTGGTGAGCGACTTGCGTAAGTATAGCAATCCCAATCATTAAGTATTCATGATACCTAAGTATCCAAAGATCTACAACTCGAGTCACCGTAACAAAATACAAGAATTACTGGGCGTATGATGCTGAAGTCCAATTGTATAATAAAACCCCATTTAAAAAAAAAGAAAAATAAAAAAGTCAAAATTATGATTGGTGGAAACATGATTAATCCCTCCCCTTTGAAAAATTTACCAATAGAATGTGAACCATTGAAAGTAAGGTGGATACTCGGAGATTGGATTGTGGCTAATGTGGTAGCTAGCCGCGTGCCAGTGACCTGTTGAGTATCTGCAACCCACCAAATTATTTTGGAGGGGCAAGCACTCTGCCATCATAAAACAATTTGGAGACTCTTGTGACGTTTGGGACAAGCCCAAATCACATGGACCATAAAGTTGTCTCACTTTTTCCCTCTTTAATTTGTTAGACTCCAAAGTCAAAGTTATTAAAATCGAAATTCTACTTAAAATCGACGGAGAGTTCACAAAATCGAAGCGTAAAGTTGTAAGATTTTACTCAATACTTATAATATAAAAATATAGTTTATTATGTTATAATTTTTTATTTAGAGCTTCTATTTTTTTTTTATAAGTAAAGAATTTTGTTAATAAAAAAAAGGAACAAAGACATGTATTAAGAAATTGTCATATACAAAAATTTACTCATATTAACAAAATGAATCCTCAATAAAGTTTACAAAAATTTGTATATTTGATTCTATAGTCTTTTTATTCAATCACATAATTGAGACTTTTGAAGTGTTTAGTGTAACCTACACAATTGACATTAAAATACTAACTTCATTTTGATCTTTTTTTTTTTTTTTTTTTTTTGTAGAAGTTGAAATGTATTTTTAATATTTTATTATAAATCTCTTAATTTCTATTCTATCTACTACATTTAATTTGTGGTAGTCCGGTGGAACAATACACGTGATCCTCAACTAGTATAATATAGAAAATAATAGTATTATAGAATAAAAAAAAAATTACCAAAAGAAGTAATAAGTGAAATAGTTGTGCCATATTAATTGGAAAATAAAAAATCAAAAAATTTTATTTTATTTGACAAATTACAAAAATCACTTAATTTTTAAAATCGGTAAAATTGCTTATAAAATCGAGATTTCACTAATTTTACATTTTAAAATCGAGATTTTACCTATTTTACCTCCAATTAAGATTTTACATAAGATCAAAAAAGTTTTCTTGCTCTAATATCGTAAAATTATAAGATTTTTAATATTTAAATCGAGATTTTAACAGCATTGATCAAAATGATATTTTTTTACTATTATAATAATAAAAAAAATTAAAAATATTATTTCAAAAAACTTAATTGATAAAATATTATTAATAAAATCGCGAATTAACAATGTGTTTTTAGCCTGGCCACCTGAAAATTGAGAATTGAGATTGCGGTTTCATGCTTAATATGAAAAAGCGAAACGAGATTGTAGTTTTAGGTTAGGACAGAATCAATGTTATGCCACGAATCTTGCGACCTGGGAACGCGAACTAAATCACATGAATACAATTATAATCATACATAATTCCATTCCAAATCATAGCCAATTACAATGAGCGATAATAAAATAATACATAAGTCTAAAATATGCTATTACAAAACAAAATAGGCCGAATCGATGCCTTGGAAGAAACTATCCAAGACATAACCCACTTTAGATTTCCAAAAACACATATTAAAGGTGACCATAAACAACCACCACTTTCTAATACAAAATATTAAAACATATATCTGTATTGAAACCACTACAGTAGTTGTGGAGAAAAATCAATTAGCCGTAGCCAAAATAGCAAGAAAAGAAGAAGACGTATAGTCCATTTATGAGAAGGAAGAAAAAGAAGCAAAATCATGTGGGGAGAAAATCGACGGGGAGAAAATCAATACACACGCAAAGGACAGAATGACCAAAGCACCCTCAGATAGCAAGGACCAAGCACACTTGGGTAGCCAAATGTAACAGCTATAAGCCATCTCGAATCCCGGCCATTGGATAAGGAGATTCAAATATAAGGGCATAGATAAGGAAAATCGGTGAAGTAGGTGGAAGAGTTGGTGAAGCGATAAACGGCAAATGGGTTAGTTGGATAGGAAATTTTTAGAGAAAGATACAAATATATGAAGGGTCAGTGGATAGATGGGTCATGGATCGATTAATAGTAAAAGGATGGGTCCAAATACGAGTCAGGAAATAATGGGCTAAGTTAAAGTGTATCAGTGAGTCAGGCCGAGAGAGTTACTTAATTGTGGGCCACCTTTAGCTAGAATAAGAACCGGGTCATTATTGGGTCTGGTCCAATTGTTATAACTAAGCTGTTAGCTCAATTAGTTACAATTTGTTGTAAGTAGTTAGGTTGACCATAGTTACAAGATTAGTTACGTTTGCTTTTATAAGAAGCATTGTAAATGAGAAATTAAGCAGTAAAGAAAATTCTGAGAATTTTTTTTCTTGGGAGGTCAAAAGTCATCGAATTCTTCCACTTTCATATCACCCAATTTCATCACCAAATTGTCACTCTAGGTAGAGGTAGAGGAAATGATACGGGGAATTTGCTCCAATATCATACAATCACCTTACTTTGGTGATTGCAAGTTTTACAAAGCAGTTATATAATAAACCTCAAATGCGAGGTATCTAAATTAATACAACATTATCACAAATATAATAATAAAATGATGAGCCAAAGCTTTACATTTTCCAATCAACTGATCTCTATCCAGCACTCGTACCTCTAAGCTTGTAATTACATCTATAAGGAATGAGCATCATACCACATGTATGCCCATTTTAACACACAAACATGCATAATATGTCATGCCATGTCACAACCATGATCATAATTTTCAATCATAACATACTACTCAGTATATCAACACATCATCATATACGTCATGCTCATCATATTATTATGACATTACACCATCATTCTTAACCATTTTATTATTCTATCCTCATCATATTATTATGCTATTTAATATTCACAGTATTCAATTCAACCATCACACACAATTAATTTAAACAAATTCTTATTAACATCTTTGATCTCATCAACACTATTACCATTTATCAAAACTAAACGATCTGCCACATTATTTTCTATCATCTTCCATGATATGCTCATTATTGTCATAAAATTCTCTTCATTATTGTCATCATCCTTATCTTATTTTCTAACCATGTTGATCCACCATTTAAAAATTTAATTAATTTAACCTACCATCCACACTATCATCCGCCAAATCAAGTGGGCCATAAAAGTTCTCCCTCTTTTTCCCTCTTTAATTTGTAAGACACCAAAATGACCTTTACAGGCTTTAATTATATATTAAATAAATTATAAGGACCCACTTCAAGGGTTTCCGAAGCTTATTCTTCTTTAAGGTAAGGTAGCTACCCAATGATCTCATTTAAAACTAGACCTCATGAGATCAAAATTAAAGAGAGCTTACCCAATTATCTTATTTAGAACTAGGCCTCGTGGATAAAGCTGTACTCTAAAGGCCAACGTACGAAATGGGTAATTAATTTATGGTAGTTGACCAACTCTCTTGCCAATTACGTTAGTCCCACCTATGTGTAAAATTTTTTTGCAAGATTTGAGGATCAGTCTAGCAAGAACTAAGCTAGTGAGTTACCAACTACTAGTTGTTTGTTTTTTTTTTAAATAATTAAATTTATTCTCTTATATTTTATTTTTTTTTTAAATTTTCAAGGGTAAAAAGGTTAAATTAATAAAAAAATTAAAAAGTTAGTTCTTAAAAGATAACTTTTTTTTTCTTTTTAAATATTAAAAAAAAACTAAATCTTTAGTAGCTATATTTTAAGAATTAATCATACTAAACTAACGTTGTTGCGGTTAGGATAGTATTAAGGATTTAGGGGCCCAATGCAAAATATTAATAGAGGTCTTTACATAAAATTTTATAACAACAAATGATACATGCTACATAAATAAAAATATATATATTATAGTAAAAAAAAAATTCATTATGTAAACACTACCTATTTGCTTGTCGAGAAGGAAAATTTATTTATTAAATTTTGTACTCAAATTTCATTAATATATTCCCTTCAATTGTTGATTCAAGTTTGTATAAGTGTAATTGAAGTATAATGTAATCAAATACTGCTGTTTAAGCTTCTGCACTTTGACCTTGACATATGCACAATTTTTCGTTATAGAAGAGAAAGGGAAGTGCTTGTAATGCAACCCATTATTTCATATGAAAGGAATTCATAGGAACCAAATTTACTACATATAAATTATATTAATTTGCATTTAAATAAAAAAAATTAATAAATCAACAAATTTCCGTACATGTCCACGTATGGAAATTTCGCCAAAAAAAAAGGGGGGGGGTGAAGATAAATTTGGAGCTAATAGTAGGAGATATGAAGGCGGAATTTACATGCAAAGGGAAGAAGAAAAAGAAAAAGAAAAAAAGGAAGCTCTGAGCAAGAATGATCCGCTGCTATTACTGATGGCCAAAGAAGCTCTCCTGTGTGCTTCCATCTCAAAACTCTGTGCAATTTTGTAAAGCTCAGGAAAGAAAGATTATCTAATAAGTGTAGTAGTATTTGTTATGTCGGAGTATACTGTGTCTTTGTGACATATTTACAATGAACTGGACTCCTTCCATATCACCACTGACTTGAGAAACTCCATCACCTACATTCAACAAAACGAGAGCAAATGATCTATTTTCTAGTGACTCTAGTCTGCAAGCAGAACTTAGGAACAGAGAGATACACAAACCACAAAGGCTATATTTGTCAAAGGAGACAACAACACTACCAAAAAGCGATGTTGATCAACATACAAAAGGGCCTAATACTTAAGAAGCATGAACATCGACACAAGATGGAATCATGGATACACCAACTCGACGATTTTCATAAAATGCAAGAAGACACAGCAGGGACTTGATAACAATATATATTAATATTTTTTTTAGATATTAATATTTTATTCAAATGCAATAGAAGTAATTAAATATGACACTAACTAAAATTAAAAATCATGTATATCATATCTTAAAAATCAACCCAAAAAAAAGGACAAAAATTGATTACAAATTCCATAGAAAATGACAAAGTATATTTCATAACTTAACGAAAAGTTTAATTTTTTTTTAATAATCTATATTTCATAGAAGTTAGCAAAAAAATTATTAAAAGATTAATTTTTTGTAAGTCTAATATGTAACTAAAACAAACTCATAATGTGTCCAAGTTATGTCTAGATATAAAAAAAGGAAAAAAAAAATCAAATGCTGCAAAAGGTGACTCTAGCATATATTCAAGTCCCTTGCGAGTCCACGTCGCAAACAACACCCTTAATCGTGATTCGGTACTTCCTAAATTGTACGTTGTGATTTAAAAATCAAAGCATCTTCTCTATATATAAGAAACATGTAGAGATACATGTGTTTTTGATTTTTAAGGAAAGAAATCAGTTTCCACAGATTTGGGATTTGATTTGTTACTTTGTCAAAAGACCATCTTGTGTTCTGAAGTCTGAAGGTGATGGACAGTAGTTCGCTAAAGCAACAAATCTCATTCCCCCGACCAAACAGGACCTAGTTTTGGTTGCAGAAAATAACTAGTACCTCTGATGGGTCCCTGAGAGAGAAAAGTGCATTGCTTTCCTTGGGTGAAGAAGATACCAAGATGCCATAACCGCGATTTCCCTCTCTCAAAACCTGTAACAATTACATCATCTCAGTTTCTTAGAGAGTAAAAAACCCATGAAAGCATGTGTAATCATCAAAAAAGAAAACTCGAAAATAATATCTAGGGTTGTCCAGCATTACCTTAAATGCATCTTCATCAGTCCGATCATCTCCAATATAAATTGGGAGCACATCATCACAATTACTTAGCCCTATATAATTAAGTTGTTCCATTGTTACAGGAAAAATTATTATCTACAACCAAGAAAAGAGAACTGTTTAAACTCCTATAGAGATGCCAAGAGATTCACTTACCAAGTGATTCAAGTAAGAACTCAACAGCTTTACCCTTATCCCAATCAAGCACAGGCCGTATCTCCAAAACCTAAGATATTAGGAAAACAGAACAATAAAATTGGAGGAAGTGGAGAAATAAAATGAACCTAGAGCATAAACTGGCGAAAAACCTTCCGTCCATGTGTCAATCGCAGACGAGGGTATTCCTTCATAATTTCCTGAACGAGTTGTGCAACTGTATCCCAAGACTAAAATGATTCACAAGAAAAGCATGTAATAAAAAGCCTACAGTTAGTGAAACAAAACTGATGGTGAAATAGCTTGTTCAGCCTTACTGAAATGACTTACCGGCGGTTAGAACAAATCCTACCTTTTGATCTACATTTCGGTAGTGTACAGATACACAGAATTTATTGTTCTCCACTTTTGCTCCTTGAATATCTTTAGTAATTTCGACTAGCGATCTTAAAACCTGCTCATGCATGAACAAATTGGAATGCTTTTCTAAACAGAGAAAAATAAAATAAATAAATAAATAATAAAATAATAAAAAATGGGAACTCATTTGGTAGCATAAAATATTAAGTATAAGTGCAATATGACATTCACCCACCTCCTCGATCATGGGTATGAATTCACTAGCTGGCTGAAACAAATTAACTTCCTTACCCTATGTTGAAAAGAAACAAAATCGTTAAAAAATAAATGAACCATTCCCAGAGATGCAGATGGAATTCGAAGTGAGGATGTGTATGCAAGAAGGATAATGGGCCCATTACCAGCTTGTCAGTGGACCTAATACAGTTTGGATGGCCGTTAGACATGGGCCAAACAGGGCCCATAATGTCCATCCCATGACTACCAGCGTAATAGAGTTCTGTTAGTCCTACAAACTCGTACACCTGGATGAATTGAGATGTGGAGAGTCAGTTCAAACTAAAGATCAATAAAAACCATAGCTAGAGATATAATCAAATAAAAGCCAAAGGAACAGTCACAATGAGACAAAGACATCAGTATTAAAAAGAAGATATTCAAGTACCTTATCGCGGCTTCTCCCGCTTATTATTGCAGTTGGAAAATAATATGCCACATTCCTCACTACAGCACGCATCTGAGACCAAGTTTCAAAATATCAATAAAAATTTGAGGGAGGGGGAAGGGAAAAAGAACATAATCATCCACATCTTTACAAGTTTAAAAGTAGATTCTCACGGCATTGGACATAAAAGCACAATCTGGATTGTCTACAATAGGGGAAAGAGTCCCATCATAGTCCAGAAAAAATGCTAATCTCTTCTGCTTTGCATAGTTTGTTATTTGCTCAAAGGATGCAAGTGCAGAAGGATACTTCAGCTACACAACCACAAGAGGAAGGCAAATAAATAGTCCATTATTGCATTCAAGAAAAAACCTGAATATGAACCAAAAGAAGGAAATATTACCACCCAGTTGTGATAAGCAACATCTGCATCAATTGATTCCTGCTCAGTGCCAGATTCTTTTGCCTTCTTAATATTATTAGTTGGAGATGAGGATTTCATGGCATCCAGGCAAGAGCTGGAACGAACATCGTCAAGCGTAAAAGGTTTTTTCCTTGGGATTGATACCGAGCATCCAGAAGAGAATACCACACCCGGGGGCGAGTATAAACTAGAATGGATGCCTAATGTTAATCTTGACTTGTTCATGGATGCAAGAAGAAGAGCACTACAATTTGATTTCAGGTCTGGGTTTGTTGAGCACGATATCACCTAAATTGTGATAATTTATACTTGGTCCAAGCAAATGCAAACCAGTTGACTCCAAATCCCAACTTCGGAGAAGGCCTTTTATCCAACACTTCTGTCAAATGAAATACCACCCATTCAATGTTTTATTTGTCACCGCAAGTTGATGATCAGTCCATCAAGTGGAGGATCGTGAAAACGAATGGGCATAGCACCATGACAAAGGGAAGAGTACAAAGATTCAACAATAGGGAAAGCTGTCAAACAGAGCCACAATTCAGTCTTTACATGTAAATCATAACCTCAGTAACCAATGTCTGTCAAAAGCAGAGAACAGAACAATATTTGCTAAAAAAGAAATTAAGAAACAAGTAGTAAGCTGTGGTATAACTTGTAGATCCAAGAGAAATTTCTGCTTACTGTCACAAGGTATAGTAAAACATGCAGAAGTAGATTTTACATAGTAAAAATTAAAAAAAAAAAAAAATGAAGCCGCACAATGCTTGGTAGCATAAACTAGTAATCAACTACGCAGACCTTAGTTACCATGACTGGGACCAACCGAATAACAAGTGTGGGGTGTCATAAAACGGCGACAGGAAGAGGTTTCCACAGAAACTGTATCCTCACATGCAGAGTTGTTTGACAGAACTCCAAGCAGAAGGTAAAAAATCAAAGATGGACCAAGAAACAAATCAAGTAGACTTGTCCTATTCATCATTATGTTTTACATAAAAATGTGGTTAACAGAAGAAACTAGGAAACCTCAGGCCTTCCTGGCATAACTAGTAGGTATTAGAGCATCTTCTAATGCCTAGATAGGCCAAAATCAATAAAATCTTTTCTCACATTGCGAGATGAAAAGGAAATGTTTCCACTTCTCATAACGCATGTCAAAATCATGCCTTTTGTCATCCCATCTTCCGCTCATTATAGAAGTTCATGGAAAAATAGGTTTTCGTAACAGCAACAACTATTCCTCCATCGACTCATAACAATTAGAAGAGCAGTTAAAACACATCTAAAATATGGACCTCCCCTGTTTCATCTAGTGGTATATATCACCGTAGTCAATTGATAAAGAACAAAGACTATAGTGCTACATGCGATCAGTCCACATAATTTCCGAAATTGAGTCCTGAGGCACGTAATTCTTACAAAGAGCAACTGTGCATGAGTTACGGAAACATCATGATCCCAAGCTTTCCTATAAGATGTTAAACACAGATAATCATTGCACTTGTTAAAAAGGAAAAAGAAAATGAACAATAAAAAAATTAGAAAAAAGAAAAAGAAATTTTCTAATGATTGGAACAATAATTATAGTGGGAAAAAGTTTGGTTTGGTTTGGTTTGGAACAATAATTATAGATATTTCAAGATTTGTCTCATAATTTCTCTACATGATAAAAAGGCAACTAAAGACCAAAAAGTGAGTGCCAATTTAAGGGGGCACCTAGGCCATTTTCAAAAACATCTATTATAAATATATATGTATATACATATTTTCTCTGTGTCTACTTTTTTCTGATTAGGACTGGACAGTGAGAGCGATTTGGACTTGTGGACAACTGATTTTCATTCGTGTTATTATAATTTATAATATAAATATATTAGGCGACAAATCATGAACAAATTAAAAAAGACTAAGACAAATTGAGGATGAAATCAATGACCATATCACATCAGCTTATTCAAACACAGCTCTATGGAAGACAAATCAGAATCAAAAGTCAATTGCATCGGCCTTGTAGTTGGGGAAAAATGATAAAAACTGAACTAATCTAATGTGAAACCAACACCAGCAATTTATTACAGAATCACACATGAAACTGATAAAATTGGGAGAGAAATCGAAATTTTATGGCAGTTTCTTTCAAAGAAAATATTTCTTATCTAGATTCCAATTAAAAAAAAACAGCTCTGATACCTTTTTTCATAATATCTTACTGGACCAATTGAACACGTGAAAGAAAGAAAAGAAAATTTAACCATTTTGCAAATCATTGAATGGTTAATTTTTTAGACTCATATGGTTTCAATACATTTCAATCAAGAAAAAGATGATCATGAACAGTTGACTATTCAAATTCCAAACCATGACAATAAATTACCACAAAAACTTCAATTTCTACCACTAATTTGCAAAGAACTCCAGAGAAAAATAACCGACTACCGCAAAATCAAATCTAATAAAGTAAAGAGAAAAAAAATACGCAAAGACACCGTTGAAAAACAACACAAGCTTCTACATTAATTTAACAAAGCTACAAAGATACAAATGGCGGCTCGCACCTGTTTTTGAGCTCAAGAACCCTGCTATCAAGAAATGAAATGAGAGAAAATCTTGAAATGAAATGCAGGTGATCAGATCCGAAACCTTTCAACAACAGAAACGAGTCATCAATAAAGAAGAAAAAATAAATCAACTGTCTCTTTAAAAAAAAAATCGAAGAACAGGACGATAGCAATGGACAGACACCTTCCGAGCCAAGAAAAAGCCGCGGACATAGAAGCCGAAAAGCCCTAGAAATCGCGGAGAACGAGGACAGACTCGATGACATATATATATATACGTATATTGAATGCAAACAGCAGAAGAAAGGAAGGAAGAGAAGAATTCAACGAGGGAAATGGGGCTGTGTATTTATATGGTTTCTGTTTCGTGGAGACGCCCTCGGGGCACGGCTGTTGAATCCGGAAACAGAATCTGGAATTTTTGTTAAATTATATCCCACGCTTTCTCAAAGCGCGTGTTGAGCACTTCTCGGATTTTATTAAACCAGCTGAAAAAGCTATTTTTTGTAATTCTATTTAAAAATGGTTTAAGAAAATGGCAAGTGCTATTTTTGTTTTGTTCTTCTCTTTCGCCTTAAAAAAGAAAAAACCGTTTGAAAATTATTTCTTTTTAGGGCTTTTTTTTATGTTAAAGGAATGTGATAATTAATATTTTTAATAAAATAAAAACATTTACTTGAAAACTTTAATCAAAGCACGTGGTTTTATCTATTTTTTGTAATATTTTTATTTTATTAGAAAAATGGGGGAGAGTGCGGCCAAGGAATCAACGTAGATTTAATTTGGGAAGAAAAAATAAGTTTTTTTTTTAGCTACTAAAAATTATTATTATTATTATTATTATTTTGTATTCAAGAAGGAAAAAACTAATTTTTAATAGTTAATTTTTTAATTTTTTATTAATTTGACATTTTTACCCTCCATGATTTAAAAGAAATTTAAAAATACAAGAGTGTAATTGTGATTATTTGAAAAAATAAAATAAAAGACTACATAGAAAGAAACTAACTTCTAAAAAAATGTTGTTACTAGATTGAGTTTTTTGTGAAAAAAATTTAGGGCTCATTTGATTTTATTTTCTATTTTTATTTTTTATTTTTTATTTTAAACTCATTTTCTATTTTACACTTTTGAAAATAAGAAAAACAACTTAAAACATATTTGGTCACTTGTGTTTTCAAATTTTGTTTTATAAAACAGAAAATAAGTTTACACATAAAATGAAAAATGACAAAAAATTATTTTGAGCATTTTTAACTTAAAACAAGAAAATTTTCAAAATAATAAAAATAGAGTATTTTTTGTTTCCTTATTTTGAGATTTTTAAGACACAAAATAAAAACAAAAAATAGAAAAGTAAACTAAATACCACTTTAACTTTTTTTTTTTGTAACTGACTACTAATTAGTTATTAAAATAAAAATACAAGAGAATAAATTTAATCATTTAAAAAAAAAGTGAAAAGACTGATAGCTTAGCTACTCTTAAGATTTAAATAATATTTAAAAACTTGGGTTAAAATCATTATCATCAATAATTATACGCTCTCTAACCAAATTATTTGTCACACGACAAATGAAGCGCGTGAAGGCTTTTTGTTGAAAGGGCTAAAATATTCTAATTTTTTTAATAACTGATTCCCCCCCAGCAAAAGGTTTTAGTTTAATATTATATTTTAGCCTTTGAAAACTGGTGAATATTAAAACGGAAAACTGCGAAAATCTCGGGGGGTGGGGGAGAAAGGACACGTGTAAAGGTTGCTAGTGGTGCCTCAGCAAGCGTGTAAAGGGCACCTGTAATTGAGTCACCGCTGATGTGGCCATGTTCCCCAATGGGTTCCTCCATTTAAGTTGGCAGCCAACTAACCAATAGATTGTCAATTTAAACCAGGGGTGTGGAGTCAATCTGACCAATTAAGGGTGGATGTGAGTTCAGTCAAATTGATACTTAATAAGGGACGTTTGGAGTTAAAAAAATAAAAAAGAAATTAAAAAGTAAGGTTGACGTGGTATAAAAATAATATTTGGTAAAATTTGATAGAAAAAATTTAAAAATTTTTGAAACTTTTTGAAGTCTTTTAAATTTGTTTGGGGTTCCAAATGAGCCCTAACGTTGTGTTTGAAATGAAGCACAATTCATATTTTTATACATCGGTAAAGAATAATTAAAACTCGATATTTGTACATAAATAACTTAGTTAAATTAAATAATACCGTTTAATTTTGAAATATAATGAATAAAATATAAAAATATTATAAAATATATATTATTTTATCGAATTGACTAACCAGCATTTGAATTGAATTTTGGGGGAGGGGAGGGGAGGGGAGGGGTGGGATATACCTCTGAATTTGTTCTAGATATTTAAAAAAAAAAAGAAAAAAAACTGTAATTCTTTAAGTTAGAAATAGTCAACTAAGGAAATTTATTATGTACTCCAGAAACTTCAATAGCTGATATTCAATACTGATAGCATGGAAGGAGAAATTGACATTATTGGTACAAACTTGAAAGAGAAACAAAAGTTGGTTGATTAGTCGAAGACATCACAAAATGGTCAAACTTGCATATTAATTGCTCCAATTTAATTTAGGATAAATTACATTTATATGTTCTTAATATTTAAATAATTATATTTATCACATTGAACATTTATAAATTACGTTTATCTTCTTTAGTTTAAAATATTATTAATATTAATACTCTTTCGACAAAATTAACTGTTTAAATTTCATGAAAAATGTTAAAATAACTAAAATTTTAGATACTTTACATATTTTATTCTTCTTTATCTCACATATTTTTTAATTTTTTTTACAAAAATTCTCAAAAATATTTTATCTTTACTTATTTTCATTTGTTTTTAGGAATTTTTGTAAAGAAAACTAATAAAGATATTTGTGAGAGAGAGAGAGAGAAGAGTAAAATGAGAAAAATATTTCAATTTTTTGTTATTTTTTTTCATTTTTTGTTATCTTTTACTGGTTAATTAATAGAATAAGATTAATATTAATAATATTTCAATATAAGAGAGATAAATATATTTTTTAAATGTTGAAGAGTATAAATATAATTACTTAAACATGAGGAAAATGTAATTGTAATCCACCCTCCAATTTTTTATTTTAGGGAAATCTTATGCAAGGTATCTAAGTTACCATGGGGGCATGGGAAGACATTTGGACCATGTCCCTTGACTAGTCAACTATTTCCAGAAAAAGGATCAAATAACCATCACTATTCTTGATGGGACATTGCTAATATTTTCTCAATTACGCTTTTGGAACTCTTGAATAAAATTTAGTTTGACTTTAGCTTTTTTTATTTTAACAATCAATTATTTATTTTTCTTTTTTTTTTTGAACACTGTTAAACACTTTATAAATGTCTAATAACAAATCCCACGTTCAACTAGCTATGTCATCAGTTTGATTGACCCAAAAAAAAATAATAAATACAGTAAAAATATAAAAATTTGATACAGAAGGTGTTTCCATTGACAAATTTCAACAAATTTTCATATTTTTTACTAATAGTTGTTAAATATAATTAAATAATTAATTTAAATTAAATTAATTAAATGTATTTATTTTAATTATATTTTTATTAAAAATAATTTAATTCAATAAGAATAAAATATATTAAATATAATTTGTTATATTAGTTATTAAGAATAATTTAATAAAATATTTTTATATTAATTTAACTAATTAAATTCAATTATAATTAATATAATTTAGTTAATTAATATATTTAATATATAGTTTAATAAATTAAATTAGTTATTGATAAAAATTAATTATTAATTAAATTATGTTTAATATATTTTTATATAAAAATAATATATTATTAAATTAAAATATTAATATATTTTTATATATTAATTAAATATTTTTATATTAAATAATAATATATTGGATGGTGACCGAAAATGAGTGAGAGGTAGTAACAGCGATGGGAGACGATGGTTGGATGTTGGTGGCGACTATCAAACAATAGTAATTTATGGTTGTAAATGGTAGTGGTTGTATAAGAAAATGAAAATTGAAAATAAAAACTTAAGAAAACACATTTTTTATATTTTTATAATTTTTAAAAATTTTAAAAATAATTTTCATTTTTTATAAACTAAAAACAAATTTGTCAAATGAGTTTTCAGGTTCAATTTAAAAAAAATGAAAACAAAAGTAGAAAACTGAAAACAAAATGGTTGCCAAACGTGCCCCACAAATGAGTTTGTCAGTCACTTTTTGATATTTGAAAACTAACCAAAATTCATCAAAAAAATCCATTGAAAAGGTCAAAAGCAAGCCGTTTCGATGGATTTGGTTAGAAACCATATTAAAAAGCTAACAAAAGTTGAAAAAAGATAAAAAAAAAAAAGGAATAACTTTTTTGCATCTTTTTGTAAAAATTTATAATATTTAAATTTTGAAAGTAAATGCACGAAAAATGAAAATGACAAAAGTTGATAAAAGTTTATAACTTTTGACAATTGTTGGGCTACCAAACGGGCTCCAACTTTTGCCTTTTGAGTGTTTGATAAACTATCAATTTTTGTCACTTTTTTGCTTAACTAAACTAATTTCTCAACTGAAAAGTTATCCAAAGTTATTAAAAATTATCAAAAATTATTAAAAACTGTCAAAAAAATTACCAAACAACTAAAAATTACAAAAGGTTATAAAAATTTACTAAAAATTGTTATTTGTTTCACTAAACGTATTGTAATTTTTGACAAAAAAATATCAAAAATTACTAAAATTCAGACTATTAAACGGAACCCATACGAAAACTTCTCTTTTTCAATTTGAGGTTAGGTTCAGAAGAATCATCTTTTTAAATGTGTAACGAAATTGACATCCATGACATTAAGACGAGATTGTGCGAGCATAAAATTATTAAAGAGTCGAGAAAAAGTCACTTTTTGATGTGTTCTACTTACACGATTGCCCCCTTCGCCTTTTCTTGTTCGCAAAGCATAAGAAAAGAGAGGAAAAATCAAAAGGAAATCTTGTGACTATTCTTTTATTAGTCTTTCAGAACATACAATTCACCATTTATTATTTCCGAAGTTTAACCAGTCAACCAACCCTTTCCACATCTGAATCTTTTTTTTTTCGTCTTATTACTATTTTGGTTTAGAAAGAACAGACGGCAGGACATTTGAAATTGAACGAAAGAAGCTTTGAGTTCTAATTGGCTTGGAATCCCAATCATTTATTCAGCCAATATAAAATTTCTGAGACCTGTATTTCTTTTTTTATGGCTTGGACTTCACCCTAAGGCGTGCGCGCGTGTAGCTCCAAAAAATTTTAAAAATTTCTATAATTTATTATAATTCTCTACAAAATTTTTTTCCACCTCTAACCACATGCATCTCTATAAATTTGTATAAACTTATATATCTCTACAAATCTCTACAAATGCTAATGACTTTTTTATAATTTTTAATAACATTTTTACAAATTTCAAAAAATATTTATCCAAATCCGTTCGCATAGATGAAAATCCGTTTGAACAGAATTATTCATCTCTATCTTTTGTGATTAGTAATTTATATTCTAAACATCAAAAAATAATAAATATTATATTTTATCTCAACTTTTATAAGTTTAAAAGAATTATATATATATATATATATTAGTTTTTTAAGGGGTAGCTAGCAATAAAAAAATTATGGGTAGGTCACCTAACCACTTTTTTATATTAGGGTTTAGGCATGCATGTGTTCAGGTGAATAATTAGAGACACCTATTTTGGTTGATTTGTATAAAACTCAACATATGACATTTGGATTGAAGTGTGGGTTTGATTAAATTAATTAAATTTATGCATCACATGTCATAAAAATCATATGTAATTTTATAAAAGATATTATTGAAAAAAATAAAAGTAAATTTATCAATAAATTTTGTATTCAGTCTTGTTAAAAAATTAAAAAAAAAAATATTTTGTTTTGACGTAGAAATTAGTAACATGTATTTTATCTATTCCTTAATTTCTGTAAAAATAAATTTTAGAAATCTATTTTAATTCATGAGGCAAAAATTCAAATGAATTTTGTTGTTTTTGCAATCTAATTCGAACCATGAATAAGTTATATATTAACATTTAAACAAGAAGGAATTATATATGTTTATTTTTGCTAAACCTCAAAATTGTAAAGTGTGTAATTACCCTTTGTTAATTTTTTTATAATTTTATACGTAATAATATAAAACATAAATAGAATACTGCTGTATCTAAGTAAGAGTCCATTTGATTGTGTAATTTTCAGCAACTTTTGAAAATTATCCGTTTAGTAGTTTCTAAATTTTTAAAATTTTTTCGTGCAAAATTATACTAAAAAGTTATCAATATTTTACGAAACAATAAAAATGTGTTAAAATTATTAATATTTAAGTAAACACATAGAAAAGTTTTAATTAGTAACTTTTGGTTAAAGAAAGAAATAAAACTCCAAAAAATACTAAAAATTTAGTAGCTAAACACACCTTAAAACAAGGAAACCTCCACTCTTTTTTTTTTAATTATTAATTTGGATTGCCCATTTGATATGTCGCAACTTTTTGTAATTTTTAATAATTTTTTACTATCTTTTAATAATTTTTAAAATTTTCAAAAATTACAAAAAAAAAAAAAAAGAAAAAGAAAAACTAGTGTGCTGCATGCCCCTTGCACAGGATGAGCAAAACCGTGCACCTACAAAAAGTTATGACAAGGCCCAAGTAGCACAAATTCTACTGTTTATATTTTTACTTCTTACATTTGCGACCTGTGAAGCTTTCTCTGCGTTGGAAGGTATAATTTTAAAGTAAAATATTATTTATTTTTAATTCTTAAATATTTGATAAATTATCAATTTTTTTCTATTCTTTTCAGTTATAATAACTTTTTAACTCAAAAATTATCAAAAACTATAAAAAATTGTTATCAAAAATTTTATCAAATATTAAAAAAAATTATAAAAATTATTGTTCACTTCACCAAACATACAAAAAATTACGACTTACAATTTTTAACAAAAAAATATATTAAAAGTTATTAAAATTTATATCTCCAAACGCCGCTTCATCTCATCTCCTTCCTTGCGTTGTTTCCGTGATTTGCTTGACGTTGAAGTTGTGCTTCCAATAAGGTTCGAAAGTTCAATTTTTAAAAATTTTTGGTATTTTGTTATTAAAAATTAATAGATTTATATCAAGAATTGATAAATTTATACCAACAATTTTTTTGCCAAATAATACCTTCAAAAAAAAAAAGTCCTACTTTTTTAATGAGCTCATTTGGAATTAAAATAAAACTCTATAAAACTCGAATTACGAGATAATAAACTTAAATTCTACACTTATTACATAAAATACGAAATATTAATTTTTATAATTTTATACAACCTCAAACACCTCTCTTTTTTTTTTTTTTTTTTCTCCTTCCACTTTTCTACTAAAACAAAACACTCTAGTAATTGCTTAGGTCTACCGGTCAACTGAGAATATTTAAAATAAAAAAATGGTAGGCCGGTGCTATTAAATTAAATTAAATAAATACATGACTTAAGTGAACAGCCATCCTCAAAGTTTGACTTTCCTTAAAGATATTCAGAAAATGATTTAGGTTCCTCAAGTTCGTAGTGTACACAACCGACACAGCTGTACTTGACGCAAAAGCCAAAATATTTTAAAAAAATATTTTTATATATTATTTTTTATATACATATATATGCGTAATGAGCATAAATAAAGGCGTTAAGAGGTGCAAAAATATTGTTCACCAAGCCTAGTAAATGATTTTTGGTATGTTTAGAGTTATATAAATTTATAAAAATTAATGTCTCATGTTTGTATAATGAGTACAAAATTTAAATTTTGTAATCTCGTAATTTATATTTGTAAAAATTTGTAGAATTTTGTATTTTTTTTTCCCAAATAATTTCTTACATTCGAAAATGGTTAAGAGCCCAAACCACATCCCAACAAAATAAAAAAATAAAAAAAAAGTTCTCCAAACCCCCCATTTCTGTGTTTGACAAAATTTTATTTGGAAATAAATTGGTAGCTCAACTATTAAGGATTCATTTGGTTTATTTTTTTATTTTTTATTTTTTTATTTTTATTTTCTGTTTTGAACTTATTTTTTATTTTATAGTTTTTAAAAATAAAAAAAATAACTCAAAATACATTTGGTTACTTGTACTTTCAAATTTTGTTTTAAAAAATAGAAAATGAGTTTACACATAAAATGAAAAAGACAAAAAGTCATTTTGAACGTTTTTAACCCAAAATAAAAAAAAATCTCAAAATAATGAAAATAGATGTTTTTTTGTTGTCTTATTTTGAGATTTTTAAAATATAAAATAAAAACAACAAATAGAAAAGTAAATCAAATACCACTTAAATTATCTAAATACATACCTCAAGCAAAAGCTAATTTGACTAAACAGAATTAAGAATATGACTTATTACTTGAAAAAGAAAATTCAAAAGTTAGTTCAAGCATTCTAGTAGATGTTTGAGGGATTATTTTGAAATTTACATTCATATTTTTTATTTTTATTTTGAAATATTTGTTACAATTAATTTTTTTAATTTTTTTATTATTTATGTTAAATAAAAAGTAGTGTGGTTATTATTAGATAAAATAAAGGGTGCATTTGAAATGACAAAAAGTAATATAAAATGACATAATTTATTAATTCGTAATTCGTGCAATAAGATAAAAATTAAATAACTTATAGAGATTTTCAAAGATTTTCAGAATTTTTTAGTAGTTTTTAACAAACCAAATACATCCAATATAAGATGTCTCATTTACCTTTTAGATGGTATAAAATTTCCAAAATACCATTAAAACCTTTAAGAATTAAGAGTGCATTAAAGTGAAAAATGTTAGTAAAATTTAATAAAAACTGTGGATTCATAATTCGCGCAGTGAAATAAAAAATAAATAATTTTTAGAGATTTTCAGTATTTCTCGACGAATATTAAAACTCCAAACGGAGCCGTAGAATATTTTAATATTATAGTTCAATGCTATCTACAAAATTAAAACCAATGTTTGAAAATAGAAAACAACGAAATAAAGTAAAAAAATATATATATATTATCCATTATACCATTTGTCCGTTGTTCATTTTCAAAATTTTGAAGCTATCAAGGGTGTTTTAGATAATTTATCTAATTCAATAGGATAAAAGAGACATCATATGTTGTTTTTTTTTTTTTTTTTTACATTTAAAATTGATGAAAGAATTGACCAAAAAAAAAAAAAAATTAGTCCTAACTAACATTTCAAAACAAGAGTTGTGAGTATAAATTTCAAAAGTTGAGCCTACAATTGGCTAAATATTGAGGAAAAAATAAATGTAATTTATCTTAATACAAAATGACAATTGATTCTGCAAGAGTATTTTTTTTTTTTAATTTATCCAAAACAATGTATAATTATCAAAACACACTACACACATCACTGATAATGGATTAAAAATAAAACTTTTAATTTCTTAATTTATTTTATCATCTATATTAGTTTTAAAATAACTAATAATTGTCGTAAAACTCTATCTATTATTATTTTCTACATTTTTTTTAGTTTTTATATTAGCTTAATATCTCTATATCCTTGCGAGGTAATGTAATTTTTGCATGCTTGGACAGTGGGATTTTAAATTTTATAAACATATAATTTAAATACTGATGAATGGACGAAAGTTCATTTTATTTTTGAATAAAAATATTCGTATATATTTATATATATGTACGTGTGTGTAATTATTTTTTATAAATTAGAACTTAAAAATAAAAATATTAGTACGTGTGCTCGTTATTATTTTTTATGAATAGAAAATGTCTTACGTGTGAATAAATTTATATATAAAAAAAAAAAGTGCTAAATTTATTTAACATATATCTACCTGCTTTAAATTAAATAAAGTCAATACAATCAAATTTTAATGATTAATGTAATTCACATTTCAGAACATAAAGTTTAAAAGTACTTTTCTAATTTAATTCTATTAATTATAATGTAAATTTTTTTTTGATACATATAGTTTGGGCCTCCTTAGACTGTGTTTGATTTATCAACTTTCAAAAAAAAAATAATAATAATTTAACTTTTATTAATTTTCTTTAACTTCATCTACTAAATACGAAATTAATTTTCATTAATTTTATCTAATTTTTACTAATTTTTATCAATTTTTATCAACTTATTATAAATTTTTACCAAACATTTAATACTCAATTAAGATGACATGAGTCAAAATTTTATACAAAATTAATAATTTTTAGCGTTGCCAAACCGCCTCTAATTCCCCGTCCATTGGACGCCTCTCTTCGAATTTTTCAGCCAAATTGAGGCCTCAAACAACAAAAGTCTTCATATGAACTCTGCATTCAAAGCTTGACCCGCTCCAGCACGCCTGGTGCCCAAGAGACGAAGGAAATCGCCCATACGTAATTTTAAAAATAAATAAATAAGTCCTATTAATTATGATTAGAATATAATACAAATAAAGTGTATATACAAATAAAATTTCAAATATATCAATTTTTTTTTATTTTACTATCTTGTTGCGTATCTATTCTTATTAATTATTTTCTTAAATCGAATACTTTTTAAATGTTTGAAAACTATGTTTTTTTTTTTTTTTTTCCCAATTATGTAGTCGTGGGAAATTCAATAGTCTCCCTACACTAAAGTCGTGATCTGACTCAAAATGTCTTGTTTCATTAATTTACGCACTTTTTTTTTTTTTTTCATTACCTACAAATTTATATCTGTAGATATCATATTATAAGATTCCTCTAAATTTATAAAAATTATTTAATTATATTTTTTTATATATCTTTTTTGTTAGTTATTTAAATAAATTACTTCTATAATTGACCTCTCCAACATAAATTTAAATTTATTATCCATAGTTATTTACTTGTACCCATAGTTTCATAATATGACTTATAAATTTAATATCTTTACAATTATTATTACTTTGGACATGCATCACCCTTATTTTTGTATTGTTGATGAAATATTTTTTAATTCATTCATTCAATATTTTTTTTGCTAGATAAGATTTTATTAAATAACTTAACTGACCAATTTAGGCCTACATCACCTAAACATCTTTATAAATTTTAAAGTTGAATGACGGGATGTGATTAGGTAATAAAATCAATGATAAGATTTGTTTAATGATAGAATTAGCACAGATTGAAGATAAATTACAAAAATAATTAAGATATATAATTTAATTATATATAACGAAAATCGATGGACGTATCAATTGGACGTGATAAATTTAAATCACTGGTAATTCAATACAAGAAAAAAAAATGCAGTATAATATGATTTAACAGAATGAATGGCACTTATAGTCAATTTGATTAATAAAAAAGAAGTCGGTTTTTTTCAGCTACTCTTTACTTCTTATATAACTTTTTTAATCAAAATTCAATTTTAATCTATCTATTCATATCATGAAACACATGCTTTAATTTGATATTTATCCTATTCATCACTTCGCCATGTCATCACTTATTATCTATATATCTATAATAAAACATATCATTTAAATTTGAAATTTAAAATTAAAATATATATAGTTTTATATATATATATATATATATATATATATATATATATATTATATTTCATAAAATTATACAAATTATATTTTACTTATATTATCTGTTATTATTAAAAAATACATAGATATCTATTAGACAAAGTCAACTAAATTTTTTATTTAAAAAATATATTTAAATTTTAAATTTTTAAAAAGTTTATTAAAATAAATTTTTAAATTAAAATTTTAATTAATAAAATTTAAATTTTAAAGTGCTTAAAATTTAAATTTTAAATATATACACTTTTACACTACATATCATTTATATAGTAAGGAAGTCTAAAATTTTGAATTTGAGATATTTTCAACTGTTAAATTTGCTAAATAGCTATAATTATTTTTCTTTTTCTCTCACTCTTCTCATATTTTTTTTATACTTTTTATATAAAAGATGTCATTCACATAATAAGAAAATTTAAAATTTTGAATTTGAAATATTTTTAATGGTTGAATTTGCTAAATGACTAGAATTATTTTTTCTCTCACTCTCCCCATATTTTTTTGAATACTTTTTATATACAAATTTTAAATTAATATTTTAAAAAATATGATAATATTTGTAATAAATAATAAAATTTTACACCTTAATCTCTTTTGATTATTATTTTTATAAATTATTTTTACATAAGTTTACTTTATAAATTTAAATTTGAATTATTTACACGCTAAGTTATATTTCTATGCCTTCAGGCACAGACAATTATTAGTATTATTGTATAGAAGAAAAACTAGAAGTACTTGGTAAAACTTAAAAATTAATGAAACCTCAAATTTGGTGAATTTTTTTTTAGTCTTCTTCCATTAATTAATACTCCTCAACACTTCCCGCAACTACTAATATTTTTTCATAGAAATTGAAATAATATTTTAGTAACTACCACTTAGTTAAATAAACTTAATTTGTATATTTTTTTTATTTCTTAAATACTTTTTTCTTTAACCACCTATTACTTTTATATTCTTTTATTTTTTTAATGCAACTTAATTATAAATTATTTACTTAAATAAATGACATTTAAAGCTATCTAACACGTTACAAGTGCTTCAAAATTTTTTATTTTATATTTATTTGGTAATTTACTTAAAATTAAAAAATATATATTTACTTAAAAAGAAAAAATATCACGTGCACCCATATCTAGCGGAAATACAGAATTAAGTTGAAGCAAATAAATTAATTTGACAACAATTAATGGGATTAAAGGATCCAGGCAAATATGGTACGGGTAAATTCTAATTTAGATTTTTTTTTTTAGATTTTAACAAATTTTATTTTAGGTGTGTTTTTTAATGGTAATAATTAAATATTTTTATTTTTAATTTTCTACAATATTAACCATTTCTAGCATTAATAAATAAATATCCTATATATATTAAATGGACCTGCTTAACTCAGCCATTAATAGATTACCCGTTAATTGGTCAATTTGTTGAGAAATTTGTTGATAGAGAACTAACATGGTGATAAATTAAGGTGTTCAGTTGTTACAATTAAAAGACGATATGAAAAAATGAGACTTGGCCAAATATACAAAAGATGATATTTTAATGGACTTTTCTAATATATAAAAGATCATATATATATATATATATATATATATAAGGCTTCCAAATAAAAAATAAAATAAAATCTTGATGGCCCAACATTGTCACCGCCAAAAAATAATTCCAAGCACACTGGAAGCCAGATGGAACATCATTGCGACAAACGTAGAACAGCAAGTTTAAGTAGAAAGAGAAGTATATCAATATTTGCCCAACACACTAGCTTTCCAGGCAATGCAGACACAAACAGCAGCTTCAAGATCAACCACCCTTCAAAAAGACCACAGCATTGGGCTGTTCCTGTTGGTGGGTCCCCCACAAGGGAGCCCCACCAGTCATTTAACACGTCACCACATACCCCAAGCCATAGAGTGTTCCTTGAGCGTAAGGGATGTGTTTGAAATTATATAAAATTGTATAAAATTATAAAAGTTAATATTTTGTATTTTATGTAGTGAATAAATAATTTAAATTTTATTGTTTCATAATTCGTATTTACAGAAATTTGTAAAATTTTATATTATTTTATTTTAATTCCAAACGTTGCTAAAATTGTAGTTGCCTTAGGAGCATTATTATTATTATTATTATTGTTGTTGTTGTTGTTGTTGTTGTTGTTGGTGGTGGTGGTGGTGGTAGCGGCGGCGGCGGCAGTGGTGGTGGTGGTGGAGGAGAAGGAAACCAAAGTGAAGAAGAAAACGTTGAGGGAGAGGACTAAAGCAGTCCTTGCATGATGAGCCTTTGAATCTGCCATATATCTTGAAGTATCCCTGACCCGTTGATATGAGAGAATGGCGACGTAGCTAGGTTAGTGTGGGTGTATATATATATGGCCAGGAGAAATGATATTTTATAATAAAATTTTAGGAGAATGTGCTAGTGATAATTTGTGATTATAAAATAATTTATTAATTATAAAATAATTTAAAATAATAAACTCATAATTAATCCCTCTAGATTACTCTGATTGATATTTTTTGATTATATTTTTCTGAATATATAGCATCGCTCTATATATATATATATATATATATATATATATATATATATATATATAAGAGATAAAAGTAGGGGCAAACTTAAGATTTGAAATTCACTTGAGTTAAATAAACTATTTAGAAATAAAATGCATTGGATTATAAAAATTTAGAATGAACAATACGTTTAAAGATAGAATGGGATAGGTTATAAAAATTTAGCGTAGGTTAAATTTAAAAACAAATAAAAAAACATGTTTTCAGGCTTAAAATTTTGAATTAATTTGGTTTATTTGAAAAATAAAAATAATATTCTACCACAATTCACCATAATTTTTTTCACCAAAAATGGTAATATATAGTATAATTTTCGAAATAATACATACCTAGATGGCTCACCATTAGGCATTTAAGGTAGGTAACTCTCCTATGTTGGTATTTACTTAGAAAAGTAGGTCATTATTATTATAATTATCATATTTGCATAAAAAGAAAATAGGTCATTATTATTATTGTGGTTGGGCTTATTTGTGCTTTTAAGTTTATTACATACTATTATTATGATTTTACTATTTCTTTACATTAGTAATGATTTATTAGGCTGTGTTTAGAACATGAATTTGTAGAGAGAGAAAAAAAAGTTAGAAATACAAAATGAAATAAAAAATTAAATTTATTATTATTATTTTTTGAGTCAAAAAAAGAGACTAAAATAAAAAGTATTTATCAAAAAAAGTTATTTTACTTTAGGATACAAAAATTGCACAAAATTAGCTATGTTTTTTTTCCATTTGTTTTTTCTCTCCACAAATATTATAAGTTCCAAACATCAATTGCATAAGTTTACTGTGATTACTTAAGTTTACTATGGTTTTTTGCTATATATTTTTTTAATTATTTTATCTCTTCATAAATAATATATTACTTTATAAGGTTCTCTATTCTTGATAGGGTATATCTGGCAAGTTTATTATGATTTTACTAAATCTTTTTATTCTTTTATATCTCTTCATATATATATATATAATTTATTAAGGTTCTATATATATTCTTGATGGAATTACTATGTATAAATTAAGTAATCAATGACAACATTTAATCTTTAGACCTTTTATAATTAATAGCATGGTTACAAAGTTAGTTCTAGCTTTTTTTTTTTTTTTTTTTTGAATTTTTTCGTTTTATATGACTTTTTTTCATTAAAATTTAATTTTTTTCTAATAACTATAACTTTTAAACATATTAATTGCATTCGTAAAAAAATTATATACATTTGGATAAAAGCTACAAAAATTAAAAATACCAATTTTTTGATTACTTTTAACCCAAACGCATAGCTTTTATCAAAACAGACATATATTTTTAAGTTTTTTTCTTTTTTTTTTTTTTACAAATGCAATTAGCAGGTCTAAAAATTACAACTTCTGGAAAAAAATTAAATTTTGATAAAAAAAAGTCATATAAGATAAAAAAAAAAGTTATCAAAAAAAAAAAAAGTTAGGATCAAATTTTGTAACCAAACGAAGCCTACGTCACATACATCAATATTTTTATAAAGCAAACATACACAGTATATATGCAATCAGTGTGTGTATAATTAACTATTTTGAGAGAGAACAAAAAAAAAAAAGCAAACATACAACTTTTTTTATTTTTACATAAAAAATTAGCAACGTTCAAAATTTCACCTACTTTTGAGCACGAGTGTAAATATTGTTCGTGGGATCTAAATAATTTTTTTTCATTTAATAGAAGAGATAATTCAAAATAATTTTCTCTAAATTGCAAATGAACTACAAAAATAAATCTTGGCTAAAAAGACAAAATTAGCGCCCTAAAGAAAAAAAAAAAAAAAACAAAAGCCTATTAATAATAGTTGGTCACGAAAAGGCTCCCAAAAAAAGATTTTTTTTTTTCATTATTGTAATTAAAGTGACCTGAATTGGCATACCCCACATCAGGATTTGAGAAAATAAAGTAAAAAATTAGAACAAAATAATATGAACAAGTAAAATGACAAGAAATTATTAATTGAAAAATAAACTGTTGAGAATTAAAAGAAAAAAAATCTAATTATTATATCGGCTCTTCCTAATTAGAATTTGATGACCAACCACTAGCTAGTATGAAAGTAAATCGATCAGAGAACATGTGATTGACTTCTCAACCCCATTTTAAAATAAGTTGCAAGAATATTACTCCCATTAATTTTGTAAAAAATATAATCGTATCAATTGTATTTTAATGACTACTCTTTAATTGATTTGCAATATGTGTATATATACATTGAAGATTAATTAATTAAGAGCAAATGAGCATATACATATATATATATATATACACATATTTTACTAATTTGATATTTTTATTTGTCTAAGCCAATTCCAATATATATATATATATATATATATATTTTGGGTGGGGGGGGGGAGTGTTGATGGTTTAATTGGCCTAACAATGTGCATGAGAATGTCACTTTCCACATATATAGAAAATGCTATCAGATAGATCATACTCAATTATAGAAGGGCAGGAAGGAAGATCACAAGGCTTCCACTTTATAAAAGCTTAAGCAGTTGCAAGGAAATTAAAGATCAATAATCTCATAAGGCTTCCATTAATATTTCATTTAAAGAAATGATATTGTTAGATTTAGTAATATATATAATTAGTATTCCTTAATTTATATATTCTTTATTTTGTATATTCTATCATAATTAGGATTATTATTTCCTATCAGAATTAGGATTATTGTCCTCTTATATAAAGGATCTTGTAACCTTGCATTCTTATACACAATCATCAATATTAATATATAATTTTTATCTTCTTCTTTTATTCTAACATGGTATCAGAGCTTATAGTTTTTGATCATGTGTAGAATAAGCATCCAACAACCACATCTTTGGCCGCCAGTGTTGCCCTTCCCGGCGTCGCCTCTGCCTTCGTGACTCCTTTAACGCGCTTTCATGCGCCCTCAATCTTTCAATGCGCTTCTATGCGTCTTCAACCTTCAATGCGCTTCCATGCGACTTCAACGCGTTCCTCTGCGCCCTCTTCAACGTGTTTCCATGCTCCTTCAACGCGTTCCTCTGTGCCCTCTTCAATGCGCTTCCATGCACCTTTAACACGCTTCCATGCACCTTCAACGCGTCTCTTTGCACCTCCTTCAACGCACCTCTGTGCCCCTGTAATCTCTTAACACGCCTCTCTGTGCTTCCTTCAACGCGTCTCTATGCGTCTTCAACCTCTCAATGCGTTTCTCCGCGTCTTCTTCAACGCACTTCCGTGCTCCTTCAACCTTTCATAATCATGCCTCTCTTTACCTCACTGATTCTTCTGTTGAACTGTTTCCTAAGGATGTAGATGTTCTTGCTGTGGTTCCATCTCCTGTTCCTGAAACTTTTGATGTTCCTAATGATCTCCCTAATGAAGTTGTGCCACACGCTACAGTCTATCCCGTGGAGTCCCCATCTAATGATCCTGTTTCTTTAACTGATCAAATAGCTGATACCTTCACCAAGTCTCTTCTGCTTGGCCGGTTTGATGCTCTCGTCACCAAATTAAAGTTGGTCTCTGCTCCACCACCTTGAGTTTGACGGGGTGTTAGATTTAGTAATATATATAATTAGTATTTCTTAATTTATACATTCCTTATTTTGTATATTCTATCATAATTAGGACTACTATCTCCTATCAGGATTAGGATTATTGTCCTCTTATATAAAAAACCTTGTAACCTTGCATTCTTATACATAATCATCAATATTAATATATAATTCTTATCTTCTTCTTTTATTCTAACAGATATGATGATGAAAATTTAACTTTTCATTTAATCTAAGAACACTGGAAGCCAACAGGGACACCACCGCCACAGTAATTCATTAGCAAATTGAAGGCGATAGGCACATTGAGATTGAGGCCCAAGACATTGGCTTTGAGGGCAGTGCAAAGGCAAGCACCAGCTTCAAGACCAACCAAATCCCCAATGAGACCACAGTAAGGAGTGTTTGGTGGAGTACCAAAAGAAAACCCAAGCAGATTACTCAGAAACCCAGCACAGGCCCCAAACTTCAGCACATCACTTGGGCAGGATTCCATGGGAGACACGGTACTGGAACTTACCATTGGGATGAAGAAGAAGAAGAGGAGAAGGTTCAGAGAGAGGAGCAGTAGGGCAGTTGTAGCTGAACCTGAGAAAGGAGTACCCCTAGTTGAAGCCATCTCAAGTCACACACAGGGTTACTTTGGGAAATTATTTTCTCAAGAACTTTCTATTTAGGACTTGCTGATGGCAATGGTGGAGAGGGGAGTGTGTATATATAGAGAGAGGTGTTGAGGACTTTTTTGGGTTGAAGAAGTATGAGATACTTCCAAGTTAAAGAGACTTTGTGGTCTGTTGAAGCTTTTTTGTCTTTTGGTGACCTATTTGCTACTCAATTTAATGCAAGCAATTAATAAACTAATATCTTCTCTTCTAAAACTCACTCAGGATGAAAAGTACCTAGATATGAAAAATATTTATATATATACATATGCATTTAATTTTATTTTAGGTGCGTTTAGTGCATTGAAAAACACAGAAAAATTTTAAAAATTTTTTAAAACCTTTAAAAGTTATTTACTTTTTATCTCACTGCACGAATTACAAACTCACAATTATCTCACTTTATCTCATTTTTCGTTACTCCAAACATCCTTTTAATAACTAATGACTAGATAAAGTAACAATAAGGATGAAATGAATTGAATTTTTTTTTGAATTATTCAAGTTTAACTCATGTTTAATTTGTGATTACAGCGAACATAAATCAAAATTGATATATAATTCGTTTAAAATTGAACTCGAATTTAAACTTAGAATTTTTTTTGACACAAAAGCTCAAGCTTTCTTGATTAAATAAAAAATTATATATTTTTATAATATTTTTATATTTTTTAATAATATTATTATATTTTTTATAATATTTTATTTGTTATATTTTATATTAAAATGATATTATTTTGTTTTATTCCAACTATTCACAAGTCAAATCTTAATATTTTTTTTTTATCGAATTCGAGCAAGTTAGAAATTTAACTCGCAACTCAGCTCTTTTTCACCCCTAACTAATAAGAGCAAGAGTATGCGTAGAGCACCTTCAAATCATATACATATATCAATATATGTGTATGTACAATTGTGCATTTGTATGTATATTCTTGCGTCTCTTAATTACTGACTTTTTTAATTCCTTTATTCTACTTATTTATTTCATCATAATTTATTTAAGTTATTTTCAATACAAATCATTCATCAAAAAATTAATTATTTTACTTTTAGAGTCCTCTATTTCTTCGTGGAGGACGTCTACTGGCGTGGGTCTAGTATAATAGAATTTACCTAGAGGTCGAGGTGTAGTTGTAGAAACTAACCTATTAATTTGCGGAGGATCAGGAGGTTTAGGGTCATTATCAGTTTCAAACTCAGAAGAGGATGATAGACTTAAAGTCTCTATTTTTAGGGTTCCAAATTGTTGTTGGATTCGGTTTTCCTCATAATTTATTTAAGTTATTTTCAATACAAATCATTCATCAAAAAATTAATTATTTTACTTTTAGAATTCAATTCACACTAAATTAAAAATTACTTGAATCGAGAGAAATTACCCAAATAACAGTGCATGGTAAGACAATTTATATAATTTTAATTAGCAATTTGTAGGTGGACCATATATTTATCAATATTTAAATCTTGAAAAGAAAAAATTATTTGGATTTAACCAATAGAGAGGTTGAGATATGACTTAATTGTGAGGTTGTTGAAGGTTTCACAGTTTTTACTTTACTCGAAAAATGGAAAATGTGGTGGGGGGGGGGGGTTCAGTACGTTTGGTTTAAAGCTTAAACAGGAAAAAGTTGATTATCTAACGTAAACCGTTTGGCATCTCACCAACTTATTTATTTGACCATTGCTAAGGCTTGGTTGGGAAGTAAATAAGTTGGTTTTTTTTTTTTTGTATTCGGGAAAGAAAAAAATTTAATTTTTAGTAATTAATTTTTTAATTTTTTATTAATATGATATTTTTGCTTTTGGAGTTTTAAAAAAATTAAAATGTAAAATAATAAATTTAGTCATTTAAAAAAAATTAAAAATTTAAAAGCTGGTAGCTCAGTTAGCAACTACTCTCACCAAACGGAACTTAAGAATGAACTAAGGGAATTTTGCCCCCAATGAAAATTTTTAAATATATATATATATATATATATATATATATATATATATATAACTTTACGGTATAAATTGGCACCTAATACTTTATAGGTTAGTTAAGTGTTTAGTAAAAATTTATAAAAATTGAAGAAATTGATAAATATTAGATAAAGTTAATTTTATGTTTGCTAAAAGAATTGAAAAAAATATAAAAATTAATAAAAATTATTATTATTATTATTTTGAGCAAACCGAACGTTCCTAACTCAACTCAATTTGGAATTTGCCAATGCTAAGGAAGCCTATTAGTCATTTTTCTCGTACTACCATTTATTGGGCAAGCATAAAAAATTTTGGTACCTTAAGGCCAAAGTGGAGGAATTCATTTCATTTAATAACAGTTATATTAGACACAATATAATATTAATACGTTTTAAATATAATATAAATATAAAATTATTCAAAAAATATTAAGAACATGAATATAATTATGATGATTTAAATTAAACTAATATAATTCGACCTCTTTTGAAATAAATTAATTTGTCTATTAAATTTTAAGATATTTTTGTATAAACATGAATTGATATAATTATAAATTCGAACACTATAATTCAATACGAATTACTACTCCTTATATATATATATATATATATATTTTGACTCATATATGAAAATACTGTTTATTATAATTTAAATATTAGTAAATATATGTGAAATCAACTACAGAAAATACTATTTGTTTATTTTTCATATTCCAAAATTACTATTTGTTGCATGTTAAAATAAAGTATGAAAATTTAAAAGCGTAATATATTTAACGTTCTCTTAATACAAATTGCTAAAATTATATTATCCATTGCACCACGCACGTGCAGGACATGTGGCTTTGTTTGGCCTGCAAAACCCATTTTCCCTTTTTTTTTTTTTTAAGCTCTTATTCGTTCTATATGGCCTTTTTTTTTTATCAAAATTTAATTTTTATTTCTTATTTTTAGAATCTGTACGTTTTATGATTGTTAAAAATATATCATATAACTTGAAGCAATTGAGGTATTAGGGCAATTGTAATCACACTTTATTCCATGGGCTTTGGTCAAAAAAATAAATTATATACCACATTTATAGTTTAAAAATTAGCACATAATTTTTTGATGATTTGGATTAAAGTGTAAAATTGACAGTATTTATTAAATTTAACTAGATTTATTATTAAAGTATCAAAAGTAATTGAACGAAAATATTTTCTCGATGTATAATATTACATTTTAACTCATTTTTTATATTAAAATAAAAATATTATTTTATTATTTTAAAAGATACTAAATACAAAATTTATAGATAAAATTGGCTCTATTTTTTCAACAACAATATTCAAATACATGAAACACAAATTTAATTAAATTTATTAAATTTTGTTAATTTTTGTATTTTAATGAAAATTACTAAGATTATGCATGAATTTCTAAATTAGAAGGAATCACAAATTATTGTTGGGTCAAATACTTCGATTGGCTCGGATGGTCCGAACAATTGGTTGCATTTTTTTTTTGGTAAGTGAACAATTGGTTGCATGGCTGTTGTCGTCCAGACAGTAGGAATTATCGCTCAAATGGTTGATGTATTTCGTCACAAACCTTTTCGTGACTCGCGAACAAGAATGTGGAGTGGACGATCCAGATTCGGCTATTCTGGGTGATGTGGCTGTGATTCGAGATGTTAATTTTTAGGGCTTTGGACGGAAATAATGGATCCGGTTCGAGCTACGGGAACGAGCTAGGGTTTGGCTCTGGCTCTGGCTCTGGCTCTGGCTCTGGCTCTGGCTCCGGTATTGAATTCGATAAGAGTTGCTTTTCTCGTCTGAATTGAGTGAATCCTCCTTGGCCGCTCGTGGCGCGAAGTCAAGTACGGGTCTTCGAGTTGTTGCAATTAATTGAATTCTGAGGTTCACTACGATGGGGGATGATGACCCGCTTGAAGATTCAGATTTTTTCCCCCTAATTTGGGATTGTCTTGGATTTGGCGAACAAAGGATCAGCAATGAAGAAGAATCTCAGTGTCTTCCGAAGTTTCTGTCAACGACGAGAAGTGTGTTTTCAGCGTTGGGAGAAAACGCAACCTTATGTTGCTTTTTCAGCGTTGAGAAGAAGTGTGTTCTTTTTGTTTTTACTATTTATTTTATGTTATTTTATTTATTTATTTAATATTATTTTTTTAAATCTCAATAATCTATTTTTATTTTAGGATTGACAATATAAGGTGAAGTACATTTAGTGTGAGATAAAATACTGAAAATATTTAAAATTTTTTAAAAATTATTATTTTTATCTTACTATACGATTTAAAAATCTACAATTTATCTCACTTTATCTCATTTTTTATTATTCTGAACACACCCTTATTGTGGTCTCATTGTATTAACTTTTCCTTTTAAATTCTTATATTATAATAATCTTTGCATTTATTATAAATTAAATTTATATTGTTAGTCCTCAAATAAAAATAAATGAATGGAATTTACAAAAATAAAGAAAAAAAAAAGCAAAAATAAGAAGAAAAGAAGCCAAAGCGAGAAAAATTGCTGTTCAATTAGAATGCGTAATAATTTCATATTATGTTTTTACCCTTTCTAAAAAGTTGTGTTTTTGTTAGTTGCATTTTGTAATTTTGTTTTTCTCGAGTTATATTTAGCCAATTATTTTAACAATAGACATTAAAACTAAAGGGGGGGGATCTACAAGATTATGGCTAAAAACTCTAGTAGATTAATGAGAGCCTTTCATTTTGCAAACTCAATCCGTGTATATTAATTTCACGCATCAATCACACAATTTTATAAATAAAACATTAATGAATCAAGAATTTTTAATCAGTACTTTACGTGAATATATATAATCCCACACAAGTTATCGTAATTGTCAAAAGTTACTAAAAATTTTACTAAACACTTAAAAGTTATCGAAAATTACTAAAAATTACTATTTATTTTAACAAATACATAAAAAATTTTACCTTGACAAAAAAATAAAAAAAAAATACTAAAAATAACTAAAAATTAGACTTTTAAATGACCCGATATTTTAACACACCACCTCACATTCAACCTCCGCTAGCATATAGAGAGGTAGATGACCCGTGGACCAAATAAAAAAAGTGCATAAGCTAGAAGGAAAATTAATGTCCTTCTCGATCCTAAACTGAACTCCTATACCAAGTGAAGAGACTTATTATATATAGAAAGCAGATTCAAGATTTTCATTAAAGGGAACAATGCAGCCAAGAAAAAAAACAACAAATTGTGTCGTTGCTAAGAGCCAGAGAGAAACAATGTCGACTATCAGAAAGAGAAAGAAGACATGAACAAAAAGGTTAAAAAAAGAAGTATAAAATATGCAATAATAATTGAATCGGAAATTAAATCAATATAAATACTGTTCATATTCTATTTGTTCAACTGAGACCTACTAACAGTGCTCGAAATTTTACCTAAGATGCAAATAGCAAGATTTCTCATCACAAAAAAATAATAACGATAACTTACTGTTTATAAAATTTCTTATATTATATATTATGTTTACTTGTATAATTAACACAATTATTCAAAGGCGTAATGACATAATGTCCTCTTAATTTCACAAATAAAGCCCAATTTTGTAGCGAGCCTAAAATACCAGGGATGTTTTCACCTTGCACAGTCGAGGGTCGCGGACTTGACTCCACTTGTCCCATCCTACATCTGTCAGTGTAGACTCGTTACTTTAAAAAGTAGCCGTTGAATTTAGTTGGAGTAAAATTCAACAGTTCAGATGTATTTATATTTTTTTTAATTCAAACTATCCTCAATGTACCGATGTCAACCTCCCCCAACCCCCCCCCCCCTTTCTAAATTAGCTTAGGGGCTCAATTTACACTGCAGGCCCTGAATTTTTAAATCTCAGCCATTAAATGAGCAAACGCGGATTTAAAATTTTGGGTCGTTCTAAATGCACTACCTGTGGAAGCTGTAGCAACTAAAAAGAATAACTTATTCTGTAGTAGCGTCGGGCAAATTAGCTCGACTAGGAAAGACAAAAAGCCTAGTGTTCATTCCTATAAACCATAAATAGAATCCTAGCCAACAACGGGCTGCATCTTTGTTTTGTATTGGCTGAAAGAATACAATAACATTTTAGCAGGATAATACAACAAAAAGCAGTATCAAAACCAGACCAAAAATACCTGCCCATGTTTACATATCGAGCAATTTATTACTTCAACCCCCCCCCCCCAAGAAGACATATATATATATATATATTTCTACGTTCTCTTTTTCATACAAAGCCACTTTTATGTACAGAGATTATAGCTTGCGGATATTCATCAGAACATGTCGGAAAGCAACAAGATGGCAAGTTGGTTTAGAAACCTTCAGTGATGTCTCCAAAATTTTTAAATGTACTCCACACTCTCCTCCTCCTCCTCCTTTGGGTAACTCAAGTACAGACCAAGCAACAAAAGGGAAGTTATCGGTAGTCACATCTGGAGCAGATTATTCACAGTAACAGTTACAGAATTTGTACGCTGCAAATCCTGCAAAATTTAAATGCATTTTAATATCCCAATAAACTAATTAGGCAATTCTAAAAGAAAAAGGGGAGGCTCACATCCGTTGGTTTCAACGCTAGCACGGTGACGTCGAGGTCGGTAGCCGTTTGATAAAATCCAATAGTTTAGATACATTCACTTATTTTTAATCCTAAAAAGATGTGAATGTATCTAGACCGTTGGATTTTAATCCAGCAGCCTCTGACCTCGTGGTTCTCGAACTGACATCAAAACCGATGCCCCCCCCCCCCCCCCAAAAAAAAATCCATTCTAAAAGATAAGGATGCAGAATCTACCCACCCAAAGGTTCTACTAAAACACCATAAATATAACTATTCCATCTACAAAGTCACAGAGACCCCTGTAACTGTGGCTTTTCAAATTGGCCACTGTAAAGCCACAATATAAGTTTAGTTTCAGTAACTGTGGAATTGAGATGAATGGATTTGAGATTAAATAGTAGTCAAAAAATAAAAGAGAGCTAATTTATGTAAAAATAAATGGAAGGTTTATAATAATTACAACTAAAATAGTAGAGCCAAATACTATGAAAATTTCAAATAAATACCTTTGTGGTGATTCAAACCCAGCACAATCTATTATCTATTAAATCACTCAAACTCACGATGAAATCCATATCTATAGTAACAAAGTTTTATTTAAGCAGTATACCTTTAATAAATAGCACAAAACCCATTGATTTCAAATCCATAAATACAAACGCAACCTCAAGGAAAAAAAAATCTGGAATTGGTCCTAATTTAGAAGGATATAATTCCAAGAAAATCCTAGACCAAAAGGGAAAATATATTTCATCTATAGCAACAAAATTTTATCCAGGCAGTTCTCCTTTAAAAAATAGCACAAAACCCACTGATTTCAAATCCATGAATACAAATGCAGCCTCAAGGAATAAAACACCTAAAATTGGTCCTAATTTAGAAGGATATAATCCCAGGAAAAGCCTAAAGCAACAAGGGTTAATACTAGCAGCATACTGTAGTTAAACCTTATTTATTTACACCTTCTCTTCCAACCCAATAATTAAATCTGCCATCTAGTGGTGATAAAATGTTCAGTAAAGTAAAAAACAAACAATAACAATTGCAATTGCAGTTACAATTTACAGTGAGAAAAAAAAACCTTGCAACTCTAACCAATGATAACAAACTCTCGTGGCATGTTTGGAACTTGGATTTGTGGAAGGAAAATAAAAGTGAAAGGAAAAGGCAGAAAAGTAAAATGAAATAAATGGCAATAAATTTATTTAATTTTTTGATTAGGTTAAAAAGATAAATAAAAAATATGAATAACGTTTAGCAAAATAACTTTTTTTTTTTGATTAATTAAAAATGGAATATATACAAGTCCATTCATTTCTTCTGATATAAGTTTAATTCATTTCCCTTAACAAATCCTTGATGCAAACTCAGTGTTCATGTTTCCTCGTAAGGCAGCAGAGGCATGTGAAGATAAAGAAAATCTTTCTCGTGCTTATGGTGCCCTGGTCTTTTACCCCACAGCTAACAGGACTAAGGGTGTGGTTAAAATAAGATCTAAATAAACCAAATTAGTGCAAATTTTCCATTGCAAAAAAACTCTGGAGCTGAGAAGCGAAATCACAACTTGAAGCCAAACTTACCTGGAAAATTAATTCATCTGGAATATGGGGAAGCACTTCCCGTACAGTTTCAGCCATGGCAAGTATGTTTGCTAGGTCATCATTTGCAGTTCGCGGGGCAGTCCTCATATGTAAACCACCAGCACTTGCAGGGTTTCTTACAGAAACTGAAGGAAGGGTTGAACCGGATGTACTAGCCTGAGAGGGATTCATGGGCCAAAGGCTCCAAGAAGCATCATCAAGGGCAGTCTGGGCATAAGTTTCTCCTACAGCTGCAAGATGCCTCATCATCATCTGAACCCTCCCTAGTCCAACTGGCTGGATACCAGTAGATGGACCAGCTCCATCTAGACCCTGGCCAGACAAAGTGTGCAACCAACTCGAATCAAGTCCTGCCGCCCTACAATTGTAAAATGAAAGCAGACAAAAGAGTAGATAAATAACTAGTGGCAGGTCTTCACAGGAGGGTATGCATGAGTAATAAAGGATATGGCAGAGTATGCATACACTTGCTTAATAGCAGGTCTTTACAATAAATCTGAACTCCGAGTGGTGATTTTCTAGGTTAACTGCCCAGAGTTCACCATTTACCTCAAACAATAAACTACTGGTGATTTTCTTGGGTAACTGCTCAGATTATACTATTTACCCTGAACAATAAAATTGCACCTTAAGAAAACTCAGTTTGTGTATGTGTACAGAAAGTTTGTTGGATAGTAACACTATTTACAAATTGTCATCATACGTTCAGTCGGCAATGCAAGCATATTTTTAGTTCAAAACGATAGAATTATCCTGGCAAGAAGATTCTTCCTGCAAAAGCCAATAAGTTGTTGCTATCCTGCCCATCTAAAAATATGAGAAAATTGCACAGAACAGGGCAGTGTAAAAGTATCACGCATCATACATCATATTATTATAGAGGTTATTTTCTAAGCCATAAGCAAAGATTCATCTTGAGAAATGACATCCATCAAAAAATAACCATATACAAAGCCATAAGGACATTGTTTAGAGAAAATAAATCTAATAAGAGTAATCACGTTCCCCCCTTCTTCCTTAATAGGTTAAACTTTTAGGCAAGATGATGGCTAATACTCTAATATAGTACCAGAGCATACAAATGTGCAAAGTTCAAACGTCACCGCCATCCCCAAAAAAAAGGAAAAAAAGAAAGGACAGCAGTCACACATGTTTGGTTTTGTCAAAAATATATATATATATATATATATATATTTATAGGAGGCATGTTTAAGAACAAGTAATAAAGCCCCCCCGGGGGCCAGGCCCCCAAAAAAAAAAAAAAATCCAATAGCTTAAGCTTTTAAGTGAAAGGGTGGCTAACAGTTTAAGAGACACAAACCTCCAAGCACCAGTTTCTAATGGGTTATGCATCTGGTTAGGGAAAACTCCTGTGGGCAGGGTATGACCAGGAGGATTATGGCGATCAAGTCCAGAATTTAATTGGCGGGCAAGTTGCTCATCATTTGAAACACCTACAGCATGAGGGTTTGCTGCATCCTCACGTGTGCCCACATGAAGGGGTTTTCGACAAGTAGGGCAAGAGTAATTCTCACTCAAACCTTGATCCAACCTAGCATTGTAAGTACCATTGTCAGCATTACATTGAACTTTGCATAGCTAAAAGTCACATTCAGAGAGAAATTACAAGAAGGAAAACAGATCATACCAAGATCTCAAACATGCTAGATGGAAAAGGTGATTACAAGATAATTTCTTTGCCTTTGCCATTGGTTCCTGTTATTTTGGCCATCATCAAAGTTGGAGATAACAGAAAATCAAAAAGAGAATAGGGAATGAACTTAACTAGCTCACCCTGCAAATAGCACATTCATCATCATATGCTTGTATCTCTTCAGATGTTGCATCTGGAAGTGCCCCATGAAGGGCACCTAAAGCTAACTTCAATCTAATAAATCCTTTGACACGTTTTGCAATTGCACTTAATAAGGCCTGGTCAATGGTGAAGTGAAAAATAAATAACACAAAACATAAAATGGGAATGTCAAAGAAACCAAGACAAATGAATGTCCCAAAATATAAAAATAGCAAGAAATATTTACACGTGTATTTAGGAAAAGAACTACATCCATGAGATGAAATGCCATGCCATGAAGCCACCAAATATGCACATAATGGGCAAGTGCCATCAATAACGTCATTATGTCCAGAAGAAAACCCAGATTCCGGATAAGAATGCCTTTCCATTCCCACAATGAACCTGCAGTCAGACTCGATAAGATACAATAATGACAAATCCAATCCATCTTTAGCAATAGCAGCAACAGAAGCATTATAATTGGAAGGAAAGATGGAAAAAAATACACATTGCCAAAGATATCCAATTAAAAACATGTCAATTCAAGATAGCCATAAACATTTAAACCTTTAAAATAATTAAATAGAGTTGTCACAATTTCTTGGCATTGACTGACGTAGGACACACAATAAAGCAAAGTTTCTAGGATTCTGTGAAATCCATTTTTACTAATAGTAGATTTTAGGTAATCTTTATTTTGCTAATATTACCAGAATAAAATCTGATTTCAATCAATTGTGTGATGATTAGGAAGTCAATATTTTCTAGGATTTTGCAAATAATCCCATTTTTGCCAAGTTTGGTAAATTTTAGGTAAATTGCCGTTTTTTAATTTAGTCATTAGGGTTTAAGTCATTTTCTTATTTAAGCATAATGTGGCCCATAGACAGAGCATCATTATATTAAAAATATATATACATATATATTAACTCTGAGAATTGTTTCTTTGTCTCTGGTGAATTCTAGAATTCCTTCCTAGGATTTGCATTCATCTTGTACAAGGACCAATTTTGTTTTCCGTTTATTGTCATTGATGCTAGCCCAGCAGGCTCAGCATAGCTCACAAAACTACATTCCCGTGCTTAATAACCAACTTTGACAATTGCACCAAGCAAAAGCCCCTTCTTGTTCTTCCTCCTCTTTTTTTTTTTCCCCCTTTTTTCCTGAGTTGTGGTAGGCCTGTTGTCGGCTTAACATGTTCTAACTATTCATAAAAATAACTTCATATTTCTACAGGGAAACACAAAAAGAAACAAAGAAAATTTAATTAATAAAGTGCACATAGAGTGCAATGTTTCACACAATGCATCACATTTCAAGACCATGGTGTAATTAGCAGAAGAGAGAAAAAAGAACAGCCAAAAAAAAAAGCAGCACCAACAATTTCAGGACCTAGAATCAGAGTCTCAAATAGGAAAAGAAAAAGATAGCAGGACCAGAAATTGTGAGAACTCCCAATTAACAGAGCAACAAACAAGCACAAGGATACGTAAAGAGTAAACAAACTACCTGCTGCTGATATATCAAAAAGTTTGAATCCTTGGCAACTTATGCTGTTCCCTGCCGAGTGATGGAGCCATATATCAAGGAACTGAAAACCATGAACCACAATGGCCTACAAAGAACAATTTGCAGACCAGATAACTTTCAGCCTGAATTAATAATATGTTCCACAGAGGAAATACTATGAAAGCTACAGATAGATCTATCCATTACGAAAATGAAAAGATGTCCTGACAAGACTACCTGCCATGTCTCAAAAGCAATACTAAGAGGCTCGAAGAATAGCAGCAGAAACATAGATGACTCTAATGTTTTGTATATCACCAGACACATATTTATCCTGTAAGTATCCAGAAGTGATACAAAACAAGGATAAGTTTTTAAGATATTTGTAAGTAAATGAAAATTCAAATAACAATAAAATAAAAAGACTTGCAAGAACATTCGACTCCTCTAATTCACAAGCGATAAAAGTTTAAAGATAATCTTCCTAACATTTAAGATCATTTGTTAGTAGCTGGAGGAATTATCAGATCATCTCTTCCTATCTCCATTTGGATTTCTTTGGGAACCTCAGTACAAACATATAATTAGTGCGCAATCTATCAAACAATGATGCTGATTTCAGCATTCTACATCAAAATTCACAACAATTTTCTCACAAACTGATCATATATCAAAACTTATATTTTTTTGCAACTGAAAATAAATAAAAATATATAGTTCAATGGGAAAAACTAATTTAGCTATTTCCACTTTTAAGTTTCAGTAGTGGTGGCATGGGACAACCTTGCCTCCTACACCCACAAAACAATGTTTTCCTGGTGTAAAAGAGCAAAAAATCTTCGCAGGCAAAAGGATGAAAATAAGAAATAATAAAAAGGAGGTACTTCTATGCACAAAACAAGTTTTTGAGTTTCTTCTTTAACTTTGTAGTAAAATTTTCTTCTTGACAGTTGCAAATCTTCATTTCCAATAGAAAACATCACTGAACCAGTATTTTCTTTCCAATGCGTTTCTGTTTTCAAAATAATAATGCAGAAGAAGAAAAATTCCAAAAGCAAAGGTATTCAAGACACCAGAAATAAAATAAAATAATCTAAGGTAGCTATAAAAGATAGATGCGGTCAGCCATACCAGAGCAAGTCAATGGATATAACCAACAATAATACAGAATATACACGAAAATATGCCCATGGAGTTGCAGAAGGAGATGCGTTCAAGCGTTCAAGTCGATCTCTGGCCAAAGCTTGGAACATCTGCACATTTCACAAGAGATCAGCAAGAATGAAATATAAGCCAGTTAGGTTCACGTATATAAATAATTCATCTTAAAATTCAATAAAGATACCTTTAATGAACAGAGGATGGTCAACCAAGTTGACCATAGGCCAGCTTGAAATATCGTTGGTGGGATAATCAAGGGAAGAAATGTCCCCTGCTCAACAGTCATAAATATTCAGACAGCAATCAGAGAACAGTAAAGATTGAATCATTGATAGAAGTGAGCGAAGCAACTTTTATGTATACCTAAAACTCCAACAATACAACAGAGAAATCCATTTTCCTAAAGAATTAACCTTTCCAACTTCAAATAAGTCAAAGAATCACATCAAGTAAAATATAGTCACTTCCTATGAACATAAATCCTAATTAGCCCGTGAGAAAAATTGAATGAAGAGGATCCGTGCAGCCGAAACCGACCAATTTGGGACTAAATTTTTGTTGACTTAAGTTACAACCACGTAAATTCTTGACCGAGGACAAAATCTAAGGACAAACAACCAAGGCAATAGAAAGCAACAAAATGACCACAACCTGCATTTACACGAATGAGAAACCAAAAACAAAAATATATTAACCCACTCAAAGTCTTTATTTAGTTGCAAATGATTAAGAACATTTACCTTGTAAATGACATAGTTAATGACTCGTTCCACCAGTTTTCGAGTTTCAGAAGGGTAGAGCTCCACAAAAAATATTGTCTGCACAAAGAGAACAATAATCATGCCAATCAAAACAAAGTTACTCATTTAGAAGAATACTTTCACCATTAAATCCAGAGTTAATCATAATAACTATGAATACCCACCAACAACCCTCCCTATATATTTACATGCCCCTCACATGTCCAAAGAAATAGTTATGAAATCCACGCTATCAGAGAAAACCAATCATCATGATGTTCAAATTCATCCAATGTCGAAAAGCCCAAAACTCAAAGCCAAGTTTTCCCCAACAAAAAAGGGGTTGAGGCAGACAAATAGTAATTATAGACATTATAATTCCATATTTTTCAAATGATTGTATGCTCCCATATATATATATACACACACACACATATACATATGAAGACAAGAAAAATAAGTTTAAATATGAACTTATCTTTATCTTCTTACAAAAAATTTTGATGTAATTTGCTTCTTAGCATTAACATGATAACGTGACATAGAATAAAGGAAATTGACGAATATTCCCAAGATCCTTAACATAAATTAGAATTAGAATAAGTTTATGTAATGTAGCAGCACTGAAGCATGTGAAATGGTCATAATAACTAACAAAATCAACTCAAACTCTTTAAGCTCTCAAGTCAGAAAGTCATAGTAAAAGAGTTCAATATTGATACATTCACTATGATTGGATCGTGGAAAGGAAAATGAACAAGACGGTAGGAGATTCACTGACATGCAGTAAGAGAAAGGATCCTGATGATAGATAATCTTAGGAGACGAGGATGCATCTTGTTAAATTGGTGTTACTTGGGCAAGCGCAAGGATACTACTACTCTTCTACTTGTTCATTATGCAGTTGTGCACGAAATGTAGTCCCTTATCCTTTCTAGTTTTGGAATGTCTTGGGTCTTACCAAGGACAGTTTGTGATTCTCTTTTGAGTTGGTAAGGAGGGGAGGCGAAAAAGAAAAGCTTGGAGATTGGCTCCTTTTTGTTTATTTTGTCTTATTTGGGGGGAAAGAAATTAAATAATCGTTTAAGGAATTGAACAGCCTTTGTATAGATTGAAAAGTTTGTTTGCATCCATGTGAATAGTTGGCCATCTCATGGGGTTATGCCTAGGTTGAATCAATTTTTGGACTTGGTTGATATCATGCATTTGTAAGGACAGTTGGGTTCTTTTCTTAATGCACCCTTACCCTAGTTATTTTCTACTTTGGTAGCATCCCCTTAATACTTCTTTTATAGCGTACTTCATTTGTTTATAAAAAGGGAAATGAATGGGAATTAAATTATTTATAACTATTCAATTTTTTATCACAACCCAATTTTAAAATAATAAATAAATAAACTGACAAAGATTTATAGATTCTATACATTTTCTTCTCATTTTTCTAAACAAACACAAAATTAAAAAACTTTAGCTTCTTTCACATCATGTTTCTTTCCTTTCTTTTCCCATTGCTTTTCGATTCCCTCCGTAAATCCAAATATAGTGTCTAGGATGAGTTCATGGGAACTTTGTTCCCCATAAAAGTAGCTTCAGTGCGTATATCGATGCATGCCTTCATAATAAAATGATAAACAACAATCTAATAAATAAAGGCAATTAAAAAACTACAAAAAAATTACCTTAAGTCCCAGGATGAGCAGGATAAATACATTCAGTGCAAAATTAGCCAACAATGCAATTGTGGCTTGAGAACCCAAAAGCAGTTGTAAGACATGGTGATCATTCCCAGTTTCAATAGAATCCTCTCCAATTAACCCATCTGATGTTAGCTTCTCAAGTGACAGTTCCGTCCAATATTGGAGGCCAACAAAACTTAACAATGTGCAGACCGCTGATATTGAAAGGTAACTCGCACCCATGGGTAATACTGACAGCTCCTTCAACGAAACCAAGGTTCCAAAATTTCATGAGACCCAAATTACCATGATACCTTGACCAGAACAAAAGATATCATATGGTAGAAGCAAGCCGGAGAGGCCAAGAATATGATGTGTACACCCTCCAAGATAACTTTTAAATTAACACGGAAATGGCCCAAGATGAAATCAATAAACCTGCAATGAAAATTAAAAGTGAGCTATACTCAAGGATATAAAAGAAGCAGGCCTAACATGCCTTTGAAGGCAAAGTAAAATTGAGCTTTTTTGCTCAGTTCTATGTGTTGTAGCTTTCTGTGAGAGGGGTAAAAAGCCCTAAAATGAAAATCCACTTATGCATCTTGCTCCAATTTCTATTCTAGGTGTTCTACCTTGTATCCTCCCTGTTATCTCATGTCTAGGCTCAAGTACACTTGCCCCATCTCACTGGGCAAGGCTGTTTTTTAATCCCTTTTTTTCCCTTTTTAACTCCACAAGAATTATAATTTCAGCTAAACAATGCATCAATTTTTTCTTTTCTTCCAACCAAACTAGTCATTTGCTCTCTGTCTTCCCCACCCCACGGAAACACCTCATTCTTCTCTGGCAAACTTAAATCACTACAACCCATTAAAACCAACTTTATAGAGGGATGAAAAGCATTCCAGCCTAGATTGGTCTAGGCTCACTCAAAAGGTAGATTAAAATGTGGCTAAACAGCCCCCAGTTCAAAGGTATAACCTTCTTTCCACTTACCTAAAGAAAATAAGACAGAGGAAAAGGGGGAAGTAAATTCAAAGCAAACTGATGGAGAGAGTTTGGTGATGGATCAAAATATGGACAAATTCATTCAAAAAAAATCTCCAGGCTTCGATAAGAACAGCAAATTGAAACAAAACGAGGAATACCCAAAACCCTAAAATTAACCACAGGAAAAAAAAAATCTAACGAAATCAACGCGAAGAAACCGACAAAAACCAGCGTGGGGACGGACAGCAGAGACAATTCATGGATCGAAGACAAAGAAAGAAAAAGCAATAATCAATCGATGAATCTGCAAAAGCTTCGAAAAAAAATAGATATTATAGAAATCAAATTAAAAATAGACAGATAATCGAACAAATAGCGAACCTGTCTGGATCTGAAGTCGGACGGCTTTGACGACCGCAGGAGTTTGTGTGAGCTTTGCCTACATTTCATGAGAGAGAGAGAGAGAGAGAGAGAGAGAGAGAGAGATGCGACTTGAGACCTCGGGTCAGTTTTTGCGGGAAAGTGAAACAACAACCATTAGCAACAATGATTAATGGTAATAATATAGTGCCAACGTTTTTTGTCCCTGCCTTCCATAGTATGGTTTGGAATCAATCACCATTTTCTTTCTTCTATAAATGGGTTTTATTTTGGGGAGTAGGGATGATCTACTTTTTCACAACATTTTCCTTTCCCAGATGGTTAGGATGTGTTTGTTTGTAAAAAATTATAAAATAATTTTAAAAAATTATAAAAAAGTTGTAAAAAATTTTAAAAAAATTTAAAAATTATTTATTTTTTAATTCATTGTATGAATTATAGATTCATAAATTATATCACTTTATCTCACTTTTTGCCACTCAAAATCCACTCTTAATTTGATTTTTATAATAAAATAATTATTTTATAGATTTTTTTAAATTAATAAACCATGCTTAAGAATGATAATTATTGTGTTTGGAGTTATATAAATTTGTAAAAGTTAGGAAGAATTTAGTTTACTTTTCTGTTTTTTTTTCTTTAATTTTTATTTTATGTTTTAAAATTTTCAAAATAAAGAAGCAAAAAATACTCTATTTTCATTATTTTGATATTTTTCTTATTTTGGTTTAAAAACGCTCAAAATGACTTTTTGTCATTTTTCATTTTACGTGTAAACTCATTTTTTGTTTTTTAAAATAAATTTTAAGAATACAAATGATTAAATACATTTTGAATTATTTTTCTTGTTTTTCAAAAGTATAAAATGAAAAATGAGTTCAAAATAAAAATATAAAATAAAAACAGAAAATAAAAAATAAAAAAATAAATCAAATAAGTCCTTAGTATCTCGTACTTTGTATAATAAATTAAAAAAAATTAAATTTACAGTTTCGTAATTTGTATTTGACGAGTTTTTAAGAATTTTATAATTTAACTCTAGAAAGTGCCAATAAACCGTTAAAACGACGAGCAAGATCTAATTCCACCCTAATGAAACAGGATTAAGGAAGTTAAAACCTAAAAAAATTCTGGGCGCAGCTTGGGATGAAATTTGTTGATCTGCCTCGATCAAGTTTTACATTGAAACAACCAGATTAATGACAGTAAAAAAAAAAAATTCTTTAACCTGCCAATAAAAATATTTATATAAATCAGTTAATTTGTTTAATTAATGATCAAATACCCTCAACAACAGCAAAATGATCTGTTGTAAATTTATCAAAATACAAAAAACACGCAAAAAAAATAAACATGTGAACTCCAAATCAATTCCATTTTATATTTAATATAGGAGTGAATACAAAATATAAGTGAAAATGTTTTCTTAAAAAACATTTGATATTGAAACAAACGTATCAGTGTTCAAACACTGAAGAAAAAAAAATAAAAAAGAAGAAAGAAAAACTTTATAACCTGCTAACAAAAATATATATATATAAATCAATTGATTTGTTTAAGAAATAACCTAAATATTTTCAATAATGGCAAAATGTCTGTGAATTAATTCATTGAAAGAAAAATAAATAAAAACATACACACACACACACACAAAAAGGACACTTGTCCCTCACATTTTATACAATAGATACTAAACGAGGGAGTGTTTGAGAGACAATGTTTCACAAAAGCTAAGAAAATATTTTTCAAACTATTCTTCTTTTTTTCTGTTTCGTCTACAAGCTATCAAATATACCTATTACATTTTTGAATTATTCAATTCCATTCTATTTGATCCAAACACTAATTCTATTTATTAAAGTTAACAGAAAAATTGTCATGTGCAGATCATGTAATTTTTTTTATCCCACCCCAGTGATATAATGGTCAATTCATGTCTAATTAATTTAATTTAATTATTTGGTTTAGAAGGAAGAAAGGATAAAAAAATAGTGGAAACAAATTATATATTTTTTAAGAGAAATAGTAGATTCCGTTCGATAACGTTTATATTTACTATTTTTGAAAAATAAAAATTTAAACAGAAAAACATGAAAAAAAAATATTTTCAATCTGTTTTTTCTGTTACAAATATTTTTCAACTTTAATAATTTATCTATTTTTATTGCATCATATAAAAATGAATTATTTTATTTAAATATTTTATTAAATTAAAATTAACTTTAATAAATAATATAATTAATTTAATTTAACTTAACTTAAATATCTAAATTAATATATAATATATTTTATTAATATTTCAATAGATAATATAATTAAATTAAATTAATTAGTCAGTTAGTATAATTAAGTATAATTAATTAAATTAATATGAAATATATTTTATTAAATTATTTTTAATAAATAATTAAATTAAATTAATTAGACATTGATTGACCGTTATGCCCCTAAGCAGGGTGAAAAAGTCATATGACCTGCGCATAAGAAATTTTCGCTAATTTTAATAGATAGAGTCAGTATTTGAACCAACTAGAATGAAATTAGATAGTTTAAGGATGTAGTAAGTGCGATTAATAGTTTGAAAACGAAATAGAAAAAAGAGAGATGATCTGAGGAATGTTTTCACAAAAAAAAAAAAAAAAAAAACTACACAAATTTTGTCAAAATCTCACTTATTTTCGTTTTCTATGTATCTTTTTTAATTCTTATCAAAATTTATCAACTTTCATTTTAAATTATAACAAATTATGTGAAAACTGCTGGAATAGGTCATTTAACCCCATTCCAACAAGTTCTCTCAGCTCAAAATTTTGACACATCATACAGAAATTGTTGCTATGGGTCATTCAACTTCGTTTTTAAAAGGTTTAATTTATTTTCTAAATGTCAAAAAATGACTAATACATTATAATTTTTTAACTTTTTGGTCTTCTAAATGCTCCCTAAGTCCGATCACTTGACAAAGTAGGGTAATGTTTAAGCTTAGTTTTGGAGGAAAAAAATAATATATTTATTTTGTAGCTCCAAAAGTTATTTCTTTTGGAAAGCAAAAAAAAAAAAAGTCATTTGTAGCTAATTTTTAATTAATTTATTCATTTAACATATTTACTTTTTATAATTTAAAATATTTAAAATATAAGAAGATAATGTTATAAATGACAAAAAACTAAATAATCAAAAACTAAGAAGTCAGTTGGTTTTTGTGGGGGTCTCAAGCTTAATTCTTTCGTTAAGAGAAAAATTTTATGGTAAAATTATTTATTAATGTCCCGTTTGGAAAATTTTTTCATTTTTAGTTTTCGTTTTAATTTATTTTTTAAAAATTGAATTGAAAACTCGTATGATAAAATTTTTCTTATTTTTTTTAAAGTTAGTTAAACATAAAAAATAAGAAGGTTTTTTTTTTTCAAGTTTCCAATTTTCTCCTCCATCACCACCTCTATTCACAATCATATCCACCTTCAACCATCACTGTCTAACACTCAAGCACCGATCAGCCATAGCACACCTTTGATGATCATAGCCTGCTATCACTCGCCACACCATCGCCACCGATCAATTTCATAACACTGTGTAGCTACTAATCGAAAAATACTTATTTAGATCCCGTTGGATAACATTTTTATTTTTTATTTTTTATTTATATTTTTAAAATTTTATAAATTCGCAACAAAAATATGTTTGATAAATCTATTTATATTTTTTGTTTCAAAAAAAAAAGAAAACATAAATAGAAAAAATACATTTTTACTCTTATTTTTTTCTTTTTTGTTGTCAATATTTTGTCAATTTTAAAACTTTGTCTATTTTTGTTACATTACATAAAAATAAATTAATTTATTCAAATATTTTATTAAAATAAGTTATTTTAATAAATGATATAATTAAATTTAATAAATTTAATAAATTATATAAATTAATATAAATTATTTTTAATAAATAATAAAACCAAATTAATTAATTTAATTTAATAATTAATTATTGTGAAATTATCTGAAATAAATATCATAATTAATTTATTTAATTTAATAATTAAATTAATTTAAATAATTAATTAATAAAAAATAATTAAATTAAATTAATTTTTAATTTAATTTAATAATTATTATTAAATTATTTTAAATAAATATCATAATTGAATTAAGTTATTTATGATTTAATTAATTTAATTTATATAAAATATATTTTATTAAATTATTTTAATAAATAATTAAATGAATTTAATTAATTTAAAAATAAATAATTTAAATTAATAATTAATCTAATTTAATTATTTATTTACTATGAAATATATTTTATTAAATTATTTTTAATAAATAATATAATTTAATATATTTTTTATTTATTGAATTCAATAATTTTAATAAATAATTTACAGTATTAATTTAATTAATTATATTATTAAATTAAATTAATGTAAAATATATTTTATTAAGTTCTATTAATTTTTTAAATTAATAAAATTAAATATTTTTTAAAATAAAAAATTAATAATTATAAATAAATTTATATTTTCAAACATAATTTTAATTTTTATTTTAAAAAAATAAATAATAAAAAAATAAAAAATAAAAAATAATAAAAAAATAACAACAAAAAAGAGAGTATCGCCAAACGCGCTCATAACTAACATGTTTTCATAACTTTTATTTTTATTATGCCGTAAAAATAAAAACTAAAAGGTCAAAAACTATACCCAAAAACCTACTCAATAAAACTCCCCAAAAGAGAGAGAGAGAGAGAGAGAGAGAGAGAGAGAGAGAATTGGAAATCCTCGTAACCATCTGCAGAGATTCGCGCCTCGGAAGAAGAAGAAGATCGAAGCAGAGGGATGGGGATAATCCGGAGCGGCTTCTCATTCATAGCGGGCACAGTTTGCGGAATATACATAGCTCAGAACTACAACGTACCCAACATACAGAAGCTCATCAACAATGCAATTTTCACGGCGAAGCACACCGAAGAGAAGTACCGGAAACCCAAGAAAGACGACGATGGTGCTACTTAATTTGTTCACGGAGATACACAGCTGTAGATCTCTTAACACAGGTTTCTCACTGATCCAATAGTTATCATTATTTTTTTTTTGTTTGGTCCTTCTTTCTTTGGGTCTTACACAGAACTAGTTTTGGGTTCTGCGCAAAACAATTCAATTGAGGGTTTGTATCGGAAACTTAAGAATTCGGTGAAATTGATAGTTAATAGGTTTGAATAAATTTTTCTTTCTGTCTTCTTTAAGCACTCTTATCCTATGGATTCAACGATGACAGGATCTGCTGGTGACATTTTAGTTTAAAAAATTGCAAATATAACTCAGTTTTGCTAAGTATATTCACTTCATACTTAATGTTTCTACTTGATTTTGTCATGAGCCATGACCAATCCCCCTAGTCTCCCCCCCCCCAAAAAAAAAACCAAAAAAAAGCCAACATTTGGCTTCTGTATTTTATTGATGACTGGCATACTAATCCGGTAAGTTAGTCAATTAGATTAGTGATTGCTTCTCTGGGTCTTGTAGTGTGGAGCTAATTTTTATTGTGGACTCCTTACAATGTTGGTCTAAATCATGTCTATGATAGATATATCTTACATGGACTCAGGATATGGTTGTTGGGTACAAATATGTGTCGATTCAGATTCATTAATTCTTTTATTTAATGATACGGGAACATGAGAAAATATTTATATATTTATTATAATTATTTTATTTTATAGAATAATATAGTATTAACAGATTTTGATTTGAGTATTTTATGCATAAAAACATAAGTTTTATGCATAATTATGGCCCGAAATAGAATTGTTAAATATATTTGTATGAATATTCAATTATATTGAAACATGTATGCCATACCCTTGTCCAATTATTCTTGTCCAAGTATCAAGTAGCCAACACGGATATGCCATATATTTAGAGAAGTTCGTGAAACATGGTGTTAGTTTGATAATTTGTAAGATTCCTATTTATTGAAAAACAAAATGAAACTAAAGAAGGATAAGCTTTTTGTTGCATGATGTACAGGGCTTAAAAATTGATAAATCCTTTTTCCTCTTGCAAGTACAACCATTCACATATTCAGAGCTTTGAATTAATATGATAAAACTTAGGCAATCTGACTTCAATGCTGTATCTCCCTTGTGGGGGTTCATGTTCATACACCTACTGATTCATTGCACTAGTCAATGAGGTGTGTTAGTAATGCGTTGGCCGGGATAGGTTGGTGGCCAAGTAAAAAGAAAAAGGACAATGAATGAAAACAATGACCCATAATTCTAGTCAGTTTAATCACATCTTAATTTTACCTAGCTGTCTTATTGAAAAGCTAATTGATTCGAAGCTGGAGAGCAACTGAACTGAATTAGAGATCACTGATCATGACTTACATCCTTGTGTGTATTTTCTACAATCACATGTCAGTTTGGGTAATAACTTTTTTTTTTTTTTAATGCTTAAAACAATCTCACTTGTCATTCACGGTTTTGGATCAGGTGTGTGTGTGTGCGGGCGCACTAGAATCAGATATTCAGATGTGAAATAATGGGTGCCCCATGTTTCAGGTGATTATGGATTGTTGTGCCTTAGTTCAAGGATTTAATAAATTCAAATGGGACTCAAAACACTAATGACAAAATAATGTATCTATTTCAAATAAACAAAGCTAGAATCTGAAAAGTTCCATGGTAGATGTACTTCTGTCCATATTGGTGACTTGTTCTCTCAATAGACTGCAAAAGGGATGAAGCTTCAAACTCCACCAAAAACGATACTACCACAACTCCTAAGCTAGTTATTCTACACATACTTGAACTGTAACAATGCTGGAAAAGTATTGAAAAGGATAAAGTCTTCTCGCTGGAAGAGATTTGTTGAGGAATCATTTCTTCTGCTGCCTCCACCTCCTTTTATAGCTATCCAATAAATTGCTCCACAATTCCGCCTTCCCACGTTTCTGCCGCAACTCTTGAGATAGCAAGTTGTGCCATTTATCTCGTAACCATTGCGGAAATGACGGACCTGGGTGGGTCGTGGCTCCCCCACTTATCAAGTTGCTGCTCTGAATCGGTTATTCGTAATGATAATTCGTTAGGCCGATTTTACAGTTGGCCGATCTTCTATTAGATCACCTTCCTTGGGACCTTGATTGGCCCAACCAATCCCATATTCAAAACCTTTGCCTTAACTTTACTAATCGATCGTACCCTGACTGACAAGGTCTTTACAAGATTAGTCCATTCCTCCTATGGGGCCGAGCACTTTGTCATTTCATATCCACAATCATGCATGTGCCTCAGTCTTTTCATAGCCAGTTCCTGTTTGAAGACTCATTGTTCACGGCGATAAAAGGTTTTTATGACTGTACTGGGATGTAGTAATCTTGTAATGCATTACAAATATTGCTTCATGTCTGTTGGATGGGAATGGAACCTTTAGGTGAACCTGATTCCCCTGTACGTGGAAAACTTTGGGAAAGCTGATTCAGCAAGTGAATCATTTTTTGCCGTAGTTGGGTAAAGTAGCCTGCCTGTGTCACCAAATTTAGCATTCGAAACTTCGTTTGCTTCTTTAGTGATAAATCATGCTCTGAGATTGGCCATCAGTTATTATTATTACTGGTGATATGTGGCTGAATAGATCTTGCTTCAGGCAGTCGATTTGAGCGTCTTTTTGTTCTGTGAGCGAAGTTGTTCGCTTATTTCTTATCCCATGGTATTGCTTTATATCACTTGATGCTTCACGCAAGAGGAGCTAAGCAAAGTCATTCACTTATCTCTATCTTGCATGGTCTTGCATTACATCACTTCACGCTTTGTATGAGGGGGACTGTGAATGAAGTCTCACATCACATCGGCTTGATATGAAAGTTGTACACTCTGTATAAGACATTGGGCAATTCTCAACTTGTACGCCGGTTTTCAAGGTGCATTTGGAGTGAAAAAAAAAATTAGTAAAAATTGACAAAAGTTGTAAGCTCATAATTCGGACAGTGGGAGAAAAAGTTTGAGTTTTTTTTTTAAAATTTATAGAGTTTTTTTTTTTTTTTTTTTTTGGTGAAATTTGGTGGCTATAGTCCATTGGGTTCTTCCAACATGTTCCTTCTGGTTAGGCAATATGAAAGTCTTTTGATGCAAGCCTGTATTGGCCAATATGCAAAATGGGCAACTAACCCTCTGTGGGTTCTTCCGATCGTACAGCAAGTGGGAGTCACCCGTTTATGTGACGACTATGTAGTCTTTCTTTTTATGACATATTTGAGTTCTGTGATTTTCCCCAACTTCTCCCTTTGTCATTGCTCCAGATGCTTTTTTAATTAAAACTCCTCTCCAATTAATCTGTCCTGTTCTGCTCATTTTCTCAAATTTATTAGCTAATTTTATTGGTGTTTTATCGTGAATTATATAGTTTTGGAAGGTTAATTACTTCTGTTCTCCTGTGCTAGAAGTTAATAATTGCTCACTCGAGTTCAATTTGGTTATGGTCTTGCTTGAGCGCGACTTTAAATAAATTCATATAAGTAAATGAAAGACATTTTTAAATAAATTAATATTTTACTTAGATATTCTTTCATTTCGCAAATTTCGTGTGTGTATATATATATATATATATATTGATGTAAAACGGATGGTCTCGGATTATATGGACCAATTCAATTCAATTCAATTCAGACATTCAAGTACGTCTTGATAATTTATTTACAAATGTTCAATTTGAATGTATAATATATGAATTTTATTTATATTTTTAGGAAAAGTTATTTGTATCACCAATGGTCATGATACTTGCATTTATGTGGCTAAATGCCATCATTAGAAGAGTCCCAAATCGATATTTTTGTTATTAATGGTAATTTTTGATCTGATAATTCCATTAGTGTCGAAGTTTCATTTCTTTTTGTGATTTTGTAATTATTCCTTATTTTTTAATTTAGCCATTGCGGTTTATGTTATTTTTTTTTTATTTAAAAATCAATATATCTTATCTTTGATTCAATAAAATATATGTATAGAGATTTTTTTTTTTAATTATGAATAACTTGAACGAAATCAAGTTCACTTCATTTGTTCTGCTTTATATTTTTTTTAAAATTATTTTTTTATAACAAATCAGATTTCGATTCCCAATTTCCTCCTCCTCCTTCCTCTTTCTTTTAATGGCTCCTCTTCTCCTTTTTTTAAATTTTTCTTTAGGTCCCTCTGTCAATGAATCTTTGCTTTTTTTAGGACACTATGCATTTAACTCGTTATAATTCTTTAAGAATTTTTAAAAATTATTTATTTTTTATTTTACTATATAAATTACGAACTTACAATTTTTATTAAATTATTTTATTTTATTTTATTATTTTTTGGGTCATTTCAAATGCCCTCTAAACTACCTGCTTGGAGTTGGAGATATCTTTGCTGATTTTTTTCTTTTTTTTTTTTAAATCAGAAAATGAAACAAGAGTGATGTGATGAAAGCATTTCTACAATAGAAGGGTAGTACAATGGACGAGCAATGCGGTGGATTTTTTTCTTTCTTTCTTTTCTTTTTTTTTTTTTTTAAATGAAAAGTCCACAATGACTTAAAAATCTCATTCTGACTTAAAAATCTGAAAAACAATTTTGGTTATGTAACTATACAAAAAATCACACTTCTGCAGGGTACGCTGATGTGGGTAGTCCTTCTTCCAACCTCGACCGGTCAATCTTTGCAGCCACCTCTGCCACAACCAGCCTAGTCAGAAGCAATCCGGCCACCAGGGCCGCCGCCATCAACATGGTGAAAACAGCACTCCAGCTCTTCGCTGAAATATATCCAGTTAACAATGGTCCGATGGCAGCTCCAATGGAGCCGGTTCCATCTATTATGGCTGTCACAGTTGCAAGCGCGCGCGAGTTGCCTTTCAACGAGCTGTGCGTTCCTAGATCAGCCGAAACAGCCGTTGTTATGAGCGCATAAGGTCCGTTCACGAACACGCCAGCAACTAGGAGGAGGACGATGTTTACCGCTAAGGAAATGTGTCCGCAGTTTCTGTACAAGAACAGAGCTGGGATGGTGCAGTACATGAAGCTCGCAGCTGTTATGGCTCTGGCATCGAGACGGTCGGAGATGTGGCCGGCGAGGATTCCTCCCACCACGCCCCCAACGTCGAATAATGTGGATAAGTTCCCAGCCGCCTCACTGGACAAATACGTGCCGTCTATAGCTGCAATGTGATCGAACACAACAAATGATTTTTATGAAAATTAATGGATTTGAGATGAAATATTATAAAGAGAGAGCGAGGTGAATACACGTAAATTGAGAACTATTTTGTTATGATTTTTTTATAACTTGAATTCTTGCTCACATGATTATGTCAAATCAATCATGATCAATTGCAGAATTACCAGAAATCAATACGAACCATATTTTGGAATCATGTTTTGTTACATATGTTCTGAATTATGGTACACTCATAGGTTCTGAATTATGGTACACTTGCATTCTAGTATACTTAATTTGACAACCTATGTTATTTTTTCATTACTCTTAAATTAGTGACTCAATAACAAATTTTAACTTTTTTTTTTTGATTGGTAACAAATTTTAACTTTTATTAAATAATAATGAAAACAAATCCTTCCATTTCAAATTCTTAAACAATGCAACCTTAAAACTGAACTAATCATTTCAACTTAATAGAGGTGAGCCATGTACCTGTGTGGCTAATGTAGAATGGAAGCCAATACAAAAATGTATAAGCAACCAATTTGGCAAAGAAGAGGCAAAGAGCAAAAGGAGCAACCCCGGGAATCTTCCATGCTTCTATGAACCCCACAGCTTCCTCCTTACCCTCCGTCTCCGATCCTAACAACGATTCCATCACTCCCTCCCCAGTTTTCTTCAGAGATAGAATGTCCTCTTCATCTGCATTAGCTCCGACAGATTCGGGACTAACAGGCAGCAAGAGAAAAACCAGCACACCAATAGAAGCAATCCCGAGACCAGGGACAACCATGGACCAGCCCCAACCATACTTCAACAAAGCTGAAGCAACAAGAGAACCCGTAATGTTCCCAACCGATGTGTGAGCATTCCAGATTCCCATTATGAGCCCTCTCTTCTTCTTCCCGAACCAGTTTCCAACGACTGCAACTACAGAAGGCCACCCAGTCGATTGGAACAAACCAGCAAGCATTTGCACGATTAAATAGTAGTAGAAGAAATGGATATTCGCCCAGTACCCAACACCAAAAAACGAAGTGAACAAACCAGTTCCCACCATGCCCATTGTTAGAAAAATCCTCAAGTCCATTCTATCACCGAAATGCCCAGAGAAGTACATTCCAAGGGCATACACTGAAAGGAAAGCCACATCTAGATCACCAAGCAAGGCTGTTCCATCTAATCCATTGAAAGGAGCCCAACCATTTCCACCACGACCACTTCCAAGAATGCTTGAATTGTTGTTTTTCCTTTCGATCGGTTCGTGAAAGTAAGCTCTTTGCAAAGGGAAGAACTTCAATCTCGAATCCAATGTTTGGGGATCAAGGGCACTTTTCACGATGCTCGTGGTTTTTCGAGTGACGTGGTAGCTGGCATATGCCAAGAATGTTATTGTCAGAACAATGGCTTGGTGGGTTTTGAAAGAGAGGGAACATTTCTTTGAGTTCTGTAAGAATTTGATTCCGAGGGGCTTGCCGGAATCGCTTTGTTCTGCTGGTTCTAGCTTTGAACCCATTTGTGGACCTTAACTCTGAAGCAGAAACAGAAGAAGAAAGTGCTGAACTTCCTCCTATAGATCCTAGAAAGGGCAATCTGACGACAAAAGAAACAAGAAAAAAAACTGGGGAATGAGATATGAATGCAATAAATCAAGCAACTTGATGCCAATTTATCCAAATATAAGCTTTAATTGTACTTATTTGATAATTAACATATTCAACTCAACAAATTTAACTAATAATTCCAACTTCCCCAACAATCCCAACAAAGATCATCAAAATCCAAACCACTTCGCAAAATTCACCCCCTCCACAAAAACAAAACCATATCTGATCAATTCACCAAATCAAACCATAATTTAAAGGTAAGGAAATGGCAGCAAATGCTCGAAGAGTATTGTCAGAGAAATTCTCTTAATTTTCCCAGGAAAATTACCCACTTTTCTTCTGATTGAAACCATAAAAAAAATTAACCAATCAGCCAAGACAGAATCAGATAAAAGCCAAAGTTGGACAGGAACTTCTGGTCTGTAAGGAAACTTGAAATTAATTGACACATGAGCACAAATCAGGGGAAAAAAATAGCCAAGAAAAACTAATTCATTCATGAACACGAAGACAGAAGAACGGTAAAGGAATTTTAAAATTTTAAACAGGAAATGCCTTCTCTTATAGTAACTAACTTCCATGAAATGAAAACAGGTCCTTGAAGCAAGTTGATAATTTCAAAATTCAGAGAATTTTTTTTATTGATTAAAAAAAAAAAAGAACAGAGAAATTTCAAATTTTCAACAGCTCCCCACAATTGCTTTACCCATAAAAAGTCTTAAATATTTTCAATTTCCAAAAAATAACAATATCCAACTACCAATGATGCTTCAACTCCATTTTTTCAGAAGCCACTGAGAGAAACAAGAAAGAAGAAGCGTCAAAAAAAGATTTTGCAGAAGACCAAGGAAACCCAAGCGTGGGAGACTTTGGATAAAACGTACGGAAGAGCTTACCTCGCTTAGCTGCCCTCGCTTCCTCTGTCTTGGGAATTTTCTCTCCCTACCCCTGTCTCCTTCACTGGTTCAGGTGCTTAATGAACACAGAAAAAACTCGAGGCTGCTAGCAAATGTCAGGGTACTTATTTATTTAGTTTTCCCTAGCAGCCAGTAACTGGGTGGGCCACGAGTCGATTACCAAAATACCCTCGTACAAACTTTTTTTTTCTTTTTTGTCATTTTTTTAAGCACCATTTAAAAATTCAAATTTTAAAAACTTTTTAATATTTTTTTGTTAAAAATTATTTTGATATATTTGGTAAAATAAATAATAATTTTTAGTAATTTTTTTATAACTTTTAAGTGTTTAGTAAAATTTTTAACAATTTTTATTAATTTTTTGATAATTTTTAAATCGAACAAATTATTTTAATTGAGTAAAAAAAACAAAAAAAAGTAATATTTTGCCACACTTAAAAAAATAAATTTTAACAAATTTTCACTAAAAATTAAATTATCAAACTGTAGCTTTTGCAAAGCAGAAACAGCTAAATGATTATACATTTTTTTATATTGATCAACAAGATGTGTATATATATTATTTTGTAAAATAGAGGATTGCTTGGAAGGTAAAAAAAATATCTAATTTTATTAATTTTTTTAAATTTTTTTATTAAACTTTGATACGTATTACTTTTGCTCTTAATTTTTTTTTTAAATAAAAATCACCTTCCAATAATGCAAAGACCCATAAATATATGATAAATCTAAAACCCATAACTTCAATAACAAATTAATTGTTTTGACAACTGATTGACCCATTAAACATTTTAATCGACTCACTTTGCTTTGATGAAATCACTAGAACCGTCGGATCCCTTGTGCTTACACATCAAAGGGCTCAAATCCTGGGTAAAAATGGACAATCTGATTAATAAATTTAATGGGTAAGGTACCGCTGGAACTCAAAATAAAGAGGAGGGCTATTATCGTAAATTGACAAAGTGGCCCCCCCGATTCCCATCATCATGAAGTAGTCGACAAAAATGGTAATGGCGGAGGGGAGAGCATATTCGCATATCCAATTGGAATAATCCCCCTGCGTTCCAGGGTATATTCCCTTGCCAACATGGGGCAGCCCCATATGCCACGTGGATTTAAGTGGAATGAGATTGCTGACGTGGAGGTGAACACGGACAAGTTTTAAAGAGGGGTTTACGATCGAAGGCCCTGCTGGGCCACTTCGCCATCAAGTCTTGGCTCTGGCTCCTGTGCTTGTCCAAATCAAAGAGAGGCTGAGTGCCTCCGGGGCCGTTTGGAAATAAGGGGGTGTTTGGCAACCCAAAAATTAGTAAAAAAATACCAAAAGTTGATTTTTGAGTGTTTGGCAAAATCACAAGTTTTGCCACTTTTTTGATTTGCTACAGTAAAAAGTACCACTCCATCATTACATTTTTTTGATTTGCTACAGTAAAATACATACCAAACACCCAAAAGTTACAACTTTTTTGTTTTGCTACAGTAAAAAATTTACCAAACACCCAAAAGTTACTAAAAAAAATACTAAAAATTCCACTTGGTTCAATCAAACACACAAAAAAGTACAAAAAAAACACCAAAAAACTACCAAAACTTAACTTTTTTTTTAACTTCCAAACACCCTCTAAGAAAATAAAAATTTTTAGTAATTTTTGTCCTCTTTTTGTATTTGATAGCATTTTAAAATTATTAAAAATTTTTAAAATTTCTTTCAACTTTTTTTTATAAACTACTCAAAACTTTTAAAAAAATTATGAAAATTTCTCCAACTTCTTACTAAACAATCAAAAATTACTTAAATTTTTTAAAAGTTGCTTAAAATTTTTAAATATTTACCAAATATATAAAAAGTTACATTGAATAATTTTTGTCTAAAAATTATTAAAAGTTATTAAAAATTTCCTTTCAAACGAACCCTCTATCTGAGCACATATCCTTTAAATTTGTTCTTAATTTCATTTGAACAGTTTTAAGGATATTTGGTTTACCAAAAATATGTGTATAGGATATTTGGTTTACCAAATATATATATATATATATACACATATGACTTTTATCAACTTTTTCCAATTAATTATAATCGTAATATACTTTTGAGGTACCATCTCAGATAAAATATCATTTTACTAGCTTAAATTATTACCCTCATCACGAAACAACCCCCTTCCTCTCCTTGATTATGTTATGAGAGAATTGGAAGAGACCCACTAACCATCAATTTGGTTAGGGTGAAAGAAAAGCAGAAGAATTGAAGAAAGAAGTTTAACGGTGATAATTCACTTAATGGAAGCCACTAGATACCTGGCTCCTTGCATATATATTTTCTTAATATTCTTTCAAGTGATAAGAAAAAACAGCACTCTCACTTACTTGAAGAGTCATAATGGCTCTAAAAAATTATACACAAATTTGATTCTTAATCTGTCAACTGTTATGAACTTATAAATTATTTAAAAATTATAAAAAATATGCATAAAATTCACCAAAAAAAAAAATAAATTTTAAATCTTAATTTACAAGTTTTATATAACCTTTATTCAATTCATCTAATAATAACACATTGTTATATTGCTATAACTAAATTCAACCCATTTAGTTATAACCCGTTATGACCTAATTCAACCCTGTCCCTTTGACAGCCCTGGTTAAAACTAAAAGGCTTACCCAGCATCAATACTACCAAAAAATTCAAGGAAAGGGAAAAGCGATGAACTGCAGCAATCGCTGCAACTGTTCAACTACAGCCACTAATTAATGTGGAACGACATAGGATCCACATTAATCAACAGCTGTGGTTGGATGGTAGCACCAAAACTTCCTCCTCAAGGAAATAGTTTGTCCAGAAACAAGCACTGAAATGTCATAATCCAATTTAACAACCAACCATCAAAAACATAAAGTAGAATGTCATTTTCACACAATGTTCACAAATACAAACATTTTTGGACCTTCATTCAACTTGCTTCCTAAGGCCACACATAGATAATAAAGCTAAGAAAAGAATCACACCGAGATCTTTCCTCGTATGATTTATCAACCTCGTCAACTTCTTTTTGCTTTTGTGGTTGATGCTGAGAAATAATAAGAGACAACGAGATGTAAACCCAAGGTCCATCATGAATTAGTCATAAAGTACCCCAAGAGAATGCCAAGCAAGCCAACAAGCACCACATATAGAAGAGGTACTCCGCCACTGCTGCTTTTTGCATGTTCGCGTCTCAAAAATTCCTGCATAAACCACCAAACAACAGTGTGTAGTTGAACTATGAGGCTGTTTGGAGTTGTAAAAGTTGAGATAAAATGTCGTTTGGGTTACATTTTGGCATTTGAAGTGTAATTAACAAACCATAAAAAATAGAGATGAACAATGAAAATCCATACACATGAACGTCCGTTTGAACAGATCCTGACAAACACTTTTTGACCTTTTCTATAAAAATTTTTGAAATTTGTAAAGATTTTATTAAGATTTGTAGAGATATAGAGATTGTTGAGATTTTATAGAGATTTATAAAGTTTAAGATGAGAAAAGTTTTGTAGAGATTTTCTGCCTTTTTTTAGTACTACAAACGTGCCCTATATATATATATATATATATTTGTCGTATAAGACAATAGGTGTACGGCACAAGGGGGACCATATAAATGCTGGGAAAAAGCACAAGGGAGGTAAGTTTTGAAACCCAGCACCTACAGAAAATTCCTAAAAATGACCTCCAGTGATGAAAATAGAAAAAAATGGCAGGGAGTCTGAGCAGTTAGAAAAATATGTAAGATAAATACCATAAAATTTATGGAAGTTACACAAATGAAAATGTGCTGTCTAGAGATCATAGAAAGACTGCCGATAAGCCCATGGAATCAAACAAAGTTGCATTAGAAGTGGTAGAAAGGAATAGAATTGAGAGAGTATGAATGCCACTGCATAGAAAGAAACATTTTTTGTTAGAAAACTCTGCCGAGCTCCAATAACAAAACAATTCAATGCAGGTTGAGAATCTTCAATTGCAACATGCCTACTATGCTCTCATTCGTTAGAAATTATTCCATGTGACCGTCAAGTGGGAGTCATTTTTCAATGTCCATCACATGGATAATTTTCCCTCATTTGCCTCAGACAAACATGATATGCCTATAGGGAGTTACAACTCAACCCACTAAATTTAAAGGTGTTAGCAGGATTTGACATGATAAAAAAAACTCACGAAATATTTGGTAGAGATAAACGTATATCCATAAGAAATAACATGCTAATGATATGCAGCACTGGAACATTAAACTCCACAGTAGTCTACTCAATTAACATTAAAGGAGTAGAACCAAAATAAGCTATCGAGGGCTTTATTCTCAAAGCATTTGGCATTATGATTCTACTATTTCCAAAACATCAAGCAAACTAACCGCGAGACGAAACCAATATGGGGTAAAAATTTTATAACTCTAGTAAAACAGCATACAAGTAAAACTAATTTCAAATTTTAATCATAAATCCCAAAAGCACATCGGTTGCTAACTAGATCTGAATTTACCTTCTACAAAGTGTTGAAAGAACAAGATGCAAAATCTCTTCCTTTTAACATCGCACTAAAATTTAAATACTTTATGCAGTTGGTTGCAGAGGAAAGAACCTCAAAAAGAAGAAAAATGAACAAAACAAAGCAGAAGTGGCAGAAGGCCATGAAGAAATGATTGTTACATTCTAGAAAGAGCAAGTCACATATAAACATATATATTCCCCCGTTCATGAATCATGACCATCTAAAACTAGAAATCCGAGTGTATTTTAGTACATGCTACTTTTGTGAGAGAGAGAGAGAGAGAGAGAGAGAGAGAGCGGAGGGGTTATTAAAAAGTGGTATTTCAGAAAATATTTAAATTTGAAAAACAAATTTGCATACAACTCACTAACCAGTTCTTGGCGAAGCTTATCATTTTGTTCAACAGTGCGATTCTTCTCCTCGGTCAGCTCTAAAAAAAGGCTCCCAGTCTGGATGATAGCAGTAGTAAATCAATCTCCATGCATTAATGCTTTTTTTTGGGGGGGAGGGGGGAGCTGTAGTTGTGACTACTACAAAATCCTATAAATTAAAGCATGCAGTAATTTTCTCAACAAGTCACTTCCAATATTCTAATTGTAATTGAGTTTGCAGCTTATTCAATTTCAGAATCGGTAAATAGAAAGAACACAAGCAACACAAATACTGAACACGGAGAGAGAAACACTCAAACATAACATAGTCAATAGCAAGCAAGAATTACTGAAGATGCATGTGTAGCAATTCTAAAATGATTCCACCCCAAAAAAAAATGGTCTTTAGAACTACTAATAAAAATATTGAGAAGATATCCAACCGCAGATAGAGAGAAGCTACTATGAAACAGAGCCATAAAAGTTTTATTGAACATAGCCAAATGATAAGAAACATCAGTGACACAGTTCTAAAGTAAGACATACAAAGCCAGCCATGTTGAAAAGGTACAGCACTAGAAGAAGAGTTGTGGTGATGTTTGCAATCACACAAGTGAAACTACTGGTGTCCTTGCTGGTCTACCAACATTTTTGGTAGAAATAGCTCTCATTTGAATCTAGCAATTTGATCAACCTTCATGCAATTGTTACTTAATATCAAACCAACAGATAGCAGTGAGGTGCAATAAGCAGTAGTCCTCTATGGGGACAAAAATTACAGATTACGTGGATAAAAACAGAAAGCAACCAATTGTATATAATACATCTAGTGAAGAGTGGCTGTATGTAACTCTACAACAATTAAGATAACATTCTAGCAAGTTAAAAACTTAAAACAAGAAAGATTTCACAGAATTATGAGTCAACCTAGAGTGATCACTCATGATTATTATTGATGTCAGTGTCATCTTCCTATTATGCTCTCAACATCTGAAAAACAAACATTTCAAAAGAACTAAACAAAAGCACATAACAATAACCTCTTTAACTTAATTAAGATTTTATGCCATAAAGTAAAGAAAATAAAACAAAATGAAAAAATCTTTCTCTAAACACAAATTGAGGATAACTAGACATGTTTGGTAAATGAACAAATGTATAAACACACACATATAAAGCTCCAAGCAAATAAAGAAATATACCTCAGTGTAGTCTCCCTGACCCTCAGCATATTGTCTTGCAAACTATAAGCGCCAACATGGATGTATGCCATAAATTTTATAAGAACATGTCATATAAAAAGTTAAACCAGAGAGAGACAGAAAGAGAGATGAAAAGGAAAAAAATCAAGTGTATAAAAGCATTTAGAAACTCACAGCATTGAGTTCAGAATCACCAAAACGTCCATTCTGAGATTCAGAAGCCCTAGGGGAAGACACCTCATCAGGTTCTTCAGGAACCGGTGATGGTGGTTTAGGCGGAGAAACATAAACCACTCTCAATTTGAACTCTTCAACATCATTACCCGCGTCCTTGTTAAACTAGATAAAAAAAATCCCAAAAAATTATAAGCTGCACATAACTAAAGCATAGTAACAACAGATTAAATAAAGACCCAACTAAAATCCGGTAAAAACTTTCAAGTAAAAATGTCATCACCATTTCTGAGTTAATATCCTTCGGGGTGGTACCAGGTTGGGTGACCACACTCTGGACAAGAAACCGGTCCTTGCATTGCATATCTGGGGGTGCCTCTCTTTGGGCTTGCATTGTAACTGGAATCCAATTATGACTACATAATAAGATTCAGAGTAGTTGATAGAGCTAACATCACATTAAAAATTTAAGATAGAGGCATAGCACAAATGGTACCAATAATATTGCAGGTTGAACGAGGCAGAACAACACCATTATTAGGACGGACAGAGTATTTCTTCGGATTGGTTGTTTTCACCTTATAAGCACAAATACAATTACCCAAATTATTTGAGAAACCCACTTTAAAAAGGCACAAACTAGATACTTATACACACACACACACACACACACACACATATATATAGAGAGAGAGAGAGATGCGAATTGTTTACCTTGAAAGCAACATAGTTATCAGTCTGGTTCAACAATTGGAAAGAGGATGAGATCTGCTTCTTGAGCTCGACTTCTCGCACCAGAGTAAAATTAAAGCGCAAACTAATCAGAAATAATAGAACCCTAGAACGAACTTATAATGATTTTTTTTCCCGGTAATTTTGATACAAAACGAAAGCTGATAAGATGAATCGACAAACTCACATGGAAATTTAATCTCTGTGGGATCGACACTGAGCAGCTCTTCGGCACCCATGTTACAACAATCAATGAAAAATTGCCCCCGCAAATTCGACAGACGTATTGGCTGATGAGGATTGAGGAATTTTCGCGAGAAAATGAAGGGCAAGAAACTGAGAAAATTTTAGACAGGCGTGCTTTGGGTGTCAATTTCTGTTTGTTTTAATAAATACTAGGAATTGGAAAATGGTTCGGATGGGAAAAGGAAACCCAAAACCTCTGGTTCCCATAATCCCAGGGTTGGCCCAAAGCTCGCCTTTTTTATTTTTTATTTTTTCCCAATTAAGATTCTCTTTCCCGTGTGGCAATTGGAGTAAGACGAAGGCGTGGTCCATACTCGTAAGTGAGATTAGGGAAAGACAAGACAATTAATATTTTTAGATTAAATTACGCCTCACCCTTTGAGTTTTTTTTTTTTTTTTTTTTTTAAATAAGGCACACAACCAGGGTGAAAAATGGGTGGGGCAGTTTGCACAAAGGCCTTGTTTGGTTTAAAAAAATTTTCATTTTTTTTTTACTTTTTCTGTCATGCATGCCATTGTCTATCAAATTTTGATTCTCCCTTCAGAAGATGTGAATCTTAGGAATGTTAATCGTATTAATAAAAAAATTTTACATTCATTTAAGTAAAAGTTAGAAAATAGGAAAAAAATAATTTTTTTGATTTTTTTTAAATCAAACAGATAACTTTTATCTAAATAAATGTGAATTTTTTAATTTAATTTTTTTAATGCAATTAACAAGCCTAAAGCTCTGTTTGTGAGTTCAGGAGAAAAAAAAAAAAAAGAAGACGAAAACATTAGTTAGAAGAGAAAAGAAAATAATATAAATGATAATATTTTTTTTCTATTTGTTTGCAAGTCTAGAAAATAAAAAATAATAATATTTTTTTTCTTTTATTTGTGAGTTGAGAAAAATGGAAGGAAAAAAAGTGTAAATTATTATTTTATCATTAAATTATTTAAGAAATTAGAGTATAATCAATTTATTTAGTCTTATAATATATTTGTAATTTATTTTTTTCTTTTTTTTATTTTGTGAGCAAATATGTTATTTTAAAAATTTTATTAATATACTTTTATCTGATTTCCATCTCCTCCCACCTTTGGGAAAATAAAAGTTTTAAAATTTTAACACAACTTTCTTCCCATTTCTTTTTCTTTCCTCTCCTAATAAAACTCATAAACAAAAGATTGATTTAAATTTTTTTTTATTTTAATTTACCCAGACGGTTCGATAGAATTACAGATTCTAAAAAAATCAAATTTTGGTGAAAAAATTACATAAATCAAAAAAGTTACTAAAAGAGTTGAAATTCTTCTTTAATCCAGCAAAGCATAAGACTATTTGATAAATAAAAAAACTTCCAACTTTTCACAATTTTTATCCTGGCCTCCTTCGTTTATAAGAAAAATTATAGTGCATTCCTTATTGCGTGTATTTGCATAACAAAAGGGGGCGTTTGGCCGGCTGGCATTTGATTATTAATTCGCAGGTCTAACTGCGTGCGCGTTTGGTTGTGGAAATAGAGGGAACGAAGTAATTTTCACTCTCAGCTGATTTGGGGGCGTTTGGCTATTGCGCTGCGTCTGTCGCTGACGAACGGAGAGAGATTGAACAATTGCGAACGAACAGACAGAGTGGCTAGTCCACTCTACTTTTGATCTGCGAAGATGATGGTGGATCTGAGTTCGTTCTCGGACGAAAAATTCGACGCCAAGAAATGGATCAACGCATCGTGCCAGGCCCGCCACCCGCAGGAGCCGCTGGAGAATCACCTTGTGGATCTGGAGATGAAGCTGCAGGTGATGTCGGAGGAGATCGCCGCCTCCCTCGAGGAGCAAAGCGCCGCTGCCCTCCTCCGTGTCCCCCGCGCCACTCGCGACGTCGTCCGCCTCCGCGACGACGCCCTCTCCCTCCGCAACTCAGTTGCCGGGATCCTCCTAAAGCTTAAAAAGGTACATTCACTTCATAGTTGCTGGTGCTTATGTTTGTAATGCTGTTCTTCTCCCCCCCGCCCCATCTTAATTGTATAAACATGTTCGAGCTTGGATGAATTTTTTGAGTCATTGGGCTTTATTGATCCGGAATATCTGTGTATACATTTGGATATGTAGCACGGGTAATATGCTGTTGAAATTTTGAAAAACCCGAATTATAATGCTTCCAATTAGATAGATGGGTACGACACAGGAGCTTAGCTAATTATGTGCGTGTATATATAAAAGTAATCTTCAATTGCATCTAATTTGCCAGTATGTGTGTGTGTGAATAATTTAGTATGGGGCTTTTAGCAAATCTGGGATCCTCACTGTAATTTATGTGTTGTGCGGAATTCGGATCAACCTAGCAACAATGATGAATATATGCAGATAAATGAATTGAAAAGCAACCTCACAAAAACATGGGTTACGTGATTCAACAAATTCTCTCCATTCACGGGTATAATATACTTGGTTTTCCATTCTCTCCATTCACGGGTATAATATACTTGGTTTTCCATTCTCTCCATTCACGGGTATAATATATTTGGTTTTCCATTAGCAACCTCCAACAATAAAGATTAAAAGAATGAAAAATATGAACCCTTTAGAGAAACCCTTCTCGCATTATTATATGTTTTTCTCTCTTGCAAACCTTGAAAATCCTAATCTGACTTAATGAATGTGTACAATACATTCTTTTATATAGGAAATAAAAATCCTACCCAAAACAGACTCTATAGAAAGCCTAAAAATTGAGTTTGCGCCACTCGCTTGGACAAGCTTCCCACTGAGCATCCCTGCCGCACTGCATAGCCCTTATTTTTACTAGTGATACCAAGTGACATTCATACTGCCTGTACAACTTCTTTTCATTTTACAGCAAGCTTGTAATCCTTTCTAGAAATACTATACCATACTGTGGAGGCAAGCCCCCCGCACCCCCAATCTTCTTTGCGCTCCCGCAAATATTGTCCGTTTTACTGGAGCCTTAGTGAAATCTATATATGCTACAATGGAATGTATATAATCTGCAACTCTAGCACTATGCATATATACAACAAAGAGTTGATACAAAAATCTTACTGCTTTTAATGGGAGTTTATTCTTTTGTATATAATTTACTAGTCTAGAGCATTTGAATTGACCTATATCTAGGAACATAGCTTATCTCCAGGGAAGTTACTTTTTACCCGCATTTCTCCGCCTTCTAAACTGCTACAATTGTCATTGTAGGCAGAGGGATCCTCAGCGGAATCTATAGCTACCCTAGCCAAAGTTGATACTGTCAAGCGAAGGATGGAAGCTGCTTATGAAACATTGCAGGTAGTAACCATTATGATTATGATCTCTCTGTTTCTGAGCTTTTTGGTGTAAGTATTATCTGTTTTCTGAGAGACTCTGTTTCATTGGGCTTTGATTTCTTTATATCAATAAACAAAAAGGATGCTGCTGGGTTAACTCAATTAAGTTCAACTGTCGAGGATGTATTCGCCAGTGGTGACCTGCCTCGTGCCGCTGAAACCTTGGCTAACATGAGGCATTGCTTGTCTGCTGTTGGTGAGGTAATTTTGTAATGTGAAACCTGGTTTTGAGCACTTTGTTTGTTATCCATGAGGTTCCAAACATGAGTTTTCTGGAACCCTAATTTTTCAGGTTGCCGAATTTGCAAATATTAGGAAGCAGCTCGAGGTCTTAGAGGAGAGACTAGACACAATGGTTCAGCCTCGTTTAACTGATGCTTTGTCCAATCGCAAGGTTACAAATTTTCTGAACTTGTTTCACTATGGTCATTTTCATGTTATTTGCATAACCTTAATACCTATTTTAATTGGTCTGTCCACGAGTAACGTTCTATGGATATTTCTCCTCATTCATGGTTTTTAGGTTGATGTTGCTCGAGATTTGAGGGGAATTCTTATTCGAATTGGGAGATTCAAGTCTTTAGAGCAGTACTATACCAAAGTTCACTTAAAGCCTATAAAGCACCTCTGGGAAGATTTTGACTCACGACAACGAGCTAATAAGCATGGAAGTGAGAAAAATGAGCTTGAAAGGATATCAAGCAGTCATGATAGTCAGTCAGGATTGCCAACGGTTTCATTCTCCAGTTGGTTGCCCAGTTTCTATGATGAACTGCTGCTTTATTTAGAACAGGAATGGAAGTGGTAAAGTTCAGATCAATAGTTCCTGTTTCCGCATTCCTCTTGTTGTTATGATAGAGGGGAGGCAGTAAATTTCGTAACCAAAGAATGTGCCTGCTAGCACTGACATTCACTTGAGTGGTCATTAATTGTCTATAACAAGTGCAATTTTAGTGCGTTAATTTCTGCTATTCTGATCAATATACTTTTTTTATATGACAAAAACTGGTTAAAAAGATCAGTGGCCAATTTTTGAGCTAGTTGTCTTTCCGTGCCAAGGAATACATAAATCACTTAATTCTTTTCCATCCTGTTTTAATGTGGGAATTCTTGTTGTGCCACTAGAAGAGCAGTTGAGTATATTAATATTTCATAATAGGTAATGCATTTCAGATGTTTGTTAATTGGTTCATACTAAGACTTGTAAATTGTTTCCAATACTATCCTTGTTTTTCCTGCAAATAGACCTTGGGCTTGTGGATTTATATATAAAAATATAACATGCATACATTTTTCCTATTTAACATTTACATTGGAATAAAATAGAGGTATCCTAAGGGTTCCCTTGAAACCTGCATTTTCACGCATCTTAGCAAAATAGCAGCAAGAATACAATGCCAAACCACGTATACCAATTCAGAATTTAAGGCAGAACATATGTTATACAGGAATTTAATGTGCATTACACATTTCATAGTGGGATATTAGTTGTTAATGTATTTATATGTTTTTGGCTGTATAAACACTAGATCTACATCTCAACTGCATTTCTCACTGCATAGACATGTTGATGTCGGAGATCTGGCAAGTGGATTATTTGCTTCAGCCATTTTGTCTTGAATGACCTATGAAAATGCAGAAGATGATATATGATCACTGCATCCGTTAAAAAACCTATTGAGTTTGCCAGTGATATCATATGAATCAAACAAAGAGATGATATTGAAATGTATTACATTTTATTTGCCATTTCTCCATGATGGAACTTATTTTCCTGTCTTCTGCCCTTCTTATCTGCAGGTGTATGACTGCTTTTCCTGATGATTACAAGTCTCTTGTCCCAAAGCTACTAATCGAGACAATGGCAACTGTGGGTGCAAGTTTTGTATCCCGGATAAACCTAGCAATAGGAGAAGTTGTTCCTGAAACAAAATCATTGGCTAAAGGTTGATCTTTATTATCTTTAGGAGTTTTTATTGAGGACCATAATTTTGTTTTTAACATTATGTATTGTTCTTCATGATTTGATGGCCATAGGGCAATATACTTCAAACCATTGCTGCTTCTGTTCTGCCATTTAAGAAGTGTAGCTTGTTAAATATATTGTTATTTTACGTTTTAAATTATCCTATTATATGCAACCTTAACGTCCAAGTGATGCAAACTTTTATACACTTTGGAATTTATTCAAAAAAAAAAAAGAGGGAAAGCAGACCTCTAATTTTATTGTCTTGGGAGAGAATCTCTTTGCAAGTGTTTTGCAACCACTCCAAGAGCAATCAAAATAATCTCTGTTGTTGTCCATTTTAACTTAGGGAAAAACTTAAAATAAGTCAAAAGATTATTGTTTTTGTCCATCCATCTCTTGAAATTCTCAATTCTTCTCTTGGGTAGGAGCCTCCAATATACACATAAATTAGTATATAGTTCATTTCCTTTGGAGATTCTGTATGCTCCTCTTGGAAAGGCATTAAGTGAAAAACATATCTTGGATCTGGTAGTGAGAACATTTTATGGTATTAGATAAAGTTTGTTGGGCTTGGCTGCAATGAAGATGATTACAGGTTATGCTACTTGATTCGCCATTTGTTTGATTTTTGAGATCACTATCTTAATCAGATTTGTTTCTATTTGTATCCACTGATATTAAGGATGGATATTAGGACCAATATTTCTTCAATTGTTTCTACAATTTATATGGCCGATTGATGTCCACAGGTTGAATTGTGGCTCGCCAATAACATACACACTTGATTTTTCCTTCAATGACTTGCAATCCTTGTGGAGAGACTGTATCTAATTGTGATGTTTTTTGAATTAAGTATTGAATTGAATCTGTCATTTTCAATTTTCAGGCGTGTTAGATATCTTATCTGGGGATATGCCAAAGGGCATCAAAGTTCAGACTAAGCATCTTGAGGCACTGACTGAACTGCACAGTATGACAGGAACTTTTGCAAGAAATATTCAACACCTGTTTTCAGAATCTGATCTTCAGGTTTTGTTGGATACGCTGAAGGCAGTATACTTCCCATATGAATCATTTAAACTGAAGTAAGTGCGTGTTGTCTCGATACACATTTTTTTAAAATAGAGTCGGTTTCCCTCTCTCCCGTTTGATGTCCTTGTTTCGATACACATTATACACTTTTTTTATGGGGAAAAAAATAAAAAAGAAATCCCCCCCCCCCAGGCGTTTAATATCCATGAACAATTTTTATGTTAGCTGGGTTGATCCTGGCTAGGTCAAATCCAACATGGGGGCGGAGCGGGGCAGTTTTTGAATCAAGTGGGCCCTGGTTTTTTTGGGGCCTTTGGCTGATATTAGTTTAGATGACCCGAAGGAATGTGATAGGCCCAACTCATTGGCATCAAGGAAGGTTCTTTTAAGCGGGTTGATAGGGGTAATATTCATAGGCACAAAGGGAATACTGTTTTGGCTTGGGTGTTGAGGCAGCCCACTAAGCATCATTGGAGTAGGATGAAGCCCATTGTTTCCGGATTTTCTGATCTAGGCCTATACTTATGTTAGGCCATTTTGCCTATTCAAGCTATGGTTCCTTCCTCTCTCTTTCTCAGAGCCTTCATCTTTTTGATTCTGAAGAAATTCTACATGGGGGCAAGAAGTAGTGGAGTCCAGTGGAAGGATATTTTTTTTTGGGGGGGGGGGGGGGGAGGGGCGTGGGAGCTTAGGGTAGATGGGTGAGGGAGGGGAGAGAGGAGTTTTTGGTTGCTGATGGTTCTAAATTGGGGAGTAGAGGGGTTAAATGGGCATATGAAGGGGCTGTGGGGCAGGAAATTATAAAGCCTCTGTCAAGCCTCCCGTCTTTCAGGGAAGGGGCAGAAAGTGGAGAAATACTGGGTTTAGGAGACTCTGGTTTAGATGAATCTAATGTATTTAACTGGGTTCTAAGAATAGCGACTTCTTTCAGACATATGCTAGGGGTGTCTTGTGAAGGCTTTGAGGGGGAGCTTCTTAGATTGCTTGTTGAGACCATTTTTTTTTTTTGGTGTAAACGCAATTTATGTTTTTCTTCTAGATGAATATGATATTGAGATTTTTCCCCGGAATGCGATTGACATGGATTTCGTGAAAATCCATTCTATTTTCATTCAGCTACTACAAGATCAACAATTCCATAAACTTGGGCTTCAAGCACAGAAGCCCCAGGTCCAGAAATTATAAGATTGATTCTCATAATAATAAATAAAGTAAAACATAGAGAAATTTAATAGATCACTTCGGAATGGCACATACGTCACACATCCTGGATCGTTTCCAGCAGAGTAGGAGTCTGAGCAAGAAGAGGGATCAAAAGATAAAAAGCATTGGGTCGAGGGGCAAGAGAGAGCTTAGGAAATTGGAATGTTATATTAATTATGAAGGAAGGAGGGTGAGGGGATTGAGCGCAGGGAACAAATCAAATGTTGTGTAACCTATGAAGGCAAATATAATTAACTGGAATGTGAGGGGATTGAAAGCAGGTAAAACAAATATCAGTTATCAAGATGACAACTAAAAGGTGGGGTCCAAATTTAGTGTGTTTGCGGGAAACCAAATTGGGTGCAATTGATGATTTTGTAGTTAGAAATCTTTTTCTATTTTTTTTCTTTTCTTTTCTTTTTTTTTTTTTTTGCCCACCCCCCTAGTCGTTTTTTTTTTTTTTTTGGGGGGGGGGGGATTGGGTTCACTGGGTTGCATTGAAAGCTGAAGGGGTATCTAGGAGGATAATAGTTATATGGGATAGCAGGGAGCTAAGTTTGATAAACAGTGAGGTTGGAAATTTCTTAGTCAATTTCTTGTTTCCAAGGGGTTGAGGAGGATACAGCTTGGTCTTTCACTGGAGTCTATGGACCTACTGATTACTCTCCAAAGTTGGAATTTCTGATGGAGTTGGGAGATGTTGCGTTTGGATGGGAGGTTCTTTTGCGTTTCAGGGGGGATTTTAACTTGACTAGCTCTTACTCAAATAGGAATGGAGACAGGGATCATTTTGGTTACAGGAAGGAGTTCTCTGAGCTAATAAAGGAGTTGGGGTTAATTGCTCTTCGTTTGATCAGAGGGAGGTATACTTGGTCAAATTTGCAGAGCAAATCCAGAATAGATAGATTTTTTATTACAGTAGACCGGGAGTGGCCATTTCCTACAATCACTCAGTCTCTTCTCCCTGGAATGGCTTATGACCATTTCCCCATTCTGCTTGATGTGGGAGGAGTATGAGGAGGCCCGAAACCATTTACATTTGAAAATATGTGGCTCAAGGCTAAATGATTTAAAGAGAAAGTGGCTAGTTGGTGGAGCAATTATGAATTCTCAAGATGTGCTATCTATGTTTTAAGTAAGAAATAGTGTTGTCTGATGACCAACTTTATCAGTTGGAATAGGGAGGAGTTTGGGAGGATTGTGGTTGGGAAGACTACTCTTATGAGGGACATCGTAGAGTTGGATAGGAGGGATGAGGAAGGAACCTTAATAGAGATTGATATGCTTATCAGAAGATAGGGGAAGTATAGCAGATTGGACTATACCTGCACTGAGCTAAATTAGTAGGTACCAGTTCACTTGAGCTGTTTGCTGTTTGCTGTTGGAACAAAGTTTTAAAGCCTTGTTAAAGTTTCAAATATTGCCTCTAGTGCCACGCAAAGGTCTGTTTTTGTCTTATTAGATCAAAAATGCTTTGGATCTGCTCTTTCTTTTTTGTTGGCTGGAGAACATTATCCTTCCATTTCTTCTTCATCTGATCACCTATAATTTGACCTGTATCATAGGTATGGACAGATGGAGCGTCTTATCCTCTCTGATGAGATTGCAAGAATAGATCTCCGGGGAGCTGTTGTTCGCGGGGTTGGCGCCCAGGGAATTGAACTCAGTGAAACAGTACGAAGAATGGAGGAGTCCATCCCGCAAGTCATTCTTCTCCTTGAAGCCTCTGTGGAGAGATGTATCAGCTTTACTGGTGGTTCTGAGGCAGATGAGCTAATGCTTGCCCTTGATGATGTAATGCTGCAGTATATTTCCATCCTGCAAGAAACCTTGAAATCATTGAGAGCTGTATGTGGAGTGGATGTTGTTGGTGATGGTGTTGGTACCAAGAAGGAAATTGGATTGGACAAAAAGGAAGGAGCTCACAGTTCCCGTAAATCTGACTTGATCTCAAATGAAGAGGAGTGGTCCATTGTCCAAGGTGCATTGCAAATTCTTACTGTAGCCGATTGTTTAACAAGCAGATCCTCGGTCTTTGAAGCTTCCTTGAGAGCTACTCTTGCTAGACTCAGTACAAGCCTGTCACTTACAGTATTTGGTTCTAGCCTTGATAAAAGCCATTCCCGTGTGGCCACTGATGATGGAAATGGGGAATTATCCTTGGCTGGAAGGGCTTCCTTGGATGTGGCAGCTGTGCGGCTTCTTGATGTTCCTGAAAAGGCTCGAAAACTCTTCAACCTTTTAGAGCAGGTACATGAAATCAGAATTTTATTTTTAGATCTTCCTCAGCATTGTTATTTATTTATTATTATTATTTTGTTGTTTTTTTGTAGGTTAGGGATAGGGATTTGACTTATGTAGCTTTGTTATAGTTTCGTTCCCCATCCTTAAGAATGAATCTAACAAATATTCCTACATTCCAAATAAAAAGATGTGACTGAATAGACTTCAATACATTTACCATAAAAACAGGGAAGTAACCTGTTGAGACCTGGTAGCTGTAATAGTCAGCATGTGATTTTGAGGAGAAATTTTGAAGGTAAAAAGAGTGAAGTTAAATTGTTCAGAAGTTTCAAGTTATGTCATTATAGTTGTTTGTTGATGCAACTCTCTGATTCTTGATCTGTTAACTTCCTGTTGCTTGAGTGGATGTGTTTCTCTGTACATGTTTCCATGTGCATTTCCTTGTAATATGAGTTTCATAACAAGATTAAAGCAGCCATTCAATTTGGAAACAAAGCTGCAAATCCCGGGAGTTATTTTTCCCCAGAAATGACCGGATGCCTTGCCACAATGTAAGATTTTATCAAGACATATCTTGGCACCATTTGGTTTGGTCCAGCTAGAGTAGCCTAAGAAATTTGAAACCCATGTTTGATGGAGGTTAATATTTATCAGAGTATTTAAAGAGGCAGTCTGTACAATTCCTTCCAAGTTTTCCCCATTCTGCATCTTCTCTACCAAAATAAGTACTTCTTAGTTGTGCTTTTCCTTTGGCATTAAATGATATCTATTACCATCACGTGCCTTGTGTTCTGCATTTTACTTTATATTTGATGCAATGTTATGACACTGTATTGCAGTCAAAAGATCCCCGGTTCCATGCCCTTCCACTTGTGTCTCAACGAGTTGCAGCGTTTGCAGACACAGTGAATGAACTTGTTTATGATGTCCTCATATCAAAGGTACGGCAAAGACTCAGTGAGGTGTCCCGTTTGCCGATCTGGTCCTCAGTTGAGGAGCAAAGCGCTTTCCATCTTCCAAGCTTCAGTGCATACCCCCAGTCTTACGTGACCAGTGTTGGTGAATATCTGCTTACCTTACCCCAACAGTTGGAGCCTCTTGCTGAGGGCATTTCTAGTAGTGATGGCAACACTGATGAAGCACAATTCTTTGCAACTGAGTGGATGTTCAAGGTAATCATCACCTCATCTTTTATGTCATTGTCTCGATCCTTGTTTTTATAGAAGAATTTAAAAAAAAATACGGGTGGAAGAAAAGAATAGGTTGAGACCATGCCTTCAACAAACTACTTCCAACTGTTAGTTGTTGCCCTATATACCCTAGGATTTTCAATTATGTTTTTGCTGTTGGCTTATTATGGGAACCAGCCATCTATCCTTCAACTCAGTTGCTGGTTTATGTGTACCAGTCTTGTGTGTTTGATTGTCCAACCCAACCCCTTATCACTAGTAGGAGTGGAAACGAATTGAACTATTTGTGAGTTATTTGAGTGTGGCTTGAAAAAAACTTGGTTTGTGACTAAAATAAGTTCAAATCAAGTTTAACTTATGACTCGTTTAGATTCGAGTTCGAGCCTGAGCCTATAAAAGCTTTCGAGCCGACTCAATAAAATAATATATATATATATATATATATTTAATAATATTTTTATTGTATATTTTTATAATTTTTATTTATTATATTTTAGAGTAAAATGACGTCATTTTAATTTAATCGAGCTATTCACAAGCCGATCTCAAGTGTAAATTCTTCTTTACTGAATCGAGTTCAAGTCTATATAAAAGTTTGAAATGAACTCGAGACAAGCTTGAATAAGTTAAAAGTCGGCATTTCCACTCCTAATCACGGGGTTATCATGCAGCTTGTCATGCCCGCTTGCCATGTATAATTTAAGAGAATTAGTGTGTATCATTTGTAGAAGTTTTAAGTATTTGGGAGAGTGGATCGACGATCTTTAACATTTACATTTTGTCTTCGATCATGCTTGGCTTTTCTTCTATTAAGTTCCCGAGGGTCCAAAACCATTCTGTTAAGCTACGGTGAATGCTCAATTGCAAGCTACAACCGATTCTCCTCCAAAATCAGAAATTTTATTTGTCAAATTTAGATAACAAGTATTTTCTTATTTTTCTTCTTGGTTTTAAAGGTTGCCGAGGGAGCAACTGCTCTCTACATGGAACAGTTACGGGGGATTCAATATGTAACTGACCGTGGAGCACAGCAGCTCTCGGTCGATATTGAGTACTTGAGCAATGTTCTTTCTGCACTTTCGATGCCAATCCCTCAAGTCCTCGCCACATTCCATACGTGCCTTTCAACCCCAAGAGAGCAGTTGAAAGATCTGCTGAAGTCTGACTCGGGAACACAGCTCGATCTTCCCACCGCCAACCTCGTGTGTAGGATGCGGCGGGTGAGTTTAGAACAGTAAATTTGATATATATATATATATATATATATGTGTGTGTGTGTGCGTGTATGTATTTTTGAGAGTTGTATTTATTGGGCTCGCATTATAATATACCTTCATTTTTTTTCTTTCTAAAATAACTTTGGTATCTGCAATTTTTGTGTAACTTGCTGTATTACCATCTAGTGTTGACATTGGTTTAGATGATGCAACCTGTTAAATTGCTCATTTCATTGTGGATGGTGGTTTTATTTATTTATTTATTTAACAAGGAATTGCTAAAAGCCTTTTTTTTTTTTGGGGGGGGGGGGGGGATGCCGGGTTGGTTGTTAAAAGGAGAAAAGAGAATTTTTCGTTTCCTTGTTTGGCTCCTGGGCCAGGGAGGAAAATAAAAGGAAGATAAAAGAATGAAAAGTCTTCTCACTTTTTTTTTTTTTTTCCTTCTTTAAAAATCAAATAAAGATGATTTATTTTTATTTTTTTTCTTCTCTTTTTTTCTACAAGTATCATACAATGAAAAATGAATGCTTGTCTTTTTGCTTCAGTTTCACTTACCGCACATTTGCAGCCAGGTCTTTAGCAATTCGCATAACTCTAATTTTTTAAAAAAAAAATCTGATCTAAGTTTCTAATTTTGTTTAAAATTTTATCAGTTGAAGTTGGTGGCAAACTAATAAAAGAACCTAGTGGCGTGTGTTTGGTCTACGAAGGCAGGTAAAAAGGAAACGAAAGAAGAATCCAAACTCGTTCTTACTTCGGATAATATGTATTTACATCAATATATGCATATATATCTTGGGAGTGCCGTAAAACGAATCAAGACACTTAAGACATGCTCGAGTTTGAGTTTGAAGTATAAATTACTCAAACTTGAATCACACGTTTAGACTCGTTATACTGTTGCACTCAATTATAATTCGGCTAGATAAATTAATGCAAAATAAATATAATTTGAAATATCAGATTATTCGATGCACAATAAATATAATTTAAAATATCAAATTATTTGAATCTCGAAACGATCGAAACGATCAAATGATCAATCGAGTTTGACTCAAAATATTATCAAACAAAAATTGAGTCTTTTTTCTAAACTCATTGAAGTCAATAAACCTATTTAAAATACGGTATTCATCTATAAGCTACACCTCTTATATACAAGGGGGTAAAATATATTTATAAATAAATTAATTAGGGCTGCCCCACACTGAATCCAATTTATTTAACGACCAAAAAGTCACTGCCCATAATTTTATTTATTTATTTATTTTAAACTCGATTCATTAGTGTCGCATACCTATGAACGTGCATATTCTTGAAATTCATAGGGGAAAATATATATATATATATATATATAGAAAGGAAGTGAGTGAGACAAAAAAAACAACTTGGTCAAAATATATATATACATATATTTAGAGAGAATAGCTTAGACAATTCTCCTTTTGCCGATAACCTCACACCAATCAATTGAATATCAAATAATATCTAATCAATCGAATATTGATTAATACCTACTACCTTCTCCTTAGAAACATAATGTTCCAAATGATAATAAAAATACTTGATCCCATTTCACCATGCTGCTTGACTATAACTGCTCTTGCTCTTACAGACCAGACACATCCATAGAAAAATTTATCAATTTGCTCCTCTCATTTTTTTTTTTTTTTTATTACACTCCGCATTTATGTATCAATCTGTACCTATTTTTCTGGAATACATGGGCAGAGCAGAGTGAGGTAAATCAGTAAAAAGTATACGAGACAAATTAAAAAATAACTACATAAATAAGGACAAAAAAAAAAAAAAATCAATTGAGGGTTAGATTGCCCCCACTTTTGCATTTCCAGCCAGTGTACCTAATTTACAAAAATTAAATATAATGAATTAATATGAATAATAATATTTTATGTGTTGATTATGTATTAAAATAACACATTTCAAAATCATAAAAGGTGCTGAGATTAGAATCCGAGCGAGACATCTGAGACCTCAACTCTTATTAATCAGACAGAGAATTGACAAGCGACCACACCCATTATTGAGTGATTGTGAATCCAGGAGTTGCCACCACGAGGATAACAAAAATGTACTTGCTTGGCAACTCACTACATTATTCGCCCTCCTGAAGAGAGTATAACAATTTTAAGTAATTCTCAAATAGATACAAAGAACGGGAATTATAATCTTCACCCCATTTTATACTCATTTACATATTTACTTATGTATTAATTATATTTACATATTTAATAGTAACATATTCAATTTAAAGTATGTATCATTTTTAATTTTAAAAAAGAGCAGGACAAGAAATCCACATCCAAATATGAGATGGAAACAGAATGGAAATGGAAACAGAAACGGGAAGATGATCTTATCCTCCAACAATGATGGTGGTGAACGGAAAAAAGAAGGTATACTCTCCCCAAATCTACACCATTAACATTCCAGTTGTCAATGATGGTGGTGAACGGAAAAAAGAAGGTATACTCTCCCCAAATCTACACCATTAACATTCCAGTTGTCCGGGTAAGGCCCTCACGGTCCTGGGTTCAAAACCCCTGGTAACCCCTCCCCTCCCCTTCCCCCCCCCCCCCCCTTCTTTCTTCCTTGCATACAGAGACCTGATTGTATCCAGGGGTCTAAAAAAGACTACATATAATTCAGGTAATAGAGAATACCAACACGACAACAACCAAAGCACAAGAAGATGGAACCATCTGCGACAAGATTTGAGTGTTTAATCAACCCCTCAAAACCAACGATCATCCTCAATTGAGACAGCAACAATTGCAAGTTCAGCAAGCAGGGCTTAACCATCAAAAATAATCATTTCTGGGACAATGCCAACAGCATCTTATATAACAATATATATATATATCATGACAAATTACAACAAAATAAAGTTCCTGTGGTGACCTCAAAGTAAAACTAAAAGCTACCCCCCCCCCCCCCCAAAAAAAAAAACAAACTACAACAAAATAAAGTTTCTGGATGAATTTTAATTTAGAAGTTTGAAAAACTAAGCAAATTTCACAAATGTAGTCTCCCAACTTCAGTCATAACATGCTTCCTCTCCTGCCAACAATAGTTTCCCCCCCCCCCTCTCTTGCCCATATCTGCAAAGTTTAATTCCTCAAGGGATCTTCACCAGGATATCCTTTTCCTGCAAACTCTGCATGGGAATATGCTATTGGCAAATATATATTACTTTTAGTTACTACCTCGGGATTTGCCTAGAAAATTGCATTTATATATATATATATATATATATATTTTCCTCCCTTGCTGTAACAGATTTCAGACTCACAGGAGTGATGTTTTTGCTGATGTTGCTGCATATGCAGCAGTGATCCATACTACAAACAAAAAGAACTTGCTTAGTTCTCATTTCAAGTTGAAATTGGAGACCCTGGGGCTACATACTTGTAGAAGGATATTATTGGAACACCCCGAAACTACTAATTCTCATAATCCCATCATTTCTTAGTCGAGTTCAATGCTCTTCTTCGGCATGGTGTAGCCGGGGAGCTGCGATTGTTCAACCGAGGGAAACTCGAGTTTTAAGGCCCTCGTTCAACGGGGGAAAACTCAAGTTTTAAGGCACCCCCCACCCAGTCCAAAGATCATGGTTCAATTCATCCTAACCCCATTCCCTTAATAAACAATATTTACTTCCCCCCCCCACCCCTCCCCACCCCCTCCAAAAAAAAAAAAAAAAAAAAAAACAAAAGCGCGCTAAATCTACCTCCAAACACAGGAAAGGGGAGGCTAACAACGAGAAGTGAAGGGGGAGGTGAAGGTTGTTTGTGTATTATCATTACAGCACACACAATGTTCCTTGAGAACCATAGTCATGAAGCTTGCAAACATACCAAAAGTTTGATAGCAGCGAGCAAGAATTCGTTCAACTGAATGATCAGTAGAGAAAACAAAAAAACAAAACAAAACCAAAAAAAACCAAAAAAAAAACAAAACCAGAATCATGATAATCAGGCAAATTAATCCATTAAAATATTTCAGTTACCTCAAAGTTGCAAAAAACTCATGATCTCCTGTCAACTGGATGATCAGAAGGATCAGAAGAAAAGGAAACCCAAGTCTATCATAATCAAGGAAATAAATCCATAGGTGCAACCGTAACCAAGTTAAGATTTTTTAGTTACCTTAAGGTAGCAAAAAAACTCATGATCTCCTGTCAACTGAATGATCAGTGGGAAACCTAAATATGAAATAATCAGGGAAACGAATCCACAAGTGCAACCATGACCAAGTTAAGATTTTTTGGTTACCTTAAAAGTTGCACACAAATCATTATCTCCTTCAGCAGCAGTATTACTCATGCATATTTAGTGAATCTGCACTCCTAACTACTTGAGGGCAGGGTATCCACAATGACCCCAATAAAGAAGGGACAAAAATCCTTGAAAATAACATTTCAGAGATGATCCATAAAACAGATTTAAGTTCAATGTAAAGCTTAAATAGAACATGAAACAAGTCACAGCGATGAAGTTATACCTACCTCAACCCTTTCTCTAATTATATTGACGATAGGGAGATGGTAAAAGTCTCAATAAAGCTGTGAGAACAAAAGAAAATTTCACCCATAGTGACAATTGAACTTATGCCCCAGAAGCGCACATTCATAAAACTTCACAATATGGAAAAAAACATCTACCTCTTTTGACTCAAACTTCAGATATCTATCTATGAAATCCATTAATATGGGTGAACTGGACTTCTAGACGCCCTCCCGAGACTTCGCCTAGCGGGGGATCGTGATCTACTCCTATCACGATCCATATATGCATTTCGATCACGGTATCTGTCTCTGCTTGCATCTCTTCCATTCCTGTAATTGTTTTGCTTATGGTCGAGCCCTCTTCCTCCATCACGGTTTCCTCTACCATTCCTATCATGAGACCTCTCTCGGTCACGGTCTCGTTCCCGATATCTGTGCCGCTCCCTGTCTTGATCCCGATCCCGATCCCGATACCTGTCCCTGTCAGCAGAATCACTTCTTCTACCTCTACTCTCATATTCCTTCTCTCTTCGCTTCCTACGCTCGTCTACTTCTTTTTCCCTTGCTAGTCTTTCCTCTTCCCGTGCCTTCTCCTTTGCAGACTGTTAGTTACAAGTGAATGTTTTCAAGTCAAGGATAAACTAAACAAATTCCAGCATATGGTACTAGTGGAAGGTGACTCACCTTGTACTCTGCAATGAAATCCCTAACCATGCCATAACCAATATGCTGCTTGCCAGTGATATGAGATTGAGTCCTTTCTGCAGCATCATTAGCAATTAGAAAAGAACCACATATCTCACAAAGTGCCATCTTTTTCTCCTGTGCAAGCATTAATACTTTGTCATTCTGGGATTGCTGAGTCAAAGCTGTCTTTTCAGCATTAAGTGTATCCACCTGCAATAGAAAGTTGGAGACATTTAACAGAAATTTTCCATTATAGTAGCTAACAACTTCGCAGCTACGAAAAATTAGCTTAAGTATAATTAGGAAATCAGAAACGGGTAATATATGCTCAGTAGCACCTTTCTCATGAGTGCTTCAGCTTCATCCACCTTGCCAGCTTCACCAAGAGTCTCCACTTGTTCCAGCAGGTTTTTTATTTTTTCCTCAAGCACTGACAGTTGCTCAGATTTTTCTGCTGAGATTGGAGGAGGTGGGGGAACTTCCACTTCTTGAGCAAGGCGTTCTCGGCCACGCCTGACCCTTCTATCTAAGTCCATCACCTGATATAGACAAATTATAATGCTTAAATAAAGATGTTCATAACATGAAATGCACAAATTAATGAAACATGGAACTTACCAACTTCTCACAAAAATGAGCAAGTTCTGCTTCAAACCTTGGCACATATGAATCATGTCTTGGTGACTTCTCAAAACTGTAACCACCAATGTATCCTCATAAACGCCACAATACAAAAGTAACCATAACAACATTACACTCAAGAAACAAGCAGAGATAATGAAGGGGAAGGGAAATAGTTCAAGCTGAGCCAAAGACATCATAGATACACAAACCTAAAATGTGAATAAGGTATTCAATATTAGGAATTCCCAAGAACCCCAAACATGCCCTGACTTCCACATTTTAACTCACAATACACCAATATGATTGCATTGCCATGACAAGAAGATTTAGAAGTTTCCAATAAGGCTTCTAATATTTTACAGCCACTGCACATTCATGTCCATGTGTGCAGAAAAGTGTAGACTATGCAACTACTGACTGAATGTAGAAATATAACCCTAGGAAGAGCAAACTCCACGTATTAGAAGCACAAAACTCGGTTCAATGCATGTTCAAACAGCCAAGAAATCAAATTTATTTGGGATGAAGTGGGTCTTTCCAATGGAGGCCAAACAAGTCTTTTGAGGCATGTTGGGAGGGAGCTAAAGTATACGAGCAATAAGAACGCTTGGCACTTAATCATTTTTGTCTTGTTTGGCTTATTTGGTGGACGAGGAACAGAAAATGCTTTCAAGACAATGACAGCTCTTTGTACAGACTAAAGATCGATTTTTTGAGTATATCGTGTATGGTTGGTTGTCTAGGGTGAAAGAGCCGAACCTACACATTTTTTCACGTTTCATGGGATACACGGTTGTCATTTGATGGTTGAATGAAACACGGTTGTCATTTGATGGTTGTTTTATAGGAATGGTTATAAGACCAACTATATTTTATAGTACATAAAGTGTTGGGTCATTAAGACGTAACACTCTTATAAGATGAGTGTAGCGGAAATGAATATGCTAAAATGGATCTAGTAATGCATAAAAAATAGGATAAGAAATCAATATATCCAAAAAAATTAAGGTGGCACCATTAGAAAAGAAATTGAAAGAATGTCATTTAATATAGTTTGGTCATGTCCAGCGTAGACTTAAAGATGCCCCACTACGGAAAAGTGAGTCGATTCAAGTAGAAGGTGTAAAGAGGATAAAAGATAGACATAAGATTATATGGACTGAAATTGTGAAAAAAATACTTAATTACACATAAAATTATAACCTATGACAGAAATTAATAGAAGAAGAGAATTCATGTACCGGCCCCAACTAGTTTGGGATTAAGGCTGAGTTGAATTGAGTATAAAAGAATCATAATATCAATTGGAGAAAAGGAGCAAGAAAAAAACAGTTGAAGTTCAACCATTGCCATGTATTCTTATTGTGATATGAAGACAAGTATTTGGAAAATATTACCCTCCCAAGATGAAACCACTTCTGTGAGAAATAGAGATCTGTCCGAAATTATTCGTCCCATCCATTGTGATTTTTGGATGATGGCTGTCCGCTTAGAAAAGTTTAGTTGTAAATATTTTTATGAGCTCACATGCATTGTTCCTTCTTCCCCTCCCCTCCCCCCCCCCCCATGGGTAACTTGATGGGACTCTAAACTGGAGTCTCTTTATTGGGAAAATGCAATTTAACCGATGCACTGCCACCAAAGATACTGAAAATTTATACCATTTTACTTGACCAAGAATACATTTCCTAAGTCTCCTTAATTAGTTGATTTCCAACCATTGACAATGAAGTTTGCTGTATGATGGAGTAAAACTCATTCCAAAATCCATATCTAAGTTGATCACAGTTTGACTTCATTTTGAGCCACCAAATCTGGCCAAGGCTACTTCAGGTTTTTGGAAGAAAAAAGAAAACACACACACTATTCTTAAAATGGGGGGAAAAATCCCAAATAAATGTTCATTCAGGTAATCCCACATATAAAGTTAATGAGAAAGCTGTATTTCAACTCAGAAAATCCCCTATAGAGTTACCAAATTGGAAGAGGGGGGGGGGAGTAGGTCCTATTATATATATGGCAGAAAACATAGTGCCCCCTAACAGAACATATATCTACAAGTTCAATGCCTATTACTTCAGGTTTTTAGAAGCAAAAAGAACACACACACTATTCTTAAAATGGGGGAAAAAATCCCATATAAATGTTCATTCACATAATCCCACATATAAAGTTAATGAGAAAACTGCGCTTCAATGCAGAAAATCCCCTCTAAACATACCAAATTGGAGGGGAGGGGGAGTAGGCCCTCCTATTATATATATGGTAGAAAACATAGTGCCCTCTAACAGAACATATATCCACAAGTTCAATGCCTATGAAGCTTTCAAAATTATTAATTGTGTAAAAAGGAAACTATATCCTGACCTATACTGCTTGAAACCCAGCTATACAGAAAGCCAGAAAATACACTCTTTAACCTATACAAAGTAGACTCCTCGTCCAGGAAGCACAGTCAGATGACTGCAAAATTTGTGGAGTGCAAGCACACAAGACACAAATCATCAAGTCTAGATGACCAAAAATTTAAATTCTAATGCAAGGGAGCAATTAATTGAGAAACTTACAGATTTGGATTTTGTCCTTCCCCATAGCAATCTGAAATCTTGAGATCAGATACCTCAAATAGAAACTGATGCAAATCCAAAAATTATCTTATTTTATTAAGATTTTATTTTAGGATTTATTTTGAATAGGATTTTATTAGAGATTTATTTCCTTTGTTTTTTTTTTTTTTTGATAGGAGATTTATTTCCTTTGTTATTATTATTTTTATATATTATTTTTGGTAGCTTATTTTGAGTAGGAATTCCGATACTGTAATCTTTTATTTGATTTTATTTTCAGCTATTTTAGGGATTTATTAACCTATTTAAAGGCTTGATATTATTAGGGTTGGAAAGACTTGAGTTAATGGCTGCATTTGCTTGAGTTTCTCCCTTCTCTTTCTTCTCTCCTGTTGCTTCTTTTTCTTCTTTGCTTCTTCTCTCCTCTCCTGTTGCTTCTTCTTCTTCTTTGCTTACTTCTTCTCTCTTGCATAATATCTTTTTTTTTTCAATTGATTTCAATTTCTTGTCCCGCATCAGAAACTCCATGTCTTATCAGCACAAAATGTGACTAACTCATATTTAAGTTACATCCTACAGCGCACATAATAAAGCAAGTAACTCACCCAAAAGGATGAAATAAGTGGAAAAGGAAAAATTAACTCAATAAAAGAAAAATGTTACATTTTGTTAACACAACATATTAGGAGACAGACGAAGTATCCAAGTTGACAGAAATGACATGAGCATTCAACAAGCACTTTAACACATATGATGCCATCCATTTTCTTATATTTCTTTATTATGAACAATGCAAATTTCATCAAAAAATATCCAAAAAACTCGAGCAAGAAAAATCCCATAGACACTCCCAGAAAGATTCATAAAAATCCACATTAGACAAAAACCAAACAATGTTCATCCAATTACCTCTCCTTCAACTTCGGGTCATGGATTTTAGGGCATGGTCCTGATGCAACAAAAGACAAAAACAAACTGCTGAGCAAAAGAAAAGGACAATAATAAACCTAGTCATTAAAAATACTCTTCGATCATTGACAAATGCCCATTTAGTTACCAACATAATCCAAGAAAAATAAAGAGATCAAAATTCAAAACTAAATTTAGTGGAAGTTTAGCAATATAATGTAGAATGATTTTTGCATTTAGTTCTCTAATAACTTGAAGAAGATATCCAGTGAGTAAATTCAAATACCAAGATCGCTCCGCGTGTTTACAAATAGATCATGGGGGCAAAACCGAACCATATACAATCCACAGACTTCCTTATCATCCCAGGTGATTTCCTTGTACCCCTTTCTCTCATCTTCAGTGAGATTGCGAGCTACACATACAAACAATAAAGGAAAGAATAACATAAACCATACATATATATAAAAACAAACTTCAATATCATATCATATCAAATCCAATCCAATCCAAATGAGACGAAAATTGCCTCAACCAAATGAAATGGAAATCAGCCTAGTTGAGCTAAAAACACACTCTAATTCTTCATACGAATGTCGAATCAAACCGAATACTAGTGAAGTTAGGGTTTAACTGACACTATTACACTAAACCGAATATATATATATATATATATATATCAAACATATCATATGTACATGAATTGCAAATGCGAGAAAATTCGGGTTAAGAAAAAAAAAATCATTTGAAAGTTAGGTTTCTGTGAACGAGTACCTGCACCCATGAGTTCATCGAGCAAAGCTCTCTGAGCGTCCATGGCTCGCGATGGATTAGAGGGTATTGAGATTTGAAGTGAATGAAAATCCTAGATTTGCACAGAGAGGCGTCCGAGATTGGCGATTGGAAACTAAGATGAATTGCCCTTCTGGTTTTTGCTAGGGTTTGAATTATCGGATGAGGGAATGGAGATAGAAAATAATGGAGGGACTCTTCGTGTGGACTGTTTGGGTGCCTGGATACCTTTCTTCTTCGAGTGGATTAAAGTTTTCCACCATTTGGGGCTTTTTCTTTATTCTTTTTTACTTTTTTTTTTTACTGATGAATTACTTGCAGTTATTTAAATATTTAAAAGACGTTTGTAATTGTAGGAGCTAATATAAATTTATAAAAATTATAATTTCATAATTTATATAATAAATAAAAAGTTTAAATTTAAAAAAATTATATTTTTTATTTTTTAAACCTCCAAGCATGCTTTTAGTTAGGTTCAAGTGAATTATATATACAATAATATACAGGATGAAATTTGATTTTATTGGGGCTGCAAACAAAGACGAGTTTGGTAAAACTATTGTCTCTTTGCGGTTGGGCCCGTTTGCAGCCTAGTAATTCCTAACTTGAACGATGATTTAGGTCGCGTTTAGTTTACAAATAAACAATAAAAAATTTTATAAATTTCTATTAATTTTATATCACATTAACTTTTTTCTTTCACTGTACGAATTACGAACTCTTAATTTATCTCAATTTATTTTACTTTTTATTATTTCAAACACACCCTTAATGATTTGTTTGGCAAAAAAAATAAAAAAAAATAATTATTTTTTTATTCTATGCAAATTGATATTAAAAAGACAATTTTACATTTATTTATGAACAAAAACCAATGCACCTAGTAAGGTATATTAATACTTTCAACTGGTATGTTTTTCGAGTAGGGATCTTGACGTAGCTCGGCTACGAAGGAACAAAAAATTAAAGAAAAACGAAGAAGAAAGGCTAAAAGAAAAATTATTAGGGTTTCAATATCATCAAGTCTGTCTAAAAGAATAACATAAGGTGCTATTTATAAGCACTAATAAAAACTCTAACCCTAATAGGTAAATCCAAAACAAATACAATTAAATAAATTCACTAATTAATATTCCAAAAAAATATGAATAAATAAAAAAACTAATAATAATAAAAGTCATTATTGGACTTGGGCCTCCTATCTCGTCTAGGCCTACTCCATGCTCCATCATTCTCCTCGGGTTGAAAAGAACTCTGCTCCGAAGAGTGGGAGGAAAGATAACAATCCAACAATGAAGGATCCAACTGATGAAGATCATCCTCCAGTATCCAAGTAGCATCAGAATCAGGGTGACCATGCCATTTGACAAGGAAGCGACGAAAACTACCATCTCGAGAAGTCACGAACTCATCATCAAGGATAGTGTCTACCATCTCCTTAGAATACTGTAACGAAGGCACAAATGGTGCACCTTTTCTAGCTCCACCTGCAGACACACTAGAAAGCAAAGTAGGAGGCTCAAAAGTGCCTCGGTAAGGTAGTAAATCCTCTACATTGAAAACAGGACTAATATCCATTTCATTAGGCAAATCAAGAAGATATGCATTAGATCCCAGTCTACGAATGATAGAATAAGGGCCCATGGCTCTTGCATAAAGTTTTTTTGAAAATGTTTTTGGAATTCTTTCAAGACGAATGCGAACCATGACATATTCACCAACATTAAATTCCCTAGATTTACGATGCACATCAGCAACTAGTTTATGCTCTTCATTACTTAGAGAAATCTTTCACTTAATCTCAGCATGTAAGTCATGGATATGTTTGGCAAAGTTTTCTGCAGGTTCAGACACACGCATATGAGGTGGCAAAGGAACAAGATCAATGGGTGTGCGGGGTGAGTAGCCATTAACAATTTGAAAAGGACTTTTACCAGTTGAACGATTAACAGAATTGTTATAAGCAAACTCAGGTGTAGGCAAAATTAAATCCCAAACACCTTATTTTACCCCAACCAAACACTTAAGCATATCACCCAAACTACGATTAACAACTTCAGTTTGACCATCAGTTTGAGGATGAAAAGCAGATGAAAATTTCAAAGTGGTTCCAAACAATTTCCAAAGAGTTTTCCAAAAATAGCTAACAAATTTCACATCCCTATCAGATACAATAGTGGAAGGCAAGCCATGTAATTTAACAACTTCTCTAAAGAATAATTTAGCAATATGTGAAGAATCATTAGTTTTGTTACATGGAATAAAATGTGCCATCTTAGAAAACCTATCAACTACAACCAAAATAGAATGATGTCCTCTAGCAGTTTTAGGCCATCCAAGAACAAAATCCATGCTAACATCCTTCCAAGGTTCATGAGGAACAGGCAAAGGAGTATATAAACCAGTGTTTTGTTTCTTAGCCTTAGCTAACTGACATGTTCTACATTGTGCAACTATCCTAGCAACATCTCTTTTCAGAGAAGGCCAATAGAATCTATCCTCAACCAATGCCATAGTTTTATCTCTCCCAAAATGTCTAGCTAAACCACCTGCATGCATCTCCCAAAACTAACAAATCCCTAAGTGATGTTCGAGGTATACACAATTTAGTCACTTTAAACAAATAACCATTTTCAACAAGAAAGTCAACATACTCATGACGGTTACCTTTACTAACCTCACCATAAATAATACCAAAGTCAGGACATGCAGAATACTCATCCTTCAATCTATCAAACCTAATGACATGAGCACTCATACGATAAAGTGTAACAGTTAATCTACTAAGTGCATCAGCAGCTTTATTTTCAATACCAGCACGATGATTAATCACAAAAGAATATTCATTCAAAAATTCAACCCACTTAGCATGTCGAGCATTCAATTTCTTTTGTGAGTTTAAATATCTTAAAGCTTGGTGGTCAGAAAACAACACAAATTCATTAGGCAATAAATAAAATCTCCAAAAGCGAATACTTTGTACTATAGCATAAAACTCTTTATCATATGTAGAATATCGTCTTTTAGCATCATTGAGTTTTTCACTAAAGAAAGCTATAGGATGACCTTCTTGACTTAAGACACCACCAATACCTACACCTGATGCATCACAAGCAACCTCAAAAACTTTGGTAAAATCAGGATGTCTCAAAACAGGTGCCTCAGTCATTTTTATCTTGATTTCTCTGAAGGCCTGGCTAGCAGCATTAGACCATTGAAACTCCTCATTTTTTAAACATTCTGTGATATGAGCCATAATAGTGCTAAATCCTCTTATAAATCTCCGATAGAAAGAAGCTAAACCATGAAAACTACGAGCCTCAGTGACAGATTTTGGTTCAGGCCACTCCCTAATAACTTTAACCTTTTTGGGGTCAGCTGAAATGCCATATGCAGACACGATAAAGCCTAAGAAAAGTACTTGGGGTTGCATGAAAGAACACTTCTTAAGGTTAACATAAAGTTTAGCCTCTCGAAAAGTGAGAAAAACCTGTCGAAAATGTTCTAAATGCGCTTCTTTAGATTTGCTATAGATCAGTATATCATCAAAGTAGACCACCAAAAATTTACCAATGAAAGGCTGTAGGACATGGGTTATAACTCTCATGAAAGTACTAGGAGCATTAGACAAACCAAAAGGCATAACTAACCACTCAAATAAACCATCTTGTGTTTTAAATGCAGTTTTCCACTCATCTCCTGGCCTAACACGAATTTGATGATAACCACTACGCAAATCTATCTTAGAGAACCAGCTAGAACCAGCTAATAAATCCAACATATCTTCAAGGCGAGGAATAAGAAATCTATACTTGATTGTGATCTTATTGATGGCTCTACTATCCACACACATTCTCCAAGATCCATCTTTCTTAGGTGTCAAGAAAGCTGGCACCGCACAAGAACTAAGGCTATGCCTAACAAATCCTCTCTCTAAAAGTCCTTCTACTTGCCTATTCAACTCCTCTCGCTCTTTAGGGTTCATTATATAATGTGGACGGTTAGGCAGTTGAGAACCTGGAACTAGGTCTATAGCATGTTGGATATCTCTCAAAGGTGGTAATTCACTAGGTAATTCATTGGGCACCACATCAATAAAATCATCTAGTAATTTCTTCACTTTCAAAGGAACATCAATAATCGAAAAGTCAGATGAAACTTCCTTTGCTACTAAAGCTAAGCACATACCAGTCTCCATTCCCTCTCTCTCAAACTTCTTACATTTTAAAATATGTAAATTTTGTTCAGGAAGTTTAGGGATGTCACATTTACCATTGTAACTTTTTGGCTTAACAGGTCTCAAAATAATGTTCTTACCCTTATACTTAAATGAATATATATTATCCTTGCCAAAATTGGTAGCATTAATATCATAAAGCCAAGGGCGACCTAAGAGAACATGGGCAATATCCATAGGTAGCACATCACAATAGATTTCATCCTTATAATCCCCCATTTGAATAGAAACTAGACACCGTTGAGTGACAGGCAAAGTATGGTCATTCACCCAAGCTACCCTAAAAGGACTTGGATGTGGTTCTACTTTCAGGTTTAACAATTTAACAGCATCTTTAGAGACCACATTCATTGAACTACCCCCATCAATCACTAACTTACACTTCTTATCTCCACTTTGTATGACTGTGTGAAAAATACTAGTACGCTTCCAATTATCATTATCTACAGTTGTGGACAGCACACATCTAACCACACCAACACACTCATCAATGTCAAAATCTTCCTGAAGACCATTTTCATCACTGGAATATTCTAAAGGATCAACAATTTGGTCTTCCTCAATTTCTACACTACTTTGTTCAACATCTAATGCCAAGGCACGTTGGGGACAACGAGATGCAATATGACCCTTTTGATGACACTTATGGCAAATAATCGAAGGATTACTAGCCTTAGACTCACTATGAGAAGCAACTGGGAGAGAGTTACGCACACTAGACTCCTTGCTCCTAACGTTATTGGGCTTAACATTACCATTTGATGACATGGACTGTGACTTAGGCTGACTTAGTTGTGCAAAAGAGGAAGGTCTATTGAACTTCTCAACTTCTAGGGCTTTTTGATATGCATCCTCTACAGTGTGTGGTGCATGCAATTTAACCATCTTTTGAATGTCAAACCTAAGACCATTAACAAATCGGGTGCAGGTAGCAATTTGATCCTCAACATGGAACTCACTACACCTAAGCCTAGCTTCCTCAAATTTGGCAGAATACTCAGCTACACTAAGAGTCATTTGTTTTAAATTAATCATGTTGGAGAACAACTGACTCTTATATGATGGAGGAATGTACTTTTCTTGCAACTTGGCTTTCATAACTGCCCATTGGGTGATAGGTGGTTCACCCATACGAATCATGTCTTGCAACACATTTTGCCAATACATTTTAGCTGAATTGGTTAATTTCATTTTTGCAAACCTAATACGTTCACTATTAATCATTTCATACCAATCAAAATATTCCTCAACAGCAACTAACCAATCAGAGAAAACATTAGGATCCATTCTACCATCAAATTCAGGAGCACTAATCTTGACTTTTGTTGTGATATCTCTTGGAGGTTGTCAAAATTATTAAGTCTCTCAATTGGGTCTTTTGTGTTAGAGGAGGAAGGTTCAATGGTGTCACTTTTTGTGGCTGACATGCTGAGATAAAAGCTAAAATTTCGCTAGGTAAAGAAATTTATAAATTATATGCTAATGCAACAAACACAAACCTAAAAATTTTTTTAATGCGATTATATGCCACAATTTGCACGAATCACAAAAGAATTAATTAAATTTTTTTTTTAATATTCTTTATGCTTATCAAATAAACTGGAATCTAAAAACACTCAAACAAAATTTACCTAAATATCATAAATATTAATCGAGTTTTCAAAGTATAAGAAAATTTACCTCGTTGAAGAACCTTTGAGATGCCTACAATACCTTAGTATTGTTGCAAGAGAACCAAACAAGGTGTGTATTTTTTTTTTTTTTTTTTACGATGGGGTGTTGTCAAATACCTAAATCCATCTGCTACCAATTGCTGCGTCTCGGTGTCGAATCAACGCACGTTGCGAAGCACAAACTGTTTTAGGGTTGCCGAAGGTTCTTCAAAAAGTCGTTAGGGTTTCGTCGAAAGTTGCCAGAGTTTCGTCAGAGGTCACCGGAGCTTCGTCGGAGGTCGCCGGAGTTTCGTCGGAGGTCGTCGAAGTTACCAGCGAGTTCACCGGAGGCAGGTGGTGCCAATGGTTGTGTTCGCCGGAATTAAATATTAATAAAATGCACGCAAACGTACTCGAAGGGTTTGAAGATGCGTAAAGCGATGGCGGCGGTGGCTACGGCAACTGCTGCGGCGATTGCTGTTTAAAATCTGACACTGAATCTGTTGCAACAACGGTGTACGACAGCTTAGGTTATTTGGATGAGCACAATGATGAAACTAAGGTTTTTGTGAAAGAGTGGGTTTCTAACGGATATTGAGAGCTGTAGGATCTTTCGGCTCTGATACCAAATTGACGTAGCTCGGCTACGAAGGAACAAAAAACTAAAGAAAAACGAAGAAAAAAGGTTGAAAGAAAAATTATTAGGGTTTCAATATCATCAAGTCTGTCTAAAAGAATAACGTAAGGTGCTATTTATAAGCACTAATAAAAACCCTAACCCTAATAGGTAAATCCAAAACAAATACAATTAAATAAATTTACTAATTAATATTCCAAAAAAATATGAATAAATAAAGAAACTAATAATAATAAAAGTCATTATTGGACTTGGGCCTCCTATCTCGTCTAGGCCTACTCCATGCTCCATCAGATCTTCAGCTCCAAATCTCCGAATATTTATAACGAAATCAGAGATTAGGAATGTAAAATCTGAACTCATATTTTTCAGCTCACGTCAAAAATTTAGAAAACTTATTAGTTTTTTTGACTTTTTATCGTGTCCTAAGTAAATTTGTCCGCTTGTGGGATAGAATGGGCTGGGTTGAGACTGACCTGCCACTGTGGCCCGCCTTCCCTAACTTGTCCGCCTCCCCTCTGAAAGGGGTTGGGTCGGGGTTAGATAAATCTACTCCTAACCAATTCCAATTGCCCACGTTTATTTTTAATATTTTTAAATTTTTTCTATAAAATATACAAGTACAAATATAACTAATAAAAATACATTGAAACATATAAACTTTTATTAAGAAATAAACAATTACATAATTAACATTGAATTCGAAGTACGAGTATAGAACTCTAATTAATAAATTGTGAAATAAAAACTAATTACAAATTTACAATTGTAGATGACAGGGTAAATAATTAAGTGCTTTGCTTTGTGTCTTATATATCCTAATTAAGTTAGCACCTTATGCTTAACTATTATTTGTAAATGTTATTATATCTATACATCAATTATCATTAATATGTTCTTCTATTTTACCTAAATATACTGCTTCTAAATTAAGGTTAATTTTTTTTTTCATCGACTTCTTGTTATCTTTTTTTGGGTAAGGTACCAATTTCACAAGCACATTAGCGCGTTGATTATTTGAGATGCCAATCAACTTTTACATTTAATAATATTGTATCTACTTGCGCTAAAACACTTATTTAAATGCTACAGTATATATTGGAAAAGTGAGAACATCACAAGTTATAATGAAAAGTATTGAAAAATATTGTTGTTCCTTCGACTAATACAAAAGATTAAAATCATCATCATCGTCTTCTATAGGTAGATCCAGATAATGTTGTAACTCTAATGAAGGGGAGCAGTTACTAATTGATGATGAATCTATAGATATTTGATTTTTTTCCCAAATTGAGAAGATACTGCAGTAAGACGATGCAGTTGTGGTTGTCATTTTGTGCAAATGTATAATTATTGTTATATTCGTTAACTATATTTTGCAAAGTCTTTAATGGTTACCATTTGGTATTAGGAACTTTCAGTCTCATATATCATCTTTAATAATATAAAAAAAATTATCTTTTTTATATTTAGAATCTAAAATAGTTACAACACTAAAAATCTTTTGAAATGGGCAAAGATATTTATTAAGATATTCTAGCATACTATTAATTATATCATAAAAAATATTATTTGATGATATATTTTTTTGAAAATTTCATCTATTGAAACTAATGTTGAGTTTGGAAAGAAAAAAAAAAGTTAACTTTTTTGTAATTAACTACTATTTACCTAATAAAAAGATAACATTTTTTTGTATTTGTGAAGGAAAAAATGCTAGATTTTTAGTAATTAGCTTTTTTAACTTTTTGTTAATTTAACATTTTTGCCCTTCAAGATTTAAAAGAAGTTTAAAATATAAGAGGATGAATTTGGTTACTTTATAAAAAACCAAAAAACTAGTAGATGGCAGCGTAACTATCAACTTTTTTTTTTTTTTTGGGCCAAACGGACACTAATCGATACATAACAATAGACAGGTATGATGATAAACATCATAAAACATATATTCTAGTTACAATAGGAGTGTTTGGTTGGTCAAAACTAACCAAAACTCACAAATTTTTACTAACATTTTGTACTTTCTTCTAATCAAATCTTGTCATATATTATTTATCAAATTTTTGTACTTTTATTGTACTTTTTGATCAACCAAACACCCCAACATAAAAAAAAGTACATAATCCTTATAAAAAATTGAGTTTACCCAATCAAGGACCTTAATAGTTACTAACTCCAAAATATAATTATTTAAAATAAATAAATCAATTATTTTTGATATTTAATAGTTACTTTTAACATTAAGTAAGTTGAATTCCCTCTTCTACTAATGTCTACTAGCAATTTTCTAAGTTTTATACCTATTTAAATGTATATATTTCCAAATGAAACAATTTTTTTAAGAGAACTTACAATACAAATTACAACTTATTTGATTTTTAAAAATAAACGAATTATAAATACTAAATCCTTCTTTAACAATTAAATTTAATATATAGGCACAACAATACCCCATGAAATAAAGTGTCTTGTACAGGTAGTGCATGAATAATAAGTGAGAAATACAAACATTATAATACAAAGTATTATCTAAAGTAATAGAAAATATTTTTCTAGTTAAGTCCCACGATACACGTTTATTAAAAATTATTTCCCCAACTCTTATTCCAATGTAGGATTGTTTATCTATTGTAAAAGAAGTATTCGTTTATTGGATTTTCAATTCTCATCAATATAATGAACAATTATACATTGATATTCAATACTTTGACAAGCTTCCACAAATCGGAAGTCAAGCAAACTTTTCATTTAAAATTTTAAAAATATATTTTTAATTGATGTTTATATATTTCAAAATATCTTAAACACATGATTTTTTGAAGTATTTAAAAAAAATCACGAATTTGTGGTGTAAAATTATCACAAATAAATTCTTTAAAATTATATATATATATATATATATTAAAGTAACTGGAAGAAATTTTCTTGTAAGCCCTTCGGACTTTATGAGAATAGCAAATTTCTCGGATTGCCGACACACACCCCCACACATCGACTCCTGGGTCAATCACGAGTACCCATCTAACTAATCAATTTCGGTTAATCATGATATTGAGCGTTTCTTCTAAATAGAGTTAGAGTAGTCCAGTAATAAGCTCTCTTGCCTATCCGTTCTGCCAACTATTAGCACTCATTTGTCTAATTAGTTTTGACTAGTTGTGACATGGAGCGTTTCCTTCAAATCGAGTCAGAGTAGTCCAGTAGCAAGTCTTTTCACCTATTCCTTTTGTCGGTTGGCTAATTTATGGAGGCAACTTTAAGGAAATAATTTTTTTTTGGAGTTGAATTTGAGACCTCCCTTAAAAAATCCTAAGTTTTAGCCAAGTGCAAAATTTTAGTTTTCGCTTATTGGTAAAAATTATTGATTTAATAATTTTGGGTTCTTGTAGGATCATAAAAATATATATTTAAATTATCTAATTAGTTACCTAATTGGATTTGTATAGTTTGTAGAAAAAATTGATCAATTAAAGCATTGACATGAAGATCATGTCAATATTTTCTATTTAGATGACTTTTTAAATGACTAATTTCAGAACTATTCCTATCATTTAATAAGTTTCCACAAATATTAATTTTAACTTTTTGCATTCCATTATCGCATACAATTCTTGTGAAATAGTCTCATACTTTTGAAAATTGATGCAATGATGAAGATAACGTGGCAACAATATTATTTGTGCTCAAGGTGTCAGAATTTACTCGTGAGTAGAAGAATTAATTGGATTCTCACCTTTAATATAAAAAATATAGGTTTGCATATGATCCATTTGATAAAAAATAATTTAATGAAAAGACTTAAAGCATGCAAATTAAAAAAATATAAAATATAAATTAAGAAAAATTAAGTATATAAAAACTTAGGTTAAAATAAAATAAAATTTACCAATTTGTAATAATTTAAAACCTTAAAACACTTGAATTCCAATTTAGGATTCAAGTTTAAGATAGTTGAAAGCATTTGAGTATAATTGAAGAATAATTGCTAATTTGAAAGTAGGGTGACTTTAGAGAGAATGTGAGAATTTGTGAATTTTTAATTGAATATACGTTAGATATTTATCACGAAGGAATTGGAGGTCTTGTCATCTTCTTATTATTATTTTTATTGTTATTATTATTATTATTTTTACCGTTGCTGGGTGGGGAAGTCGTCGGGCAACTGGTAGAAGAAAAACAGTTGGAAAGCTGCGCCCGGGGCGGGTCGTAAGTTGGATTAGGGTAACCCAAAATCTGACCCCCAATATTCGGGCCGGACTGGTCCGGGAAAAGGGCAGGCGGGCAAGTCCGGGTTGAGAACAGACCCGACTCGTTTACATCCCTGCCCGCTTTTAATTGCATTCTGCTTGCAACGCACCGGCAGCTCCTCGTTCCATCAACGCCGCGAGGCCACCGGCAACGTCACAGCTCCAAACCACCGCTACCACTGGTAAGCCTCTCTCTCTATTTGTAATCCCTTTCTTTGGGTCTCCATTAATCTCTCTTTCTTCTCTTTTTCTTCTACTCGGTGCCCTTAATTTCATCTCCTTTCACTGCCGAAGACAGCAGCCGTCGAAGGGTTAGAAAACCCACATGGAAAGCGAGAGTCTTGATGAACTATTTTAATCTGATGCGATGCGAAGCTCCTGACTCGAGGAGTGTTAGTCAGGGTTGATACTGGTTGGTACCTCTGATCTGTTTACTTTCTTTTCCGTTTGAATTCGGCCCTTGATTAAAGCTCCGTTTTCCTCTCCATAAGCATCTTACGTTTTGCTTGAACTTTCTAATCTTGTTTTCTCATATCGATGTCTGGATGTGGGAGCCTCCAACTAGTAGGTCAAAATTCAGCAATTGGCTGCTTACATTAGCCTTTTACAAATTTATCAAGGAGCAAAAAAAAAATAAAAAATAAAAATAAAAATAAAAATAAAAATTAGAATTAAAAAAAAAAGACAAGGCGTAAAGCTAGAGAGGGATCCTTGGTAACTTAGCATTCACTGGAGGTCCATTATTCATAATTATATACTTATATATTCATATTATTCCTGAAATGTCAAAGGAACTTGAAATGCTATGGAGAAAGCTGAACAAACTGTAAGTAGTAAATCAGAATCATGGGGTGTTTGAATGTTCAAAAAAACTCAAGTTTTGGTAATTTTTTGGATTTTTTTTTTTTGCATTTTTTTGTGTGTTTGGTTGAACCAAGTGAAATTTTTAGTATTTTTTAATAATTTTTGGGTGTTTGGTAAATTTTTTACTGTAGCAAAGCAAAAAAGTGATAACTTTTGAGTGTTTGGTATGTTTTTTTACTGTAGCAAATAAAAAAGTTGTAATTATGAAGTGTACTTTTTACTGTAACAAATAAAAAAAGTGAAAAAATTTGTGATTTTGCCAAACACACCAAAAGTAACTTTTGATATTTTTTTTGCTAATTTTTGAGTTACCAAATGGGCTCCATATTTATCTGATTTGTAGAGAATCGTAGGTGATATTTGGTTTACTTTTCTATTTTTATTTTCTGTTTTAAAAACTCAAAATAAAGAAACAGAAAATGTTTTATTTGCATAATTTTGATTTTTTTTATTTTAGATTAAAAACACTAAGATTAAAAACACTTAAAACGCCTTTTTGCTATTTTTTATTTTATGTGTAAATTTATTTTTTATTTTTTAAAATAAATTTTAAAAATACAATAACCAAATACGTTTTGAGCTTTTTCTTTGTTTTCAAAAGTATAAAATAGAAAATGAATTCAAAACAAAAAACAGAAAACAAAAACAAAAAATAAAAAATAAAAAAATAAATCAAACGAGCACTTACTATTTCTTAGGATTCAGAAAGTAGGGAAGTAGACCCGAATTCAATTTCGGTCATTCAAACCAATTTGCCAAAAAAAAAAAATAATAATAATAATAAATAAATAAAACTCTGCTTTGATAAATATTGTTAAGAGGTAAGGTGTAGGGTGATCTTTTAGTAATTGAAGTATATGTTTTTAATAATGAATGTTTTATGTTATTTTTTGGTTGCACTAAATTAATAGTGATTGATCGTGGTGACATTTGGACTCGGTTTTTTAGGGTTGTTCCATTTAAACAATGTGATTATATAAAAGTATAAGTTTTTAATTATAACATAACTCAATTCAACTCAATAAAATTTTAGTCTCCGACTAGATGGGGGTCATTTACATAATTTATCTCTTTCCATTCATTTATGTCATAGGTTATGCTTTTATGAGGTTATACAAAATTCAATCTTTTTTTATAATTTTAGTCCATGTTATTTTAGGTCTACATGTTGTCCTTTTTATTCCTTTACTTAAATCAACTCAATTTTTTGTGTTATTGCATTACTAGGTCTACATTGGATATGACCAAATTATCTTAAACAGTCTTCTATCACCTCAATTTTCTTTTGGGTATATGTATTTTTTATCCTATATTTTCTTGTATAGTACACATCCATATTAGTATCCTTATTTCCACTACAGTTATTTTATGAGAGTGTTGTTTCTCAAAAGTCTAGTGCTTTGTATCATAAAACATAGTTGGTTTTATAATCGTCTGATAAAATTTTCCTTCCAATAAGTATTTTCTAATCACATAAAACATCTAAGGCACTTCTTTATTTTAATCACCCCACTCGAGTTATATGAATAATATCCTTTATAATCACTTCATTTGCATGATAATTGATCCAATATATCAAAAATGACCACTTTCTAGCACCTTTTTGATCCTCAATTTTTACTGTGAACTTGTTCATAATTATAGTTCTATTGAATTTAAAGTATATATACTCTGTTTAGTCCTACTTAACTCTGAAATCTCTTAATTCTAAATATGTCACTGAACTTCTAACTTATGATTAATATTAGATTTAGTTTTATCTATCAATACAATATCATTTGATAATAACATATACTAAGGGATATCATCTCGAATATGCTTAGTAATATTGTCTATAACTATGGTGAAAAGATAAGGGTTCATTTGGTTTACCTATTTTAGGTTCATTTTTCATTTTGCGTTTTTGAAAACAACAAAAACAGTTTAAAATACATTTGGTCACTCATATTTTCAAAACTTGTTTTAAAAAAAAAAAAAAAAAAAACAGAAAACAGATTTACACATAAAATGCAAAATAACCAAATGTTGTTTTGGGCCTTTTTGACCCAAAATAAGGAGAATCTTTAAACACTGAATGTATTTTTAGAATTCTTAAAACATGGATATCAAACACAAAACAGAAAATAGAACACAGAAACAAAAACAAAAAATCGAAATGCAAATAAAAGGTCACTTAAGGTTTAGTAATCTCGATTTGACAACTATTGTTACAAGGGAATATGCCAATTGTATGCCAAAACTTCTATTTTTTTTATGAATACGGGGTGGTGGGGTCAGAGTTGTGGTATAACCAAAATCTTGTTGCGGAGTGCTTTTCACCTTTTACTCCTTTTGTTTCAAGTTTTGGTGTTCTTTCTTCAAGGATTCTGCCGATACTCTTTGAACTTATATACAGCGTCCATTATGTTGATCCCTGAGTTTTACTTGCCATTACGATGGCCAATAATAAAATGATGTCAGTTACATCAAGCATCTATATTGTATGTTCTGAGCCGAGCCCAACTCTTCCCGCAATACCTTAAGCATCACAAAAGCATTCTCCTAGCTGCATTTGGATCTATTCTTTAGGTTACAGAAAAATGGTTGCAGGATTGATTGGTTTGAGACTAACAACATCAACATTGCCCCATCTCTGTAACAGAATTAAGCAGACAGGTAAGAAATTCATTAATAACTAGTGCTTTATTCTCGATATATAAACATATTGAGCCTTATTAAATTCGTGTTTTCAGTTTCTTGACACCCCCCCCCCCCCAAAATCAAAAAAATAAAAAAATAAAAATAAGAACTAAAAATAAATAAAGAAAAAACTCTCCTCTTTCATGGGGGATATAGAAAGCTTTCCCCCTTCCCCCTTTCTGGACCAAGTGTTTGGCACCAATGCTACATTTTTCAAAAGAGGCCTCTTAAGAACCGTTTAATAACGTTGTTATTTTTCTGTTTACGTTTATATATTTATATTTTCTATTTTTTGTTTTCTCTTGTCATTTTTTTTATTGAAACGAAAACTGAAATTACGTTTGGAAATATAATTTTGTTTACAATTACTAATTTTTTGTTTTCATAAAATATTTAATTTTATTAGTTTTTAAAAATTAATTGAATTTAATAAATATAGTTTTTATTAATTGAATTTAATTATATTATTTATTAAAAACAATTGAATAAAATATAAGTACTATATCATTTAATCCAGTAGGTATAAAATATATTAATTATAATTTAATTATATATTTACTAAAAGTAATTGTACAAAATATATTTCATAATAATTTAAATAATTTAATTATGATATTTATTAAAAATAATTTAATAAAATATAATTCATATTAAATAAATAAAATAAAATAAATAAATTATTAAATTAATTTAATTTAATTATGATATTTATTAAAAATAATTTAATAAAATATATTTATATTAATTAAATTAAATTAAATTAATATACTTTATTTTATTATTTATTAAAAATAATTTAATAATATATATTTCTTATTAATTAAATCAACTAATTTAATTTAATTATTTATTAGAAATAAATTAATAATATATATGGCATATTAATTTAATTAATTTAATTTAATTATATTATTTATTAAAATAATTTTAATTTAATAAAATATTTGAATAAAATAATTTATTTTAATATGATGTAACAAAAATGGACAACGTAGTAGAATTGAAAAATATTTGCAGCAAAAAAAATAAAGTGAAAACATATTTTTTTTATTTATATTTTTCTTTTTTAAGTTTTCATTTTTTAGAAACAAAAAAATATAAACAGATTTAACAAACATATTTCTGTTGCTAATATACAAAATTTTGAAAACATAAATGGAAAAAAAAGAAAATAAAAACGTTACCGAAGAGGACCTTAATATATATATTTTTTCTATTATCTATTGCATCTTAATTTCATTTAGGTCTGTTTTTCACGGGGGAAGAGAAAAATTGAAATCTGGATGGACTTATCTTAGTAGAAAATGAAATTGTACAAATGTTCGGGCTATCAAACACCAAACATGGCCAAAGATCAGACACGCTTCCGAAACAACCGATTAGGAAGGACATTAGATGAGAGATTCATAAGGATCTTGAAGATATTTAAACGAGGCCCTGATGCAGAAAAGGCTTTAGAGGTGCTAATGCTGAAAGTGGATCACCGATAGTTCGTGAGGTTCTGAAAATAGATGTGGAAATCAATGTTTAGTTACAGTTTTTCAAGTGGGCTGGGAAGAGAAGGAACTTTGAACATGACACTGATTTACTGTTTAGTCGAAGCTGGGCTAGTTGGAGAAGTGTGGAAGACAATCCAAGACATGGTCCGGACTACCAATCTCGTTGCTCCGGCTGATTTATCTGAAATTGTGAGAATTTTGGGCAGGGCTAAGATGGTGAACAAGGCACTCTCTGTCTTCTACCAGATAAAAGGTCGCAAGTGCAAGCCAACCGCAACCACTTACAACTCCATAATCTAGATGTTGATGGAGGAAGGTCATCACGAGAAAGTATACGAGCTTTACAATGAAATGTGCAATGAAGGCAATTGTTTCCCCGACACAGTAACATACAGTGCACTTATAGCAGCGTTCGGGAAATTGGGCTATGAAGATTCGGCTATTAGGTTGTTCGATGAAATGAGAGAAAATGGATTGTACCCAACTGCTAAAATTTACAACTTTAGTGGGAATCTACTTCAAGTTGGGCAAAGTTCAAAAAGCTTTAGGTTTAGTCCAGGAAATGAAAGAAAAGGGTTGTGCTCTTACTGTTTATACTTATACAAAATTAATAAAGGGCCTTGGAAAAGCTTGGAGGGTTGAAGAGGCATACAATGTTTTTCTGAACATGCTCAAAGAGGGTTGCAAGCCAGATGTGGTGGTGATAAACAATGTAATAAACCTTCTGGGCAGGTCAGGTCAGGTCGTCTGGCTGATGATATCAAGTTATTTGATATCTTTGATTAATTATTCATGAAAATGAAAGGATTGAGGATATTACCCATATGATTCGAGCAGGGGAGTTAAAACAGATAAATGCCTTGAATGTTTTATATGATTGAAGAATACCTACTAGTTAGAAGAAAAATTTTGTAGGACGATATAGGATCAACTATGAATTATGATTTAGAGTATCAGGTTACTGACAAATAACACTCTCATAAGATAAGTGTAGTGAAAATAAGGATATTAATATGGATGTATGATAATACAAATATATATATATATATGGGATAAAAATGGATATACCTAAAAGAAAATTGAGGTGGCACCAGTAAAAAAGAGAAGTTGAGTTTAAGATGATTTAATCATATTCAACGTAGACCTAAGAATGTATTAACACAAAAAATTGAATTGATTCAAATAAAAGAAATAAAAATGATAAAATGTAAACCAAAAATTACATAAACTAAAATTGTGAAAAAAGGATTGAATTTCATGTAACCTTAAGAAAAACATAACTTACCACATAAATGAATGGAGGAAGATAAATTATGTAAATGACCCAAACTAGTTTGGAATTAAGAATTTATTGAGTTTAGCTATATTATAGTTTAAAACTAATACTTTAATAAAATCACATTGTTTAAATGGAACGGTAGTAAAAATATGAGTCCAAATGTCACCCACGATCGATTGCTATTAATTGAGTCCAACCAAAAAATAACCTAAACCATTCATTATTAAAAACATATACTTCAATCTTAAAAGATCATCCTAAATCTTACACCGTATCAATGATTGTCAAACCATACACAGAGAGAAAGAGCAAGAGAGTTTTCTTTTTTTTTGGCAAATTGTGCTGAATGACCTGACCTGAATTGGGTCCACTTCCCTGCTTTCTAAATCCCAAAAAATATTAGGAATCTTTACAAATTAGATAGATACGATTTTTCGATTTATCACAATTCACCAAGACTGGTACTTTATATCTGACAGTTTGTTCAGTTTTTTTCGTAACATTGCAAGTACAAGTTCCTCTGAGATTTCAAGAATAATTATGAATATATATGTATACAATTATGAATATTGGACCTCCAGTGAGTACTAATTTACCAAGGATCCCTCTAATTTTATACCTTTTTTTTACATTTCTTTTGACTCCTTGATAAATTGTAAAAGGCTAATGTAAGCAGCTATTTGCTGAATTTTTGCCTATTATTTGGAGGCTCACTGTTGAAACCTGGTCGGAAAACAAGAACACAGTACCTCAATATCTGTTATGAAAATAACAGATTATCAAGCTGATTGCTGTATGCATTTTTGGGTTGAGTCGTGGACTAAGCAACTATTTGCTGAATTTTCGCCTATTATTTGGAGGCTCACTGTTGAAACCAAGTCGGAAAACAAGAATACAGTACCTCAATATCTATAATGAAAATAACAGATTACCAAACTGATTGTTGTCTGTGTTTTTGGGTTGAGTCGCGGACTAAGTCGCTCTCTTTAAGACGTTTCACAGTTCTGCTCAGAATGTGCAAGCAGTTCAACAACACCACGTCGTCCCTAAGATAAAACAGCCAAGAATTACACTTTTATTTCGGCTTTCTCTGCATGGAAGAAAGTCGACAACAAGACACAATTTTGACTTCTTGTTAAAACTCAAAAAACAGGGAAGAAAAGAGAGTAGTTTTTTTTTTTTTTTTTTTTTTCTGTATTTAAAATTGGATTGGTTACGAAGCTCTGTATATATACACAAAAGAGGAGCGTGAAAGTACTAATTAAAACAAGAAAATAAGTTTTTTGGCTTACATTGGCGGATTTGCACCCTCTTGCGTGTGACTAAGAGGTGACGCGCACTTGGTTAATTTGTTTCTGGATCAATTTTTTCAAATTGCATTGAGCCTTGGCCCATTGCTCAAGCCGTGCGAGACCTCCCCTTAAGCCTAACCACATTCATAAGCTTACTAAGGTGCAAAGACTTATAAAGAAAAATTTTTTATGTTTTTTTCAATGTGGGACAACACATTTGTTTTACAAATACACTTTAGGTCCAACACTCACGCAAACAGATATCGATATGAGAAAACAAGATTAAAGAGTTCAAACAAAATGTAAGATGCTTATGGTCAGGAAAACAGAACTTTAATCAACGGCCGAATTCAAACGGAAAAGAAAGTAAACGGATCAAAGGTACCAACCCGTAGACAACGCTGACTAACACTCCTCGAGTCAGGAGCTTCGCATTGCATCAGATTAAAATAGGTCATCAAGACTCTCGCTTTCCAAGTGGGTTTTCTAACCTTTCGACGCCGCTGTCATCGGTAGTGGAAGCAGATGAAATTAAGGGCACCGAGTAGAAGGAAAAGAAAGAAAGAGAGATTAATTAATGGAGACCCAAAGAAAGGGATTAAAAATAGAGAGAGGGGCTTACCAGTGGTAGCGGTGGTATGGAGCTGTAGCGTAGCCGGTGGCTTCACGGCGTTGATGGAAGGGGATGCCGCCGGCGGATTGCTAGCAGAAAGTAAAAGAGGGCAGCGATGCGAACGGGACGGTCGGATGGCAACCCGTATCTGCCCGCCCGCCCCTTTAGTCCCTATCAGTCCGTTCAAACCTCTAGTATTTTAATTAGATTAAAACTCATTTACTTTAAATTTAATTAATTGATTTAATAAATTTGAGTAATTATTACCACCTCTAGTTGGGATTCAATTGTGGTGCCCCAAACCTTTATCTTAGGGTAGGGAAGAATGAGAGCCGAATTTTTGGGGTTCATTTGACAACGTTATCGTTTTTTTGTTATTATTTTTTTGTTGTCTTTTTCTGTTTTTTGTTTTCTGTTGTCGTTTATTTTTTCTGAATTGAAAATTAAAAATGCGTTTGAAAATGTAAGTTTGTTTATAATTATTAATTTTAGAAAATATTTAATTTTATTAGTTATAAAAAATTAATAGAACTTAATAAAATATATTTTATATTAATTTAATTTAATAAATATGATTAATTAAATTAATACAGTAAATTATTTATTAAAATCATTTAATCCAATAAATATAAAATATATTAAAATATATTATTTATTAAAAATAATTTAATGAAATATATTTCATATTAATAAATAATTAAATTAGATTAATTATTAAATTAAATTATTTATTTTTAAATTAATTAAATTCATTTAATTATTTATTAAAATAATTTAATAAAATATATTTTATATAAATTAAATTAATTAAATCATAAATAATTTAATTTAATTATGATATTTATTTAAAATAATTTAATAATAATTATTAAATTAAATTAAATTAAAAATTAATGTAATTTAATTATTTATTATTAGTTATTTTATATAAATTAATTTCATTATTAAATTAAATAAATTAATTATGATATTTATTTCAAATAATTTAGCAATAATTAATTATTAAATTAATTTAATTTAATTTAGCTTTATTATTTATTAAAAATAATTTATATTAATTTATATAATTAATTTAATTTATTGAATTTAATTATATTATTTATTAAAATAACTTATTTTAATAAAATATTTGAATAAAATAATTTATTTTTATGTAATATAACAAAAATAGACAAAGTTTTAAATTGACAAAATATTAGCAACAGAAAAGAAAATTAGAGTGAAAATACTTTTTTTCTGTTTACGTTTTTCTGTTTATGTTTTCATTTTTTTTTCGAAACAAAAAAACGTAAACAAGTTTATCAAATATATTTCTGTTGCGAATTTATAAAATTTTAAAAACATAAACAGAAAAATAAAAAATGGTAACGTTACCAAACGGAGCCTCAGTGACGTAATGTCAAAGTAATCAAGAAGCGTAGGAAAGAGTGGGAGCCGAATTTTTACGAACCGGGTGAGGTCAACCTGACCCTCTTTAATTGATGAACGCTTGACACCATGGTTCTTAATAATTTTAAAATTTTATTTATACTCCATGTAGTTATATTATTTACACTCACACCTCTTAATTTTATTTAATTTTTGATGAGTATTTTTTGGAATAATTACTTTTTCATCTACTATACTTAAAAGAAAATCACGTATACCCTCTAAACTCTAAAAAATTACCTCTATGCTAATTATATTTTGGATAAAAATAAAATATTAAAAAATTTCACAAAAATAACTGTTTTTGTTCTTGTAATTTTAAAAATTACGTTATATCTTCGTAATTTATATTGTCTACACTTATACTTGTGATTCTATTTTATTTGTAATGGATATTTTATCTTTTCACTTAAAAATTTAATACCATTTATGTTCTACTTCAATCCATAATACATGGGGTGTAAAAGATAGATTTTTAAAATTTAGGAATGTAAATGATTTTCAACTTAAATACGAGGTTAAAGAGGTAATTATCTATTTTTTCTTTTCACTTGAAAACTTTAATACCATTCATGACTTTACTTTAATCCAAAATATAAGAAGTGCATAGGTTGGTTTTTAAAATTTAGGGAGATGTAACCGATTATCACCTTTAACTGCAAAAGATAAAAGACAATTATTTCTTTTTTTTTTTTTTATTATCAATCAAAATTTCACCCCAATCTGAAAAATTATAATTTTACCATTAAGCTCGTTTTCAGTCTAAATTTAAATTCTAACCCTCCAAAATTTCTTAAAGATATTTCTTAACATATTTCTTATTATTTAGACAAATTTTAACTTAATTCAAACTCGGGGCAAAAACATGAACATTTTATCACTAAATTCTTTTTTAACTGAAATTCACATTCTTACCTTTTCAAAAGACTTAGTAATATTCCTCAACAAGATTTTTATTAACTAAGTAAATTTTGACTTAATAAGGACTTATGTTGAAAGATAACTATTTTATTTATAGGCTCTTTGATTTTTATTTACTAAGCAAATTTTGACTTAATAAGAACTCTGTTAAAAGATAACTATTTTATCTATAGGCTCTTTTTTTGTCTAAATTAGCATTCTAAGGTTCCTAAAAAATTGAAAAATAATCGTTAGCATGTTTCTTGTCAATTAAGAAAATTATAACCCAATTTGACATAAGACAAAATATGACTACTTACCCAAGTTTGTTTTTGATCTAGATTTATATTCTGAAATTAAATAAAAAAAGAAAAGAAAGAAATATTGCAATTGGAGCTTATCAGCAGAAACGGATCAATTTAGACAGCTCTCTATGACTCTAGTGACGACTAGATCAACGTGTTATTTCTTTAAGAGAAGTTCACATAAAGGTTCACTATGAATCTTTAGGTACTTATTATGAGATTTATGGGCACTATTTAATAGTATGAAGTATGAAATAAGAAATTTTTTATATATATATTCAAACCATCTAGGAAGAGGGATCAAGAAGTTAGCAAATTATTTTTTTTATTTAAGATTTTTCTAAAAATAATTTTGTTTAGAGGACAAGTAAAATTTATGATTTGATCAAATATTTTGAATTTATATCGAATTGGTAGATGTACATGTATCAATTAAGTAAATTTTCTTTTTGATGGGAATGAAGTCAAGTCAATAAAAGAAAAGCAATTAAGATTAGCCTTGAAACAATTCATTATATTTTACTACATTTGCTAGGTGCTAGGTAAATAAAATTTCTTATTCAAGATTGAACCACTAATTAGTCACTATCCCTCTAGAACAACATTCTCTTTCAAGCCTTTCAACCAATTGATACAATCCCAGAAAGCGGTTTTTGTTAAAGCTCGAGCAATTTCTTGAAAACTCATCTTAGATATAAAACTTTGAGTACTCAAATGTACTCTTGTTATTCCCAACAAGATTGCTCAGTAATAGATCATTTTTTTCAAAGTACTCGCATTTCTTCCGTAACATGTTTCTTATCAACCAAGTAGCCTTTTTCAATTAAAATTCTAGCAAAAAATGAAAGTTTTACAGCATGGTTTGTTTTTTTTTTTTTTTTTTTATTAGATTCGTATTTTAGATTTATGAAATCTCAAGAAAAATAATTATTAATATGTTTTACATAAGAAATATGACCGAAGTTAAAAATTAATATTTATTATTAAACAACTAAATATAATTAAAAATTAAAAATTTACCCTATTAATGATTACCGTCGTAACAACTACTTCATTAAGGTGACATGTGGTTTATTTTTCTATTTTTTATTTTTTATTTTTATTTTATATTTTAAAAATCTCAAAATAAGAAAACAGAAAATACTTTATTTTTATTATTTTTATATTTTTCTTATTTTAGGTTAAAAACGCTCAAATGACTTTTTATCATTTTTCAATTTATGTGTAAACCTATTTTCTTTTTTTTTAAAACAAAATTTGAAAACACAAGTGACCAAATACATTTTGAGTTGTTTTCTTTATTTTTAAAAGTGTAAAATAGAAAATGAGTTCAAAATAGAAAATAGAAAAAAAAAAACAAAAAATAGAAAAATAAACCAAATGAGTCATAATATTTACCGTTTTAATTTTCAACCTAATTCAAAAATTGTTAACTTTTCCTTTAAAAGTTGTCACATCCTTTCGTAAAATTGTCTACATTTAGCGTTAAAATTGTTCATTTGGTTCACTAGTTCCCGTTGCTGCCATAAATTTGTTCAAACTTTTTCATAAAATTATTTAACTTTTCTAAAATTATTCACTTTTGTCCTTTAAAATTGCGGACATTAGATTAAAAAGTTATTAACATTGATCATTAAAATATTTATCTTTGTTGTATTATATATTTCTTCACTTTACTAGATTAAATTGTCCGCAGTGATGCATAAAATAGTTCACATTTTTTCTTAAAATTATTCTACTTTGTCCTCAACTTTGTTCACCTTGATTTAAAAAATTATTCGCATTATTTCCTAAAACTAATTAATGTCGATCCAAAAATTATTTATTTTAATTATTTCTTAAAATTATTAGCATTAGCCCAAAAACTATTCATCTTCATTCATAAAATTTTTATCTTAGTTAATAAAATTATTTACTTTGAATTATAAAATTATTCGCTTTCTTTAATATGGGTTTTAATATTGTTTTTTTGTTTAAAAGTTGTCACACTATTTTATTAAATTGTTGTCATTCTTCCCGTGAAGTGTGATGAAATTTACATTTGCTACGCTAGCTGGCATATTCGGACCCCTCATTCCTATAGTTTTTTCTCCCCCCTAATAGTCGGCAACCAAAGGAAATTATATGGAAACCCCCTCTGATTGGGCTCATAGGATTATTCTGTTCCTCTCATTGTCTTCCTAAATTTCAAACTGTTTTTAATTATCTCGATTTCAAAGCATTAATTAATTTAGTACCAGTTAAATTGCAGGATCATAATTAATTTAATAAGCAGCAGCATAATTAATGACTGGATGGCTAGCTCTAATTAAAAATTGAACCAATATGAGATAAACAACCTTTTGTGGTAAGATTTACCGTTATTCATTAAGCTCCCAAAATTAACATTGCAGTTGTTTTTGAAAGGGTAATCTCAGTACTTAAAAGTGAAAATCACTATTAATTCAGAACTTCCAATTTTTTTTTTTTTTATACTTCTTCTACTTTACACCGAAATATAAATGTTAAAAAATTTATCAGATATAACAAATTTTGGCTGTTAAAAACTTAAAAAAAAAGTATTTATACTATTTGTACTTTGCACCCCTGCATGTAAGCTTGTCAATTTAATTAGAATTCGAATTAATATTTTTATTTTTTTACTTTAAAAATTAATACTATTTATGATTTCATTTTAGTTTTAGTTTTAAGTACAAATATTTTAAAAATAAGTTTTTAAAGTTTGGAAAGCATTAGTAATTTTCAAATTTAACCTAGAGGAATAAAGACAATTAATGAGGTTGATATGTTCCGGTAAAGGGTAAACAAAATAACGGAAAAAAAAAATGCTATGACGCCTTTTTATTGAGGTTCTCAGTTTAGAGTCTCAAGTCCCACGCGGCAACCTAAATATATATACTATAATATATATAATATAATAGATATTAAAAAATATGTTATCAAATATATCTTTTACTTTGTATACAAACGATCGAAAATATTTATTGGCACGATGGCAAACAAACGATCGATTATATATATAATAACCTAGTATATACCTAGTATATATATTTATTATAATACATATAATATATATTATAAAATATATCTTCTACTTTATATAATATGTTATAAAGGCACCGTTTAAAGTGAGAAAAAATTTTAAAAATGGTTAAAAATACTAAAAAATGTTAAAAATTATTCATTTTTTATCTCACTATACAAATTATGAATTTATAATTTATTTCCTTTTATTTTATTTTATCCAACTTTTTATTTCTTTAGACGTACTTAAAAATACCATCTTCTACTTTGTATACAAACGATCGAAAAATATTTACCCGAGACAAATATTGATTTGCATAATCTACTTCTACTTTGACAAACATTTGACAATAAAGTGTGCATAAGTATGCACTTTGACACGTGTCCGATGCAAATCTTATGGACACTTTATTGTCAAATGCCAGTCCATATTTCATGCACACTTTATTGGCAAATATTAATGTTTGTAAAAGTTAAAGTAGACTAGCAAATGAATATTTGAGGGGGTTCGTAAATAGAAGTAGGTGAACCCGCGGGAACCTATTTGTATATAGATATGCTTGCACAGCTCCTCTCTACTTGTCTATCAAGCACTGCATATTCTCAACACAAATGTCCGACAGTAGCCTTGTTTCTTCAATCCCATCCAGTCTCACTGCCTCCGACGAGGCCATTCCACGTCGTGCAGACAACTACACCGATGATTGTCCAGAAGATCACATCGTCTATGCTCCCGCCGGCGACGACACTCTTCTTTCCGAAGATTCCATCGCCACCGAAGCTCCTTCCGGCGATGCTCCTCCCGAATCTGCGATCCCTCCTGCCGCCGAGGACAACACTTTGCACGGTACTTTTCATGCTCATATATATATATATATATATACACATATATGAAAATTTTTTTTTTTCATTGGTTAATTAAATGTTTTTTTTTTTCTCAGGTCCTCCCGTCACTCCTGCACGACTTCTGCCATGGAAAACGTATTTATGGTTTTGGGTCTCTCTGTTAGGACATGCTCTGTTCGCCATTTTTGTTACTTTAATAATTTACCTTTTCCAATTTGATTATTCTGATATGATCCATGTTGTTATGTTTTCTATGGTCGTTGCAGTCTTTCTTGTCGCACTTTTTCTGAACTTTGGATTGACACATGCATTTCACTATCTGATAAACAAATTCCCCAGTGAAATAGCTAGTTCTATTATCAGTCTCATCGTTGATGCCATCTATTGTGCAATCACAATCCTCTTGAGCAAACTAAGTAAATCTGGTCTTGTCCTCTATGTCCACCTCATCTCTGTTACCTATTCATCTACCTTCATGGCACTATTGACATACATCTTTAGCGAAGATGTTGGCAACGCACGGGCTATATTTACCGCGCAAGCCCTGTCCTATACGCTGTACTATCTCCCACAACAGCCCGTGGGATTCGACGTATTATTATATGCCGTGAATACTGTAGTAGGCATTGCTACGCTGGTAAGTTGTAAATATTCTTCTTCACTGCTTAATTTTTAGGGACTGTTTAGGGTTAAAAAAAAAAAGTCAAAAGACTCCAAAAAAAAAAAAAAAAATTTGAAAAGTTTCGGCTTTTTTGAACTTCAAAAAGTTTTAACTTTTTCATAAAATTTGTTAAAATCGGAACAAATTGTTATAGTGTGTTTCAATAGATTTTGGTATTTTTTAAAAAAAGTTTGGACTGACATCTGCACCAAAAAATTTTACAAAACTTCAAAAATTTTGCCACTTATCACTTTATATAACTTTTAATAGCTTTATATCAAACCAAACATAAGTATTTAACTATCATTTCAAAACAACTTTTTATACCCCAAATATAAAAAAAAAATTCACTTTTGTTAAATTTTAATTTTATTTAATACTCCAAACGGGTGTCTTAGTATTATTTGATTTTTATGTTAAACTTTTAATTCTTCTGCTAACAGATAATTAGAAGTGACGGGCCGGTGGAAAGCATCAACGTGGCTTTTTTAGGAATTATGTCATTTACTCCTCGTGTCCGTGTCCAGTCAAATAATGAAGGTTTTCCTTTGAGAACCATTTTATGACCCATTGATTGGTAAGAAATATCTATGATCTACTGATCAATAATTTAATTTCGTAATGTTTTAATATTTAATTTTGCTAACTAGTGTTTTAATATTTTTTTGGATTGACCCAGTGCCTGCTGAAGATTTTTAAAGAAATTACTAGGAGCTCAGCTTCTGGTTTTTCATTTCTGTCAATTTTTCAGTTTGCTTGGTACTTTCTGAACTATGTTTGTAACTACGTTTTATTAGAATTCTGCCTCTGGCCTTATAATTGGCCATAGTTGCAAAATCTTACGATTCAAATAAATTAATGGATTGTCAGACCTTTTCAGGTTCAAGCCATGTCCCTTCTTGTGCCATTTTCTTGCCTAATAAGTTGCATTAAGGATCCTAGTTTAATTCCATTCATATCATGGCAATGCTACGCCTGTCATGCTGCTCATTCTCCACTTGATTCACCAGCTAGTAAAAAGGGGGGCTAAGATTCCACAGCGTTTGTTTTGTTTGTCTATCTTTTTTTTATATATATTTTGTTTATTTTTTTAATACATTTGATTTACTAAAAATCACTGAAAATTTTTTAAAATTTCTAAAAATTTTTAATAATTATTTACTTTTTATCTCACTGCACAAATTATGAATTCACAAATTATATCACTTTTTCTCATTTTATCTTTTTTTTTTTTATCACTCTAAACGTACTTTTAATTGTCTTTATACCTCTATGTTAAGGTAGAAATTACTAACATTATCTAAACTTCAAAAAATTATCTTCATAAATCTTTGTACTTAGAATTAAAAGTGAAGCCATAAATAGTATTTCGACTTTTAAAGTGAAAAGGCCAAAAATATTCCTTCAAAATTTAATTAAATTATTACAGGAAACGGATGCGTGTGCACGTTAAGCCTTCTTTCAACCAACCGGTCCCTGGTAATGGACCCACCTATCCCAGAAGATAATTCTCCAACTAATAAAAATGTACGAACAAAAAATGCAAGCGTGGCAAATGTAAAAATAAATAAGTTACTACGAGTCCGTTTACAGATTCAAAAATAAGAAAAAAATAAAATTTTTAATAATTTTTTGTGTGTTTTTTTAGTAATTGACAAATTTTAAAAACACAAGTAACCAAATACATTTTGACTTGTTTCTTTTATTTCAAAAGCACAAAATAAAAAATAAATTCAAAATAGAAAACAAAAAACAAAAACAGAAAATAAAAAATGAAAAAATTAACCAAATGAGTCCTAAAATTTTTAATAATTTTTTGTATATTTTTTTAATTACATTTTTTTATGTGTTTGGTAAAACAAAGTATATATTAAAATAATACCACTTATAAATTTAACTCTATAATTTACCTTTGGCCAAATTTTTTTTCCATATATTAATATACCTAAAAATAAGACCATTACCTTTTTTTTTTTTTTTTTTCAGCTGTCACGTACAATTTATGAACAAAATTGCTTCTAATTTTCCTAGTAATATCGCCTCCATGATAGGTGTGATATAAATTTAATAAATTTTATTAATTTTGTATTTTTATTAAGATCATCAAGGAATAATGTGTTAATTTATGAACCCAAAAAAAAATATTTATTTTGTTTATGTGCGGCAATAATTGCACTTGGACTGGGAAAGGCAAAAGCACATATTAAGAATTGCCTGCACAAAAACATAATTCCACCAGCAAAGAGCTCAAATTAATATAGATTTATAAAATAAATTTATGCGTGAAAAATTATAAAAATAATTTATAAAAATAAAAATTATTAATAAAAAAAAGATTAAAGTGCCTAATTAATAAATGTGTAAAATTTTTATAAAAAGATATTAAAAAATACAAAAAAAGTGAGAGAATGTATTGTCATGTAAAGAGATTAAGAAAACAACTGAGTAGAGAGAAAATGAAAAAGTGAATTTAGATTCAAAACTTGCTTCAAATAAAAAAAATATAATAGTGAATATAAAAAATGTCATACACAATTTTATAATAATTTTTCTATTGATTTTATAAAATAGTAAATTATACTTAGACTCCTTCAATATTTGAGTAATTATACTTAGACATCTTCAATATCTGAAATTAACAAATATACATTTATTTTAAAATTTTACTAACCTACCCCCTTCTGTTAGGGTTACAGTTAAACTAATGACGTCAGTCAAAACATAAATCCAATATTTCACTTTTAAACTTTTTTATCCATATTTAGCGAAGCAGCAGCAGAGAGGTAAATACAGAAGAGAGAGGACTTCTATCTCTCTGCTTCCTCGCGTCTTATTAGAGAGAGGGAGAGATCGATTTTCATCTCATGGGGATAAAGAAAACGAAGCGGAAGGACCTGCATCAGAGGCAGAGAGAGAGAGAGTTCTTTCAAAGAAGTTTGAATCATCTATATGTATAGATTGTATGGAGAGAGGGAGAGAGAAAGAGTTAATTGAAGAGAAATCTAGAGCGAGAGGAGAGGTACCGTAAATTGATTTGGACGACGATGAGTTCTAACTCAAATTTGATCCCATCGCTGGAGTCAGTGTTAGGGGCATCGTTTGGTTCTAAATCAGTGTCTGATTCGGCGAGTGAGGTTGTGACGACTTCGGTTGCTGGGAACCGGCGGCGTTGCCAAAAAGTTCCGTGCATCGAATTGGGTTTTTAGCTTTATTCTTTCATCTCTCTCGCTAATTTCTTCTAAAATTAATTTTTGGGTTTATTAATTTGTACCAATTCCTATTCTACCAATTTTTCTTCCAAATAATTTTTTTTTCTCTAATCAAAATGTTAAGCTTGCGGGGAGAGAGAAAGAATAGTTGTTAAGGATTGAAAGGGTGAAGAAACATAGCTAAAAACCCAAACTTCAGTCAAAGTTTGATTTCAATTTTGGAGAGAGAAAAATTTTTAATTTTGCAAAGAGGACAATTTCAGAGAGAAAAATTTTTTATTTTGCTTTTTGCTTTCATTTTTTTTTGGCCTAATTTTGCTATTCCCCTCAATAGTTAAGGTTAGGTTCCGTTCATATTGATTTTATGTTGATATGGATTTGTAGTAATTTGTTCATGTATTAGTTAGAATTTGTGAATATTGCTTAGTTCTATCATAAATTTGTTTTGTTATTTCGTTGAACCTAATTTTACTATTCTGTCTTTTATTTCAATTTTTTAAATATTAGTTATCTTTGAATTAAAAACAAAAATATATTTATTTTTAAGAATAATTAGTTTTAATGAAATATATTAATAAATAACAAAATTTAATAAATAATTATTAAATTAATATAATTTAATAAAATATTTTATAATAAAATAAATCATTTTAATAATAATTATTATTTTAATAGTAGTTTTAATTTTAATAAAATAAATATTTTAATATATATTTATTATTAATTTTTAATTTTTAAAAATAAATATTCTAATATGTAATTACTATTAATTTCAATTTTACTAAAATAAATTATTTTAATACGTAATTATTATTTACTAGTAAATAATTTTAATTTAATATAATAAATCATTTTATTCATAAATTATTATTTTAACTTCAATAAAATAAATTATTATAAATTACTTCTCATGAAACGTAAAAGAGAGAGAGAGATGTGCGTTGAGAGAAACAAAAGAGAAAGGGGCATAATTATCCTTACAATAAAATATTAAAGGACTTTTTGTTAATTTGAAATGTTAAAAAGATCTAGGTATAATAACTCAAATGTTGAACAAGTCTAGGTGTAATTACCCCTTATAAAAATAACATAAGTTAAAAATATTATTTTAATCCTACATTAAAATATGATCAACCTTACCAATTACAAATTTAAAATAATTACTCCTAAGCCTAATTAATATTTATGTATTTTTTGATTTTAAAATTTAGAAAATACTTAAAATTGTAATTATGAGAGAAATAGTCTAATTATTATTTAAGCATTTTTATTTTTAATTTTCAATTTAATTTTTAATGTATTTGGAAAATGTAAATTTTACAACTATATTGAATTTATAAGTAAGAACGCATTAATTCATTCACATCTATTAAAATCATATGAACGCATAAATTCATTCACATCTATTAAAATTATATGTCAAAATTATAGTTGTTTTATATATGCAAAAGAAAAAATCAAGTAATCATCTAGTAATGTGAGAAAAAAAAAAATAAACTTTGTGAATGAAAAGAGTGAAGAAGAGGAGAGAGAAAAATTTTAATTCAAAATTATAATTTAGAAAAAAATTACTCTAACACTAATTTTATTCAATGATTTATAAAAATAAAAAAAGTAGAATAATAAATATAAAAGGCACGCAAATAAGATTTGATAATAATTTTTTGATTGATTTTATAAAAATAATTCAAATTAAAAATATTATTATTAATTGTACATTGTGCTCTATAAAATAAAATAAAACAAATATATTCTATGTGATTAATTTAAATTTGAAATTAGAATTTAAAAAAAAAAACTACACCCAAGCATAATTACTATTTAGGTTTTTTTTTGTATTTAAAAATAATAAAAATTGTTATTATAAGAGAAATAACATAATTATTGTTTTAAGTATTTTTAATATAATTCCTAATGTATTTAAAATATGCAAATTATAAAATTATATTAAATTTATAATCAAGTAAGTCGTGAAAGAACTCATAAGTTCATTTAGATCTATTAAATTATAATTTTAGTAGTTTTATATATGTAAAAAAAAAAGTAAAATTATAATCACCTAGTCATGTAAGATAGAAAAAATAAAATAAAATAAAATAAATTTTAAAGAAAATAAGAAATAATCTTGATCATTAAATTAATTTAATAGTTAAAAATATTTCAAATTTAAATTTTTAAATTTTTTATTACATAGATATATCATCGTTAGAAAGCTCAAGACGATCCATAAACAACACCCAGTAGGCACATTCTCATGGGATTGGGCACTATATTCTCAGTCTTTGGCCGGGAGGAATTGAATGAGAAAAGAACGTACTAAAAATTAATCTTGTTTGATGGAAGAGGAGGAGAAAGATAACGAAGGCAAACAATTCACCTTTATAAGACAAGTTCAATTTCTTTCTTAATTTAGGGTGTAATTGGTGTAAAATGAAATATTGAAAAATTTTAATCATGTTCCTCTTTCTGTCCTTAATATGTTTTTTATTCCTTTTATCAATATTCATCATAAATAAATATATGATAAATAATATAAATAGTATAATAATTATATCGTTTATTATACCTTCTATTTTCCCTTTCATTTGTCTCAAAAAAAAAAAATATTCTTTCTTTTTTTTTCCTACTCTCTTAAAAAAAGCTCAAGGAATGAAATTTACAAATCTTGGAAATAGATGATATGCTTGTTTATCAAGCATGGTATATATCATGAAGCAACCCCCCACAATACTTATACTATTCGTTTCTACACTACGTTCAGAAAACTAGTTCGATTCTGACCTTATACCCGTACAAACTCGATTATGACCCGCCCTTGCACCTTAGGATCATGACTTGCGACACCCTTGATCAATGGTATAGTACACACATGATTAAAAAAAAATAAAAAAAAGCCCTCATCTACCAGTAATGCAACAAGAAATATGAGATAGAAATTAAAATTTACTTTCTCTGTTACTTTCTGTTTTGAATCTGCTATTGGACGTAATTGGAGCTCTTAAGTTTTAGATTTTGAATTGAGTGTTTTAACCTCAACAAGTTTTGGTTTGAACATGATAATTTGCCATAATTATTTGATATTGCTAATTCTGCTTTCCTTATAGGGTTCCTGCCTATAGATCACTCATATAGTATTTATTTCAATTTAAAAACATCTTGAACTCAACTTTTATTCTAAAGAGAGTTTCATGAACAAAGTTTCTCTTGGACAACCTTTCAAACATCTACTGGACCAAAATCGTAGAAGCTCTTCTTAAGAGAGAAGTTTCATGAATAAGATTTCTCTTGGACAATATTTCAAACACCTCTTGGACCAAAATTGTATGTACAAACTGGTACACATCAAAAAACAAACAATACACTCGAACCAAAAATATATATATATATATATATATATATATGTTTATCTGATTTTGTATCTACTGTGTTGCTAACGACTTCGTGGAGGCAATCAAAAAGCCGAAAGTAATTTCCCTTATTTTATCTGGAAAGTCAAAGCCCCATAAATTTCTTCAAATCAAGAAACAATTGATTGCATAGGAAAAGATATTTAGGAGACATTTGGTATACCTATTTTGTGCCCATTTTCCATTTTGCCTTTGTTAAAGAAACCCAACAACACATAAGAGTAGGGGCCTCAACCTTAAAACCTAGGTGTTAAAGTGAGGGACGTCCATATCTTATAAGAGACAAGTAATTTTTACTTCGGACCGATGTGGGACAACATCTAACAGCCTTTTTGAAAAAAAAAAAAAAAAAAAAACGTATTTGGTCACTTGTGTTTTCAAATTTTGTTTTAGAAAACATAAAATAGGTTTACACATGTAATGCAAAATGACAAAAAGTCGTTTTAAGTGTTTTAACCAAAAACAAAGAAAATCTCAAAATATGAAAAATAAAAAATGTCAACCGAATGCATTTTTTTGTTTTCCTTGCATTTGGATTTTAAAAACATAAAATACATAAAACAGAAAATAGAAAATAAAAACAGGAAACAAAAAATAGAAATGTAAACCAAATGTCACCTTACCTTAGTGTTTTGAAAAGTAAATTTTTAGTAGTGACACTTTCAAGAAGCTTTCAAACTTAACCCAACAAAGGAATTGGCGTGCCAAGCATGCATGTAAATAGACTTGAAAGAGAATAACCAATGTGTCAAACATGCAAATGTGAAGTTACCTGCTATATGTGCAAACATTTGTCAGGCATATCTCAAAAATCTCCTTCTTACCCACATGTGCAGCCTAAAAAAAAGAACAAAATATCATTTTTATGTCATTGGAGATCTATCAAGAATTAATCTTGGAATGACAACTATGATCATACACATTTTGTATTAACTTTACAATTTTATGGGGTACGAGAAGCTATAAATGAAAGTAGACTAACTATTAATTAAAGAGTAAAGATTCCACCATAAAATGAGAAATGACAAACTAATTCATAAGCTTCAAAAATCACAAAGTCTTAAAACTCATTGAAAACATCGGCAAGATGCATAGGCAAACGATAGCTCCATTTTAGTCTTAGGTGATTAAAGGCAACCCAAGAGGGGGTTTTCAACAGCCATCAATCGCCAATACCCAGCTGGAACAGAATCAAGTTCAAAACCATGGCCCTTGAGTTTGAAGTCTGTAAAAATTAAGATTGAATTGGAAAATCATTACATGAAAATCTTGGAAGCTGAGTTAAAAAAAATGTGGAACGATGAGAAAATTAATTGCAAGAGAAACGAAAAATTGGGGGAAAAAAAGAACAAAAAGAAAAGTACATGGTTATTAATAAAATAATTTAAAATGCATATCAAGAAGATAGATACCACAATCTGATTAGATGTCCAAGCGCATTTTATATTGTTGTCTTCATCTATCATCTCATAATTGAACACTTTTTTGATTTGATCTTAATTTCTAGGAGAACCACTTTACAAACTAATCAACTTAGAAGCAGTGACATTCTTATTGTTGTATTTTTAATCTTATTACCATATGCATCAAATTACCGGTTCATCATGCTGCATCCACCGTAGATGGAGGCAAAAGAAGTAATAGCTGAAACTGTAAAGCCACCACAATTATGTCTCCAGTAAACACCAAAGAATGCAGTTAGATGTAAAGCAATTCAACATGAAGATAGCAAATGAGAAGCTCATAAATAAGGTAACAGATGGATTGACTTAAAAAACTACAATAACATTTCAGCGCCCCCCCCCCCCCCCCCCCCAAAAACAAAAGATAAAGGCGCAAAACTGGAATGAACTATTAAAAGAATAAAATAAAATAAAAGGAATACCTATTAGAAACATTTAAAATGTATGAGAAAAATACAAGGCCTACACAAAGAAGAACTAAAACCGATATAGATTTCTAGTCCCTGAATTTATACTTTCTATCGTCATTTCTAATAGAAATGGAAAATTTCACCCTACAATTCGTGAGAATAAGCACCACTACAGGAATAGATGCCAAATATAGATGACTTCTTGTCTCAATCCTAAGAAACGAAGAAATCAAAATCATATGTCAAACTTCAACATTAAAAAGAGAATTTTAGGAATTTAGTTTTGCAAACAGTATTTGTCTCTGTAGTAGCCTTACTTCGATACTAGAAAGCAGCTGCAAGGAGATGAAATTAGGGGCACACAAGAGAAGGAAAAACATGAAAAACGAGAGACATTCAAAGAGAAAAAGGTCTTACAGTGCTCGCATGGTTTAAAACTTTAAAGGGGAGCGCTACAATGATAACCACGCTCCAATTCTCCTGAGAAAACCAACTTGCAAACCCCAGTCTCCTAAATCGCAGCACCAACCCACTGCAGCCCCCCGGCCCCACAAATAATTCCAAAACACGCAACCACAACCGCAACCACAAAATTATTCACAAATAATTTGAAAAATCAAAGGAATTTTGGGGGGTGAAAATGATGCCTGACTAAGTAGAGGGAAGGCGCTCGATAAGAGCATACACAGAGAGAGATGAGAGATTTCTCGAACGCCTAGGGCGATGACTTCGCAGCCTGACTGGAAGCAGGTAGAGAGAGAGAGACGGAGGCGGGTCGTCGCCAAACTGAAAGCACAGTGAGAATTATATAAGAATGTTTTTTATATCATAGTATGTTCATTATCAGCCGCCGAATGATGGATTTATTTAGGCTTTGGACAAAACTATATTCTTGCATTAATCAAGCAAGTTTACTTAAATTAAAATATGGTTTGAAAAAACATGAAAACCATTTAATTAATCACATTATATTTGCCATAATCATATTATCTAGTTTGAATATTAGAAAATATATATATATATATATATATATTTGATAAATAAAATAAATTGTTTAAAAGAGTATCAACAGGACATTGCCCGAGTACAAAAGACCTTACAAATGGCAAAAAACAAAAACCTATCAACTCGTGATATATCCACACGCTCAATGTAGTTTAAAAAACTAATGTGGTATTTGGTTTATATTTTTATTTTTTTTTATATGTTTTATGTTTTATATTTTAAAAATCTCAAAATAAGGAAATAGAAAATGTTTTATTTTTTTTATTTTAAAATTTTTTTTATTTTTTGTTAAAAACGCTCAAAACGACTTTTTATTATTTTTTATTTCATTTGTAAACTCATTTTTTATTTTCTAAAATAAAAATTTAAAATATAAGTGACCAAATACATGTTAACTGTTTTTCTTATTTCTAAAAGTGTAAAATGATAAATGAACTCAAAACAAAAAATAAAAAATAAAAACAGAAAATAAAAAATAAGAGATTAAACCAAATGACACTTAAGAAATTACTTTATTACGTGAAGTTATTACCAAAATTTAGATTGTAGGGCCTCACAATCACATGTTGATATTGTATTGGTATAAGTACGGGGACAAGATATTCAAATTGTATCATAGATGATTGATTGATAATATTAACTTTATTGCTTAAAAAAACATGAACCTAATTTTATGCCAAATTGGTCATTTTTGCAGAGAAAAAAAAAATCAACAAGGTTTTACCACACTGCCTAAAACCAAAGAAAAAAAAAAACAGCTTTTTCATCAGGCTTCCAAAGATCAAGAAAAGAAATAAAAAATAAATAAATAAATAAGTTAGCTTTTCTATTCATTTAAAAAAAATTGATATTATATATTTCGATTTATGTAAAATTGTTGGAATTGTCATTGAGGTTTTTAGTAGACTTCTTTCCGGATAACGAAGAAATAGTATGTACGAACCAATCATCCTATTAAAAGAATTTATTAAATTGTTTACGCAAGCAGCAAATTGAAATGGGACCCATTCTTAGCTTGGTTTTTTTTTACAAGAAAATCAAGATTTGTGACAAATATTGCAATTTGGTGGCTGCTCAGGTAGAAATAAATCCCGTCCTATTCGCTTATCAAAATTAAATTATAAAAAAAAAAACATTCTACCAATAATCTTGTCTTCACCTTTTTCAATAAGCCCCCTCCGAGAGCCCTCTCTAATAAGGAAAGAAATGAAATAATCTCATTGTGAAAAAAATAATCCTTTAATTTATGCCGCCATCTATTTTCTGACTATTTTCTTTATTTTTGGAAGAGCTCACTTTGTGCTTACAAACTATTAAGTCCAATTAGCCTGAACCCTTGGAGTAAATTATTCAGTCTACTCTTCAAATTCATGATTTATTAGTTCCAAGTTGGCATTAGAAAATGATCAAGAATCAATCTAATATAGGATATCCAAAAACATTCACGAAAGAAGAAAAAAATTATATGAAAGACAAGCAAAAGAACCTCAATATGGTAACTAATACGGGTTGAGAATTTGAAAAGGTTGGCCTCAATTTTTGACCATAACAACTCCATATGAACTCTCGTCATGCTTGCTTTTTGGCTATGTGGGATGTACAGGGTTTGGGTTAGTTCAAGCAACTTTGGCTCAATCTATCAGAACACTAATGGTAAAATTTCCCTTTCAGTACAGAAAGAGTAAATGTGCCTCATAGCTGGATCTTGGACAAGTGTGAGTTGCCCAATATGCTTCTTTCACATTGAGCGGATACATTTCTTTCTATTTTAGTTGGGTTATATAGGGCTATCTTAGACAACTTACAATTATCGAAAGCAAAACTGCAAGAGAGCCAGCACAACAGAATTTGGTCTAGTGTTATTATGTTAGTATGGGCAAAAATGAAGGCCACTATTGAAATTTTTGGTCTATACAATATTGTTTGAGCTTCCTATTTCATTGATAAATTGAATTGCAGCTATCTATTTTTTTTTTTTTTTACCCATTTATGGATGTGGGAAAATTTTGCTTTGCTTCTTCTATGGGGTTCTTTTGCTTACCCTTTATATAGATTTATTCTTGAATGTTGTAGGTTTTCAGCCTTAGATTGATTCTTGATCATTTTATATTGTTCTCAAGGTTGTGGTTGTTAGCTGAATGGTTTTCTTGGGGCTTATTACGTTGTTGGATGTTTAGTTGAATGTCTTTTTTTTTTTTTTTCGACAAGATAATGCGCCTTTGGATCTTTGACTTTCATTAGAAATTAGAGGTACGTTTTCTGTTTAATTATTTATTGTTTCTTGTCTTACTGTTGATGGTCCATTAATGAGTTGCTCGGAGGATTTTGTAGTTAGGGTTCATTTCACATACACCTCATTTGGTTTCTACTTTGTACACTTAAACTCAACAGATTTTATAAATATGCACTTAAATCTCTTGATATTTGTAATACATTCACTTAAAATTTAATACTATAAAAAGTAACTTTTGACAAATTCAATACTATAAAATTACCTTTATATCCTTACTATTAATAAAAAGATATATATATTACAATATGGCGCATATATTTTTTATATAAAAATTACATTATAATTAATTTATTAAAAATGTGTGAACCTTTTCAATATTAGTACTTTAAATTATTATGCCTCGCATTAATTTTTAAGTTATTATATATAAATTAGTAATTATACATAATAAATAGTAATTTTTTTCAATTAATAATCAAATAAACTAAACATGAAAAAGGAAAAAAATTAATTTTTCTTTTTTTTTTTCACTTCCTTTCTATTAGCATCAAATAATAAAGAAAGAATTTTACTCTTAAATTTCTTTTTTATGCATTTTTATAATAATAGGAAGAGTATAAAAAAATTTTTATAGCATTTAATTGGTCAAAAATTACTTTTTGACGGAAAAATTTAATAGAATGAGTCTGAATGCAGATTTATAAAAGCTCAAGGGGTCTAAGTGTGCATTTATAAAACTTATGGAGTATAGGTATGGCATGTAAGTGAAATAAACCCTTCTATTTATTAAGAGACAATAATTAAAAGCATTTTTGTGTAAAAGTAGTTGTGCTTTTAACCTCTCTTAAAAATTAGTCATGTTTCTTATGTGAAACATATAAATAATTATTTTTCTTAAGATTTTGGAAATCCAAAATATGAATTTGAATAATAAAAAAAAATCCCCAGATGTAAAACATTCATTTTTTACTAGAATTCTAATTAAAAAAAGTTGCTTAGTTGATAAGAAATATATTGTGGATTTTTTTTTTTAAATTCCAGAATGTGAATGTGGAACAAAAACAAACTTTGGTAAATAGTCGAATTTTGCCTGAGTTCAAATTAGGTCATAATTTTCTTAACTGATAAGAAACATGCCAAGGATTATTTTTCAAATTTTCAAGAATCTTAGAATGCTAATTTGGACAAAAAAAAAAAGAGTCAATGGATAAAACAATTATTTTTCAACTTGAGTTCTTTATCAAGTCAAAATTTGCTTAATTAATAAAAATCTTGTTGAGGAATATTGCCTAGTCTTTTGAAAAGACCAGAATGTGAATTTCAGTCAAAAACGAATTCAGGAATAAAATGTACATATTTTTGCCGGAGTTTGAATCAGGCCAAATTTGTTTAGATAGTAAGAAATATGTTAAGAAATATCTTTAAAACTTTTTGGAGGCCTTAAATTCAAATTCAGACCAAAAACAAGCTTAATGGTAAAATTATAATTTTCCAACCCAATTCAGATTGGGGTAAAATTTGCATTGATAATTAAAAAAATGGGGATAATTGTCTTTTTACTTTCTGTATTTAGGGGCCGATTGGATGCTTCAAATAGGGGCCTCCATAAATAATACACCCTTAAAAGCTTTGATGTGATGTTTTTTGCTTGGTTTGAGAAGTAAAATTTCTCTCATCTAAAAATTATCTCCCCTTCTTAATCTTGGAAGAAGGTGTATTATTTTTGGAGAGGGTTTGAGCTCTCCAAAAATTATCCCCCCTTATATGGATTAAATTGGACTATTATACCCCTTCTCATCCCCCTTTCTCACCTACAAAATGTATTTTATATTAGAAATAAATTTTTTTTCTAATGGAAAAATGTATTAAAAAATTATATTAATAAAAATAAAAAAATATAATTTTTTTTTCCAAATAAGGGGTTGTGTGATTAAAAAAATATATTTTTTTAAATAGGAGGTGATGTGATTTTAAGATAATAATGTAATTAATTTGTCTAAAATTAATTTGTACTAGTTGGTTTTCACATTATATAATTAACATAAACAAATAATGAAGTTTGGGTAATCAAGTTTAATTTAATGGGTAACCAAGTTTTGGGACACCACAAGGGCAAAAGAGTCATTTGACTGTTTTTTCCATCATTCACTTCCTCTTATTTATAAAATATCCAAACCAAGTTAAAAATTATCCCCCTCCATAAACATCATATCAATGTGGGCCAACCCTCTAAAAATAATATCCCTTCTTATCTTATACCCCCTCTAAAACTTATCCACCTAAAATTTTAGCATTATCCAATAGGGGATTAAGGTGAAAATCACTTACATCCCCTAAACTTTAGAAATTAACCTATGCATTCCTTACACTTAGGATTAAAGTAAAGTCGTGAATGGCATTAAAGTTTTCAAGTAAAAATAAAAAAAGGATAATTACCTTTTTACTCTTGTATTTAAGTTGAAAATCACTTATATCCCTAAACTTTAAAAATTTACCTTTACACCCCTTGTATTGTGGATTATAGTAGAGCTAAGAAGTATTAAAATTTCAAGTGAAAAGTATAAAATAAAATCAAGAGTGTAAGTATAGATAATATGAATTATGGAGGTATAAATGTAATTTTTAAAATTATTAAGAACTAAAACCATTATATTTGTTGAATTTTTTAACATTATCACTTTTTAAAATACAATTAGCACGGATGCGGTGAAACAATTAGATTTGGAATTGAAATAACTCAAAATCTATTAAAAATCACTAGAAATTTGTAGTTAATGTTCCGCATCAATCCCCTCCACTTGTAAGGAACTTGTCCCCGAGTTGGCTTGTTCGTTTGGTTCCTCTAGGTAGAAAAGGTATGTAACAGCCACATTAAAAGTCTTTGATATGCCCACGGAATTGGGAATGTCAACTATATAAGCATTATTATTGATTCTCTTGCAAATTTTGTAAGGCCCAATCTTCTTTGGTGTCAACTTCCCATGATTTGTTACAGGTAGTCGTCTTTTGCGCAAGTAGATCATTACGTTATCACCTTCTTTAAAAATCTTTCCTTATCGGTGAATGTCAACATGTTCCTTATACTTAGCATTGAAAATCTCAATTTGTTTAGTACTCCTTTATAAACATTTTGGATATGATCTGCCAAATGCTCAACGGCAATTGAGTATCCTGGAATTAGGGGTAGAGGAACTAGGTCTAAGATATGTCGAGGGGATTGACTATAGACAACCTTGAATGGGGATTTGCCTGTGGTGCGCTCTGCATGTTGTTGTATACAAACTCTACTTGCAATAAGAAGAAATCCCATTGTTTTGGACAATCACTGCAAAGGCATCTTACTATATTACACAAACATCGATTTCCTACCTTAGTCTGTCCATCTATCTGTGGATGACATGTGGTGTTATATTGTAGATCGGTATCAAATCAGCGCCAATAATCTTCCAAAAGTGACTGAGAAACTCTGTGTCCCGATTTGAGGTAATAGATTTTGGTATCCCGTACAAACAAAGAAGTTCTCTGAAGAAGAGGTTGGTTATATTGTAGGCTTTTTGGGCTTTATAAGAATAGCAAACTTTTCAGATTGCTGACATGCATTCCTACACATCGATCCCCGAGTCAATCACAAGTACTCATCTGGCTAATCAGTTTGAGCTAGTCATGACGTTGAACGTTTCCTCCAAATTGAGTTAGAGTAATTCAGCAATAACTCTTTTGCCTATCCTTTTTGCCAGTTGGTAGCACTCATCTGCTAATCAGTTTTGGCTAGTTGTGATATGGAGCGTTTCCTTCAAATCAAGCTAGAACAGTCCAACAACAAGCCTTTTTGCCTATTCCTTCGGCCAGTTGGCTAGTTCATGGGGGCAAGTCCAAGAAATAGCTTTCCTCGAAGTCAAATTTGAGACCTCTCTAAGGAGATCCTAAGTTTTAGCCAAGTGCAAAATTTTACTTTTCACTTATAATAAAATGTTGTAAATTTAACAATAAATTAAATTAAATTATTTTGGGTTCTTATAGGATCATAAAAATATATATTTAAATTATCTAATTAGTTACCTAGTTGGATTTATGTAGTTTATAGAAAAATTGATCAATTAATGCGTTAACATGAAAATTGTGTCGATACTTTCTATTTACACATCTTTTTAAACAACTAATTTCAGAATTAGTCTTACCATCTAATAAGTTTCCACAAATATTAACTTTACCTTTTTGCATTTCATCATCGCATATAATTCTTGTAAAATAATCTCATACTTTTGAAAATTGATGCGACGATGACGATGTGGCAATAATACCACTTATGCTCGCAGCCGCTAGAATTTACTCTTGGGTAGAAGAATTAATTGAGTTCTCACCTTTAACATAAAAAATATGGGTTTGTATGTGATTCGTTTGATAAAAAATAATTTAATGAAAAGATTTAAAGTATGCAAATAAAAAAAAATACAAAAATAAAAATTAAGAAAATTAAGTATGTAAAAACTTAGGATAAAATAAAATAAAATTTACTAATTTATAATAATTTAAAACCTTAAAGCACTTGATCTTCCAATTTAGATATCAAGTTTAAGAGAGTTGAGAGCATTTGAGTATAATCAAAGAGGAATTGCTAATTTGAAAGTAGAGTGATTTTAGAGGGAATGAGAGAATTTGTGAATTTTTAATTGAATATACGTTAGATATTTATCACGAAGGAATTGGAGGTCTTGTAATTAATTTTTTTTTTTGACCATTGGTGGGGTGTGGGAATCATCGGGCGACCAGTAGAAGAGGGGGAGGAAAACTGCAGCCGCCTAGCAGTTGGAAAGTAGGGACGGCAACGGAGCAGATCGGAGGCAGATATGACATTATCCAAATTCAAACTTCAAATCCTCTGCCTGCTTCTAAATTTATCCCGAACTCCAAACATATATTTTTTAAAACATGCATCCCCGTTCTCATTGGAGAACGGATATATTCACGGATATCTAAAACTCTAAACCATTTCCTTACCTCCGAATCTTCCCTTAAGTTGTATATAACCTATTACTATCAAATAATTCATCTCTAAAATCAAAATAATACATAATAACATATTTTATAAATAATGTAATACATTTCAATAATTTAGTAATATATTTAAAAATACTGTAATGATTAAAATATAAGAAAAAACATGATTTGGTAAATTTTAAAATAAATAAATTTAATCAAATAAATTTAAATTTATTTTTTTATGATTGCTAAAGATATAAATAAAAAATAAAATTTATTTTAACTTGTTAAATGTTTTTCTTATATAAAACCTACAAACATAAAAATAAAAGTTGTAAATTTAAATTTCTAATTATTTTTTGTTCCTATTAACTTTTTACATCAACCTGCTTTCAAAATAAAATAACTGATTTTTTTTCTCACCATTCACATATAGAAAAAATTAAAACTTCAAAAAAATTTTAATTTTTTTATAATAACAAATAATTTTTTAGAATAACATAGAATTATAAATTTTTATCATAATAAGATAACATATTTGCATAAGTAAATTTTTTAAAAAAATTTAAAATGTAATTATCTGCATTTATCAAATTATCTAAGAAAAGAATTAATAAGTTGCCTTCTCTAAATATTTTTAAAAAAATAATTTCTACTATAAAAAAATATTGAATGTTACATGAAATATTTTAATTAAACTATTTAAAAAATCTATTTTCTAGAGAATTCTTTTGAATATCAATATTGAAAAGTTTAAAAATACAGGACAAACAATGAACTATTCAAAGTTAAAAAAAGAAGTTACTTAATGAAACAATAATTTTTTGTACTAAAAATAAGAAAAAAAATAAAATAACAAATAAAATATTTTAATTATTTTTAAAAATTTGTATTTAGATATTTTTCTGAAAACAATTAAGATTTACAAGTCATAATGGGGTTTGAAATTGTATACATTAATATAAATTTATAAAAATTATAGTTTCATAATTTGTGCAGTAAGTAAAAATTTATTTTTAAAGGGATTTATATAATTTTGTAAAGTCCCAAATGATTTACCTTATAAAATTTTAAATTTACTACTTTAAGTTTTCTTGATTTTTACGTATGAAAGAAATAAATTGAACTTTTAAAACTTCAATTTGCACAAAAGTAAGAAAAAAATTAAATTTATAATTTTTTTCCCAAACACACCCTAATTAATACAAAACGATGACAATTTTTGTTTTAAATTTATTTATCAATATTCATTTTAATGATAATAATAGTGAAGTTTCATAAGTTTAGACTATTATGAATGTGAATATTGTTTGCTATAGTATAGTGACGATGTTGTCATTGTGGTTTCAATGATTTGAGTTATTCAAATATTTTTCGGAACAGATCGGGATAAAACGAGACAGATTGAGGTGGATTCGGATTAAATATCGGATTTGGGACATATTGAGGCGGAGGCAATACCATCCCCATATCCAATCCAATATCCAAATTTTTTTAAAAAATCAAATCCAAATCCAATCCAATTTTAAAAAAAAAAATTCAAATTTCACATCCATTCAAATCAGATAATAGATCGGATTCGGACCGATCGACCAAGATGCGCATCCCTATTGGAAAGCTGCGCATGGGGCGGGTCGTAAGTTGGATTAGGTGATCCAAATTCTGACCCGGAATATTTCGGGCCGGACTGCTACGGACAAAAAGGGCGGGCGGGCGGGCAAGTCCGGGTTGAGAACATACCCGACCCGTTTACAGCACTGCCCGCTTTTAATTACTTTCTTCTAGCAATCCACCGGCACCATTTCGTTCCGTCAACGCCGCAAGGCCAGCGGCGACGTCACAGCTCCAAACCACCGCTATCGCTGGTAAGCCCCTCTCTCTCTTTGTAATCCCTTTCATTGGGTTTCCATTAATCTCTCTTTCTTTTCTTTTTCTTCTACCCGGTGCCCTTAATTTCATCTCCTTCCACTGCCGAACACAGCAGCTGTCGAAGGGTTAGAAAACCCACTTGGAAAGCGAGAGTCTTGATGAACTATTTTAATCTGATGCGATGCGAAGCTCCTGACTCGAGGAGTGTTAGTCAGGGTTGATACTGGTTGGTACCTTTGATCTGTTTACTTTCTTTTCCGTTTGAATTCGGCCATTGATTAAAGCTCCGTTTTCCTCTCCATAAGCATCTTACATTTTGTTTGAACTTTCTAATCTTGTTTTTCTCCTATCGATATCTGTATGTGGGAGCCTCCAACTAGTACGTCAAAATTCAGCAATTAGCTGCTACATTAGCCTTTTACAATTTATCAAGAGCCAAAAAAAAAAAAGGGCGAGATATGGCGTAAAGCTAGAGGGATCCTTGGTAACTTAGCATTCACTGGAGGTCCAATATTCATAATTATATACTTATATGTTCATAATTATTCTTGAAATGTCAAAGGAACTTGAAATGTCATGGAGAAAGCTGAACAAATTGTCAGATATAAAGTACCAGTTGTGGTGCGTTCTGGTAAATCAAAATCATATTTATCTGATTTATAGAGAATCTTACTACTTCTTAGGATTCAGAAAGCATCCTAAGAAAGGAGGGAAGTGGACCCGAATTCAAGGTCATTCAGGCTAATTTGCCAAAAAATAAAAAATAAATAAATAATCTCTGCTCTGACAAACATTGTTAAGATGTAAGGTGTAGGGTGATCTTTTAATAATTGAAGTATATGTTTTTAATAATGAATGGTTTATGTTACTTTTTGGTTGGACTCAATTAATAGTGATTGATCATGGTGACATTTGGACTCGCATTTATAGTGTCGTTCCATTTAAACAGTGTGATTGTATTAAATTTTTAGTTTTTAACTATTATATAACTCAAATCAACTTAATAAAATTTTAGTTCCAAACTAATTGGGGTCATTTACATAATTTTATCTTCCTCCATTCATTTATGTCATAGGTTATATTTTTCGTAAAGTTATATGAAATTCAGTCTTTTTTCACAATTTAGTCCATGTAATTTTATGTCTGCATTGTGTCCTTTTTATTCCTTTTACTTGAATCAACTCAATTTTTTGTGTTATTGCATCCCTAGCTCTACGTATATTATCAAACTATCTTAAACTCATTTTCTCTTCTATCGGTGCCACCAAAAATTTCTTTCAAGTATATTCATTTTTTATGCTATATTTTCTTGTATTGTTATATATCCAAATTAGTATTCTTATTTCCACTATATTTATCTTGTGAGAGTGTTATTTCTCAACAGCCCAATGCTCTATATCATAAAACATAGTTGATCTTATAATCGTCTATAAAATATTCTTTCTAGCTAGTAGGTATTCTCCAATTATATAAAACATTCAATGTGCTTCTCTATTTTAACCACCCTACTCGAATTATATGGATAATATCCTCTTTAATCCCTTCATTTGCATAAATAGTTGATCCAAGATATCAAAAATAATCACTTTTTTAATATTTTGTAATCCTCAATTTTCACCATGCATTCATTCATAATTTTACTTTTATTGAATTTACAATGAGTATACTCTATTTAGTCCTATTTACTCTAAAACTTCTCGATTCTAAGCAAAATCTTGTTGCCTAGTTTGGGGAGTGCTTTTCAGCTTTTATTCCTCCTATTTCAGATTTTGGTGTTCTTTCTTCAAGGATTCTGCTGATACTCTTTGAACTTATCTACAGCTTCCATTCTGTTGATCCCTGAGTTTTACTTGAAATTACGATGGCCAATAATAAAATGATTTCAGCTACATCAAGCATCTATATTATATGTTCTGAGCCGAGCCCAACCCTTCTTGCAATAGCTTAAGCATCACGAAAGCATTCTCCTTGCTGCATTTGGATCTATTCTTTGGGTTACTGGAAAATGGTTGCAGGATTGATTGGTTTGAGACTAACAATATCAACATTGCCCCATCTCTGTAACAGAATTAAGGAGAACAGGTTAGAATTTCATTAGCTAGTGCTTTATCTCGATGTATAAACATATTGACCTTATTAAATTCATGTTTTCAGTTTCTTGAAACCCCCCCCCCAAACCCCAAAAAATAAAAACATAAAAAAATAAAAATAAAAATGAGAACTAAAAAGAATAAAGGAAAAACTCTCCGGGATATAGAAAGCTTTCCCCCTTCCCCCTTTTCTGGACCAAGTGTTTGGCACTAATGCTACATTTTTCAAAACAGGTCTCTTAGGTCTTGTTTGGTAATGTTTCCGTTTTCTATTTCTCTGTTTATGTTTTCAAAATTTCGTAAACTGGCAACAGAAACATATTTAATAAACTTATTTATGTTTTTTTGTTTCAAAAAAAAAATGAAAACATAAACAGAAAAATGTAAATAGAAAAAAGGTATTTTCATTCTGGTTTTCTTTTCTGTTGCCAATATTTTGTCAATTTTAAAACTTTATCTATTTTTGTTACATTATATAAAAATAAATTGTTTTATTCAAATATTTTATTAAAATAAGTTATTTTAATAAATAATATAATTAAATTCAATAAATTAAATTAATTGTATAAATTAATATTATTTTTTTAATAAATAATAAAACTAAATTAATTAATTAATTTAATTATTATTAAATTATTTTAAATAAATATCATAATTAAATTAAATTATTTATGATTTAATTAATTTAATTTATGTAAAATATATTTTATTAAATTATTTTAATAAATAATTTAATTAATTTAAAAACAAATAATTTAGTTTAATAATTAATCTAATTTAATTATTTATTTAATGTGAAATATATTTTATTAAATTATTTTTAATAAATAATATAATTTAATATATTTTAACATATTTTATATTTATTGAATTAAATGATTTTAATAAATAATTTACTGTTTGAATTTAATTAATTATGTTAATTAAATTAAATTAATATAAGATATATTTTATTAAGTTCCATTAATTTTTTAAAACTAATAAACTTAAATATTTTCTAAAATAAAAAATTAATAATTATAAACAAACCTGAATTTCCAAATACAGTCTTAGTTTTCATTTCAGAAAAAATAAACGGCAACAAAAAACAAAAAACAGAAAACGGCAATAGAAAAATAATAACAAAAAAATGACAACATTGTCAAATGGGCTATTAATATATATTTTCTTTTTTCTATCATCTATTGCATCTTAATTTCATCTAAGTCCATTTTTCACGGAAAAAAAAATTGAAATCTGGATGGACTTGGCAGAAAATGAAATTGCACAAATGTTCCGGCTATCAAATCTGAAGGACGAAACACCAAACCTGCCCAAAGATCAGACACGCTCCTGAAACAACCGCTCAGGAAGGACATTAGATGAGAGATTTGTAAGGATCTTGAAGATATTTAAATGAGGCCCTGCTGCAGAAAAGGCTCTAGAGGTGCTAATGCTGAAAGTGGATCACCGATTAGTTCGTGAGGTTCTGAATATAGATGTGGAAATCAATGTTAAGTTACAGGTTTTCGAGTGGGCTGGGAAGACAAGGAACTTTGAGCATAACTCTTACCACCTACATGGCTCTGATTTACTGTTTAGTCGAAGCTGGGCTAGTTGGAGAAGTGTGGAAGACAATCCAAGACATGGTCCGAACTACCACTCTCGTTGATCCGGCTGATTTATCTGAAATTGTGAGAATTTTGGGCAGGGCTAAGATGGTGAACAAGGCACTCTCTGTCTTCTACCAGATAAAAGGTTGAAAGTGCAAGCCAACTGCAACCACTTACAACTCCATAATCTTGATGTTGATGCAGGAAGGTCATCACGAGAAAGTATACGAGCTTTACAATGAAATGTGCAATGAAGGCAATTGTTTCCCCGACACAGTAACATACAGTGCACTTATAGCAGCGTTCCGGAAATTGGGCCATGTAGATTCGGCTATTAGGTTGTTTGATGAAATGAGAGAATGGATTATACCCAACTGCTAAAATTTACACAACTTTCGTCAGAATCTACTTCAAGTTGGGTAAAGTTCAAAAAGCTTTAGGTTTAGTCCAAGGGATGAAAGAAAAGGGTTGTGCTCGTACTGTTTATACTTGTACAAAATTAATAAAGGGCCTTGGAAAAGCTTGGAGGGTTGAAGAAGCATACAATGTTTTTCTGAACATGCTTAAAGAGGGTTGCAAGCCAGATGTGGTACTGATAAACAATGTAATAAACCTTCTAGACAGGGCAGGTCGTCTGGCTGATGCTATTAAGTTATTTGATATCTTTGATCAATTATTCATGCAAATGAAGGGATTGAGGATATTATCCATATGATTTAAGCAGCGGAATTAAAATAGACAAATGCCTTGAATGTCTTATATGATTGAAGAATACCTATTAGCTAGCTGAAAAAATTTATAGGACAATATAGGATCAACTATGAATTATGATTCAGAGTATCAGGTTACTGACAAATAACACTCTCATAAGATAAGTATTATAGAAATAAGGATATTAGTATAGATGTATGGTAGTATTAAAAAAAATATGGGATAAAAATGGATATACCTGAAAGAAAATTAAGGCGGCACCGGTAAAAGAGAAGTTGAGTTTAAGATGGTTTAGTGATATCTAACGTAGACCTAAGAATGTATTAACACAAAAAATTGAGTTGATTCAAATAAAAGGAATAAAAATGATAAAATGTAAACTTAAAATTGCATGAACTAAAATTGTGAAAAAATGACTGAATTTTATATAACTTTAAGAAAAACATAACTTATGACATAAATAAATGGAGGAAGATAAATTATGTAAATGACCCAAACTAGTTTGGGATTAAGATTTTATTGAGTTTAGTTATATTATAGTTTAAAATTAATACTTTAATAAAATACATTGTTTAAATGGAACAATATTAAAAATATGAGTCCAAATGTCACCCACGATCAATTGCTATTAACTGAGTTCAACCAAAAAGTAACCTAAACCATTCATTATTAAAAACATATACTTCAATTTTAAAAAATCATCCTAAATCTTACACCTTATCAATGATTGTCAAACTACACACAGAGAGAAAGAGCAAGGGAGTTTTCTATTTTTTTTTTTGGCAAATTGGTCTGAATGACCTAACCTGAATTGGGTCCACTTCCCTCCTTTCTGAATACCAAAAAATATTAAGGTTCTCCACAAATTAGATAGATACGATTTTTCGATTTATCACAATTCACCAAGACTGGTACTTTATATCTGACAGTTTGTTTAGTTTTCTCCGTAACATTGCAAGTCTCTATGAGATTTCAAGAATAATTATCAATATATATGTATATAATTATGAATATTGGACCTCCAGTGAGTACTAATTTACCAAGGATCCCTCTAATTTTTTTTCACATTTCTTTTGGCTCCTTGATAAATTGTAAAAGGCTAATGTAAGCAGAATTTTCGCCTATTATTTGGAGGCTCACGCAAACAGATATCGATATGAGAAAACAAGATTAGAGAGTTCAAACTATCAAAAAAAAAAAAGATTAGAGAGTTCAAACAAAATGTAAGATGCTTACGGTCAGGAAAACAGAACTTTAATCAACGGCGGAATTCAAACGAAAATGAAAGTAAACAGATCAAAGGTACCAACCAGTAGTCAACACTGACTAACACTCCTCGAGTCAGGAGCTTCGCATTGCATCAGATTAAAATAGTTCATCAAGACTCTCGCTTTCCATGTGGGTTTTCTAACCCTTCGACGCTGCTGTTATCGGTAGTGGAAGCAGATGAAATTAAGGGCACTGAATAGAAGGAAAAGAAAGGAAAGAGAGATTAATTAATGGAGACCCAAAGAAAGGGATTAAAAATAGGGAGAGGGGCTTACCAGTGGTAGCGGTGGTATGGAGCTGTGGCATTGCCGGTGGCCTCACGGCGTTGATGGAAGGGGATGCAGCCGGCGGATTGCTAACAGAAAAGTAAAAGAGGGCAGCGATGAAAACGGGACGGTCGGATCGCAACCCGGACCCGCCCGCACCGCCCGCCCTTCCTTTCTGTCCGTACCAGTCCGTTCAATTGTATCCGTTGGTATTTTAATTGGGTTAAAACTCATTTAATTTAAATTTAATTAGACGATTTACTAGATTTGAATAATTATTGTCACCTTTAGTTGGGATCGAATTGAGGTATCTCAAACCTTTACCCTAAAGCCCTAAAGTGTGGGGATGAATTAGAGTCGAATTTTTATGAACATAATATCAAAGTAATCAAATCAGGTCAGGTCGACCTGATCCTCTTTAATTGATTAATGGTTGATACCATGGCTTTTAGTAATTTTAAAATTTTATTTATACCCTATGTAGTTATATTACCTACACTCACATTTCTTAATTTTATTTAATTTTTTATGAGTATTTTTTAGAAAAATTACTTCTTCATTTATTGTATTTAAAAGAAAATCACTTACACCTTCTAAACTCTAAAAATTAACCTTTGTGCTGATTATTTTTTGGATTAAAGTGAAAATATTAAAAAATTCGACCAAGATAACGGTTTTTGTTCTTTTAATTTTAAAAATTGCATTACACCTCCGTAATTTATATTATCTATACTTACACTTGTGATTTTATTTTATTTTTAATGAGTATTTTATCTTTTCACTTATAAATTTAATGCCATTTACGCTCTACTTCAATCTAAAGTACAAGGGGTGTAAATGGTAGATTTTAAAATTTGGGGATATAAGTGATTTTTAACTTAAACACGTGGGTAAAGAGGTAATTATCTATATTTTCTTTTCACTTGAAAACTTTAATGCCATTCATGGCTTTACATTAATTCCAAAGTATAAAAGTGCATAGGTTGGTTTTTAAAATTTAGATGAAGTAACCAATATTCATCTTAAGTATAAGGGGTAAAAAGATAATTATTTAATTTTTTTTATTATCAATCCAGATTTCACCCCAATCTAAATTTGGATGGAAAATTATAATTTTATCATTAGGCTCGTTTTCGGTCTAAATTTGAATTCTAACCCTCCAAAAAGTCTTAAAGATGTTTCTTGACATATTTCTTATTATTTAGACAAATTTCGCCTAATTCAAACAAGGCAAAAACATAAACATTTTATTACTAAATTTGTTTTTAATTGAAATTCACATTCTGACCTTTTCAAAAGACTAAGTAGTACTCTTTAACAAAATTTTTATTAACTAAGTAGATTTTGACTTAATAAGAACTCATGTTGAAAAATAACTATTTTATCTCTGGGCTCTTGTTTGGTCTAAATCAGCATTCTAAAATTCCTAAAAAGCTGGAAAAATAATCCTTGGTGTATTTCTTGTCAATTAAGAAAATTATAACCCAATTTGAAGTAAAACAAAGTACAACTACTTACCTAAGTTTGTTTTTGGTGCAGATTTACATTCTAAAATTAAAAAAACAAAATGAGAGAGGAAGAAATATTGCAATTGGAGCTTATCAACAGAAATGGATTAATTTAGATAGTCCTCTGTGACTCTGGTTACGACTAAATCAACGCATTATTTCTTCAAGAGAAGCTTTGATCAAGGTTCACTATGAATCTTTGGGTACTTATTATGAGATTTATGGGCATTATCTAGTAGTAAGAAGTATGAAAAAAGAAATTCTTTATGGCTATGTTTGTTTAGCAGATGAGAGAGGAGAGATTGGATTGGTTATCCGTGAGACCCACCATGTGAAGTGTCTATTTTGGTTTTTATTTAATCCGAGGGTCCCACGGATTGGCTTAGTTATCCCTCAAATAGCCGGATGACTTATCCCACTGGGGGTGTGGTATTACTAATACCCCACCTCCGGATTTGTTTCCCACCAAGATCCAAATATTTAAAATTATTTTTCATCATATCACATATCAAATCACATCTTTTATCCCACTTTAATATTTATTATTAAATTAATAAATATAATTAAAAATTAAAATTTTACCCTCTTAATGATTATAGTCATAACAACCACTTCGTTAATATTTACCGTTTTAATTTTCAACCTCTTTCAAAAATTGTTAACCTTTTCCTTTAAAAGTTGTTACATCCTTTCAATAAATTGTCCACATTTAGCGTTAAAATTGTTCATTTCGTTCCCTAGTTCCCGTTGTTGCCATAAATTTGTTCAAACTTTTTCATAAAATTATTTACTTTATATAAAATTATTCGCTTTTGTCCTTTAAAATTGAGAACTTTAGATTAAAAAGTTATTAACATTGATCATTAAAATATTTATCTTTATTGTATAATATATTTCTTGACCTTATTAGATTAAATAGTCCACAATGGTTCATAAAATAGTTCACATTCTTTCTTAAAATTATTCAACTTTGTCCTGAACATTGTTCACCTTGGTTTAAAAAATTATTCGCATTATTTCCTAAAACTACTAATGTCGATCCAAAAATTATTTATTTTAATTATTTCTTAAAATTATTAGCATTAGCCCAAAAATTATTCATCTTCATTCATAAAATTTTTATCCTAGTTAATAAAATTATGGGTAAAGTACAAAAATCATCACTACAGTCTGCTATCAGTATTACTTTAGTCGCACATGTTTTAATTATAACAGTCAATTCCCTACACTTTTTGTGAAACAGCAATTCGATCATTCCATTAATTGACTGTTAAATACAACCGTTAGATTAAGGATAAAAAGGTAATTTCTTCTACAATTTATTCTCAATATAATTTTAGTCCGTCACATTTTAATTGTAACGATTAAATCCCTACACTTTTGGTGTATATTTGAAATATATTTTATTAAATTATTTTTAATAAATAATATAATCTAAAATATATTTTATTAAATTATATAATAGTTTATAATTTGAAATAGATTTTATTAAATATTTAATAAATAGTAAAATTAAAAAATATTTAATATGTTTTCTTTCTAATGAATAAATTATTTTTAATAAATAATATAATTAAATTAATACGTAATTTAGCTTAACTAATATGAAATATATTTATTAAATTCAAATAATTTTTAAAAAATAAAATTAAATATTTTATTAAAGGTGATTCGATGGTAAATTATATTTTATTAAAATATTTTTAGTAAATAATATAATTAAATTATATTTAATATATTTATTTTTATTGAATTAAATTATTTTTAATAAATAACAAAATTTAAATTAGTAATATATTTAAATTAATAGTTAATTTAGTTTAATTAATATGAAATATATTTTATTAAATTCAAATAATTTTTTAAAAATTAATAAAATTAAATATTTTATTAAAAAATTAATTTATGTAAATAAAATTACATTTCTAAATGTAGTTCAATTTTTATTTCAAAAAAATGATAACAAAAAAATAATATAAGAAAATAAAGAGTTAAACCATATGGTTCTAGTTTTTTTTATTTTGTTTAACTCTTCATTTTCTGATTTTGTTTTCTGTTATAGTTTTTTTTTCTGAGATAAAAGTGAAACTACATTTAGAAATGTAATTTTATTTATATAAATTAATTTTTATATCTTTTAAAAATTATTTGAATTTAATAAAATATATTTCATGTTAATTAAATAAATTAAGTATTAACTTAAATATATTACTAATTTAATTATATTATTTATTAAAAATAATTTCATTTAATAAAAATAAAATATATTAAATATAATTTAATTATATATTTGCTAAAAATATTTTAATAAAATATACTTTACCATCAAATCACCTTTAATAAAATATTTAATTTTATTATTTTTTAAAAATTATTTGAATTTAATAAATTTATTTAAATTAAGTATTAATTTAACTATATTATTTATTAAAAATAATTTTATTCAATAAAAATAATAGATATTAAATATTTTTAACAAAATTATTTACTAAAAATAATTTAATAAAATATATTTCAAATATACAGCGAAAGTATAGGGATTTGACTGTTAAAATTGAAACGTGAGTGATTAAAGTGATACTGAAGGTAAACTGTAGAAAAAATTACTTTTTTATCTTTAATCTACCGATTGTAGTTAACGGTCAACTAACAGAAGAATCGAATTGTTATTTGACTGAAAGTGTAGGTATCTGACTGTTGCGATTGAAACGTATGGGATTAAAGTGAAACTGAAAGTAAACTGTAGGGATGATTTTGATACTTTATCCTAAAACTATTTACTTTGATTTATAAAATTATTTGCATTCTTTAATAAAATTTTTAATATATATATATATTTTTTAAAAGTTAGTCACATTATTTTTTTAAATTGTTGTCATTCTTCCCGCAAAATGTGATGAAATTTACATTTGACACACTAGCTGACAGCTTCTTACATTTCGCACACTAGTTGACATCTTCGGACCCCTGACTCCTATACTTAGTTTTTTTTTCCTAATACACGGTAACCAAAAGAAATTATATGGAATCCCCCTTTTGGTTGGGGTCATAGGATTATTCTGTTCCTCGCATTTTCTTCCTAAGTTGCAAACTGTTTTTAATTATTTCGCTTTCAAAGAATCAATTAGTTTTGTACTAGTTAAATTGCAGGATCATAATTAATTTAACAAGCAGTAGGGTAATTAACGATTGGATAGCTAATTTTAATTAAAAATTGAACTAATACGAGACAAACAACCTTTCGTGGCAACACCTATCGTTATTAATTAAGCTCCCAAAAATAACATTGCAGTTATTTTTGAAAGGGTAATCTCAATACTTAAAAGTGAAAATTATTATTAATTCTGAACTTTGAATATTTATTTTTATATTTCTTCTACTTTAGACCGAAATGTAAATGTTAAAAAATTTATCAAATATAATAAATTTTGGTTGTTATAATTTTACAAAAACGTATTTATACTATATATACTTTGTACCATTACACGTATGTTTTTCAATTCAATAAGAACTTGAATTAATATTTTTATCTTTTAATTTTAAAAATTAATACTATTTATGATTTTATTTTAGTTTTAAGTACAAGGATTTTAAAAATAAGTTTTTAAAGTTTGAAAAGCATGAGTAATTTTCAATTTTAACCTAGAGGTTTAAAGACAATTAATTAGGTTGATATGTTCCGGCAATGGCTAAACAAAATAATGAAAGAACAAATGCTATGACACCTTTTTATTTAGGTTCTCAGTTTATATATATATATATATATATAAAATATGATATTATTAATGTACTGTTTAGAGTGACAAAAAAAACTTTAAAAAATAATAAAAAATATTAAAAAATTTTAAAAATTATTCACTTTTTATTTTACTGCACGAATTACGAATTTATAATTTATCTCATCTAATCTCATTTTATTTTTTTTTTATCACTATCAAATGTTTGTCAAACAAAATATATATAAAAATAGATAGAAGAATGGCGAACATCACTGTCAAATGTTTGTCAAAAAGTAGAAGAGGAAACAGAATTGCTTTTCATGGAGAATCCATGAAACCATGAAAAGAGGCAATAGAATTACTTTTCATGGAGAATCCAGACACCATGAAAAGAGGCAATAGAATTAGTTATACTGTTCCATGAAAAGAGGCAGTAGAAAAATGCTCATGCTCCTGACTCACGAAATCAACCCGCAGCTTCTCTCGATTTGCCTATCAATCACCGTCTGTTCTCTACAAAAATATGTCAAACAGTAGCCTCGATTCCATCGCCACCGCAGCTCCTTCCGGCGATGCTCCTCCCGAATCTGCGATCACTCCTGCCGCCGAGGACAACACTTTGCACGGTACTTTCTCTGTTAGTCCATGCTCATATATATATATATATACACATATATGAAAAATATTTTTTTTCATCGGTTAATTAAATGTTTTTTTTTTTTTTCTCAGGTCCTCCCGCCACTCCTCCGCGAGTTCTGACATGGAAAACGTATTTATGGTCTCGGGCCTCTCTGTTAGGACATGCCCTGTTAGCCATTTTTGTTACTTTAATATTTTACTTTTCCCAATTTGATTATTCTGATATGATCCATGTTGTTATGTTTTTTATGGTCGTCGCAGTCTTTCTTGTCGCACTTTTTCTGAATTTTGTATTGACACACGCGTTTCACTATCTAATAAACAAATTCCCCGATGAAATAGCTAGTTCTATCATCAGTCTCATCGTTGATGTCATCTATTGTGCAATCACAATCCTGTTGAGCAAACTAAGTAAATCTGGTCTTGTCCTCTATGTCCACCTCGTCTCTGTTACCTATTCATCTACCTTCATGGCACTATTGACATACATCTTTAGCGAAGATGTTGGCAACGCACGGGCTATATTTACCGCGCAAGCCCTGTCCTATACGCTGTACTATCTCCCACAACAGCCCGTGGGATTCTACGTATTATTGTACGCCGTGAATACTGTAGTAGGCATTGCTACGCTGGTAAGTTGTAAATATTTTTCTTCACTGCTTAATTTTTAGGGACTATTTAGAGTTAAAAAAAAAAAGTCAAAAGACTCCAAAAAAAAAAAAAATTTTTGAAAAGTTTCGGCTTTTTTGAACTTAAAAAAGTTTTAACTTTTTCATAAAATTTGTTAAAATCGGAACAAATTGTTATAGTGTGTTTCAATAGATTTTAGTATTTTTTGAAAAAAGTTTGGACTGACATCTGCACTAAAAAATTTTACAAAACTTCAAACATTTTCAAGATTCTCTATTAAAATTTTGTCACTTATCATTTTATATAACTTTTAATAACTTTATATCAAACCAAACATAAGTATTTAACTATCATTCAAAACAACTTTTTATACCCCAAATATAAAAAAAAAAAAATTCACTTTTGTTAAATTTTAATTTTATTTAGTACTCCAAACGGGTGTCTTAGTATTATTTGATTTTTATGTTAAACTTTTAATTCTTCTGCTAATAGATAATTAGAAGTGACGGGCCAGTGGAAAGCATCAACGTGGCTTTTTTAGGAATTATGTCATTTACTCCTCGTGCCCGTGTCCGTGTCCGTATCCGTGTCCAATCAAATAATGAAGGTTTTCCTTTGAGAACCATTGTATGACCCATTGATTGGTAAGAAATATTTATGATCTGCTCATCGATAATTTAATTTTGTAATATTTTAATATTTAACTTTGCTAACTAATGTTTTAATATTTTGTAGGATTGACCCAGTACCTGCTGAAGATTTTTAAAGAAATTACTAGGAATTGAACTTCGCGTCGTTCATATCTATCAACTTTTCAGTTTGCTTTAGTTTCTGAACTATGTCTGTAACAATGTTTTGTTAGAATTCTGCCTCTGGCCTTATAATTGACCATAGTTGCAAAATCTTTTGGTTCAAATAAATTAATGGATTATCAGACCTTTTCAGGTTCAAGCCATGTCCCTTCTTGTGCCATTTTCTTGCCTAATAAGTTGCATTCATGATCTTAGTTTAATTTCATTCATATCATGACAATGCTACACCTTTCATGCTGCTCATGCTCCACTTGATTCACCAGCTAGGCAACTAAGATCCCATAAGTAAAAAGTGCGGCTAAGTTTCTGTCTTTTTTTATATATATTTTGTTTATTCTTTAATTGTCTTTATGCCTTTATGCTAAGGTAAAAATTACTAATGCTCTCCAAATTTTAAAAATTTATCTTCGTAAATCTTTGTACTTAAAATTAAAAGTGAAGTCATAAATAATATTGACTTTTAAAGTAAAAAGATAAAAATATTCATTCAAAATCTAATTAAATTATCGCGAGTGCAAGAGTGCAAACTACAGATAATATAAATATATTTGTAAAAGTTATTAAAAGTCAAACTTAATTTAATATTTATCTCTCTCTCTCTTTCTTTCTTTCTTTTTTTTTTTATTTTAATTTATGTCCATATTCATATTTTCTGTTAGGCATAGTTTATCATTTTAATTAGAAATGGTTTTAAAAACTAAGACCAATAATACAACACAATCAAATAACAAATTAGGAAGTAAGGGATAGATTAATAAAACCAAGGAGTGTTGAGTGTGCTAACATGCTTGCGTGTGCGCGTTCAGCCTTCTCTCTTTCAAAACCCACCTATACCAGAAGATACTTCTCCCACTAATAAAAATGTACGGACAAAAAATTGCAAGCGCGCCAAGCCGCTTAATGTAAAAATAAATAAGTTACTATATATAAACATATATATTTAAATAATACCACTTATAAATTTAACTTTGCAATTTACCTTTGGCCAAACTAACTTTTTTTTTTTATCAATATACTTAAAAATAAGACCATTACCTTTTTTTTTTTTCTCCAGCAGTCACGTACAATTTATGAGCAAAATTGCTTCTAATTTTCATAGTTATATCGCCTCCATGATAGGTGTGATATAAATTTAATAAATTTAACAAATTTTATTAATTTTGTATTTTTATTAAGATCGTAAAGGAAGGTATCGTTTGGCAACTTAAAAAAATATCAAAAGTTGCATTTTGTAACTTTTGGTGTGTTTGGCAAAATTATAAATTTTTTCACTTTTTTGATTTACTACAGTAAAAAGTACATTCCATAATTATAACTTTTTTGATTTGCTACAGTAAAAAATATACCAAACACCTAAAAGTTATCACTTTTTTACTTTGCTATAGTAAAAAAATTTACCAAACACCCAAAAGTTACACAAAATACTAAAAATTTCACTTAGTTCAACCAAACATACAAAAAAGTACAAAAAAAACCAAAAAATTACCAAAATTTAAATTTTTTTGAACTTCCAAGCACTCCCGAATAATGTGTTAATTTTTGAGCCAGAAAAAAATAATGTATTTTTAGACAAAAGTTTCGAAAGGTGGAAGTATCCCTAATATTTATTATGTTTATGTGCGGCAAGAATTGCACTTGGACTGGGAAAGGCAAAAAGCATATATTAGAATTGCCTGCACAAAAACATAATTTCGCCAACAAAGAGCTCGAATTCATATAAATTTATAAAATAAACTTACGTGAAAATTATAAAAATAAAAATTATTATTCAAAAGATATTAAAGTACCAATATGGTGATTAATAAATGGACAAAACTTTTATAAAAAGATATTAAAAAATATGAAAAAAGTGAGAGAGCGTGTTACCATGTGAAGAAATCAAAAAGATAATTAGAGTAGAGAGAAAAAATATAAAAGAAAAAAATGAAATTAGATTCAAAAATTTCTAAAAATAAAGAAAATAGAATAGTGAATATAAAAAATGTCATACAGGATTTGATAATAATTTTTTATTAATTTTATAAAAATAACAAAAATTAAAAATAATATTTTAGTCCTACATTAAAATATGATCAACCTCACCAATTTAGATTTAAAACTAAAATTTAGAAAACAAATTACTCTGAAAACTAATTTTATTCAAAGATTTGTAAAAATAGAGCAAATAGAATAACGAATATAGAGACTGTTACATAAGATTTGATAATAATTTTTGATTTATTTTATAAGAATAACTCCAATTAAAAATATTATTATTAATAATACATTGTGTTTTATAAAATAAAATAAATATAGCAAATATGATCAATTTAAATTTAAAATTAAAATTTTTAAATAGTTACTCCTAAGCCTAATTAATATTTATGTATTTTTTGATTTTAAATTTTAAAAAATACTTAAAATTATTATTATGAGAGAAACAACCTAATTAATATTTAATCATTTTTTATTTCTAGTTTTAATTTAATTCTTAATGTATTTGAAAAATGTAAATTTCACAACCATATTGAATTTATAAGTAAGAACCATCCACATCTATTAAAATCATATGTTATAAATATAGTAGTTTTATATATATATATAAAAAAAAAAGTGAAGTAGTTATTTAGTAATGTCGGAAAAAAATAAACTTTGTGAATGAAAAGAGAGGAAAGAGAAAAATGTAAATTCAAAATTATAATTTAGAAAAAAATTTACTCCAACACTAATTTTATTCAAAGATTTGTAAAAATAAAAAATAGAATAATAAATATAAAAAGTACGCAAGTAAGATTCGATAATAATTTTTTCATTGATTTTATAAAAATAACTCAAATTAAAAATATTATTATGAAAGCTCTAATAACTCCTATACCTCTAATTTTTCCGCCATTGCTAATTTAAAAAAATTTCAATATTTCGCTAAAAAATAAAAAATCAGAAAGTAGGTTAACCGAATGTATAAATTTTTTTTACAATCATATATTTTGTGTCAAAAGCTTTCAAACGAGTACCATTGTTATTATTTTTTGTGAATTTTTGTAAATCCGTGGGAACAGATTTGCAAAACCGTTCCCACGGTTTGCTACTTTTCAGAAAATAAACGGCGCTAAAATTAACTCCAAATCATATTTTATCTCAATTTGTCTTATTTTTGCTTACACCAAACGAAGCCAAAATAAAATAAAACAAATATAATCTACGTGTTCAATTTAAATTTAAAGTTAGAATTTAAAAAATAATTAGACCCAAGCATAATTAATATTTAAGTATTTGTTTATATTTAAAAATAATAAAAATTATTATTATAAGAGAAATAACTTAATTATTATTTAAGTATTTTTTAATATAATTCCTAATGCATTTAAAATATATAAATTATAGAATTATGTTAAATTTATAATCAAGTAGGTCGTGAAAGAAACTCATAAGTTCATTTATATCTATTAAACAATAATTTTAGTAGTTTTATATATGTAAAAGAGAAAGTGAAACTGTAATCATTTAGTCATGTAAGGCAAAAAAATAAAATAAAGTAAACTTTGAAGAAAAAAAGAAATAATGTTGACCATTAAATTAATCTAACAGTCGAAAATATTTCAAATTCAAATTCTTGAAGTTATTTATTACATAAATATATCATCGTTAGAAAGCTCAAGACGTTCCATAAGTAACTTCCTGTGGGCACATTCTCATGGAATTAAGCATTATATTCTGAGTCTTTGTTTGGGAGGAATTGAATGAAAAAAGAAAGTGTAAAAAAAAAAAAAAAAAAAATCAATCTTATTTAATGGAAGAGGAGGACAAAAATAATGAAGGCAAACAATTCACATTTATAAGACAATTTCAATTTCTTTTCTAATTTAGGGTGTAATTGGTGCAAAATGAAATATTGAAATTTTTTTAATTATGTTCCTCTTCCTGTCCTCAATTTTTTTTGTTACTTTTACAAATATTCATCATAAATAAATATATTTTAAATAATGTAAATCGTACAATAATATGTTTAATCATATCGTTTATTATACCTTCTATTTTCCCTTTCATTTGTCTCAAATAAAAAAATATATTCTTTCTTTTTTCTTCCTACTCTCTTGAAAAAAAAGGCTCAAGGAATGAAATTTACAAATCTTGGAAATAGATGATATGCTTGTTCACCATGCAGGGTATACATCATGGAGTAAAATTCAACCCCCCCACAATACATATACTCTTCGTTTCTACGGTTTTTTTTTTTTTTTTTTTCCCTATAACAATAATAAGTTCACCCTTCTCTAAACAATCTTACATCAAACCTCACAACATTAGAATTGAATTCCTCTTGGCTGAAATAAAAAGGCAATTTGCAATTCAAAATCAAAGAACTGTTAACAAAATACAGAAATTTGAACACAAATAAGTTTTTACGCGAGGGTTGTTTGAATTCACCCAAACATAAAAAAAACTTCAATTCTTATCTACTTTTTTCAACTAAATTTTGTCACTAATTTTATATTTTTAATTATTATTATTATTATTTTGGGAGGAGGGAGAACTAGACACCACTAATGTTAACGAAATTATGCACCACCAAAATTGATTTTTTGGTCATGAATATTCGATTGAGTAAGATGAATAGCCACTTTTTTTTCAACTTATAGAAACTAATATGAAAACATTAAAAAAGAACTGTGAGCCGACGAAATATTGTGACTTGGCACTTTTTTTTCAAAAAATAAAATAAAATAAAATTTGTAAAAGGCTAAAACCTTTCAAACGGTCAAAGTCCAAATATTATATTATAAAAAAATTATCACAATATTGGGGGACAAACATGAATAATTATGAATCATTTTATAAATATCAACTACAAAATTATATATTTTCAAAACTTATCTATCGCTACGTTCAGGCTCCGTTTGGTAATGTTTTTGTTTTCTATTTTTCTATTTATGTTTTTAAAATTTTGTAAATTGGTAACAGAAACATGTTTGTTAAATCTATTCACGTTTTTTTATTTTAAAAAAAAAATGAAACCTTAAACAGAAAAACGTAAATAGAAAAAATGTATTTTCGCTCTATTTTCTTTTTCTGTTGCAAACATTTTGTCAATTCTAATACTTTATCTATTTTTGTTACATCATATTAAAATATATTATTTTATTCAAATATTTTATTAAACTAAAATTATTTTAATAAATAATTTAATTTAATTTAATTAAATAAATTAATAAGTAATATCTATTATTAATTTATTCCTAACAAATAATTAAATTAAATTAGTTAATTTAATTAATAAGAAATATATATTATTAAATTATTTTTAATAAATAATAAAATAAAACATATTAATTTAATTTAATAAATAATTTAATTAATATAAATATATTTTATTAAATTATTGTTAATAAATATTATAATTAAATTATTTAATTTAATTTAATAATTGATTTAAATAATATAAAATATATTTTACTAAATTATATTTAATAAATATCATAATTAAATTAAATTATTTTAATAATTAGTTTATTTTAATTAATTTATTTTATATGAATTATATTTTCTTAAATTATTTTTAATAAATATTGTAATAAATTATTTAAATTATTATGAAATATATTTTATTCAATTATTTTTAGTAAATAATGTGATTAAATTATAATTAATATATTTTATATTTACTAGATTAAATGATATAATATTTATTTTTTATTCAATTATTTTTAATAAATAATATAATTAAATTAATATAAAATATATTTATTAAATTCAATTAATTTTTAAAAAACTAATAAAATTAAATATTTTATGAAAATAAAAAATTAGTAATTGTAAACAAAATTGTATTTCTAAGTACAGTTTCAGTTTTCATTTCAAAAAAAGAAAATGACAATAGAAAATATAAACATAGAAACGTAAATAGAAAAATGACAGTATTACCTAATGACCTCTTAGATAACTAGTTCGGGTTGATCTAACCTAGCCTGATTCTGACCTCCTACTCGTACAAACTTGATTTTGACCTGCCCTTGCACCTTAGGATCATGACTTGGGGCACCCTTGATCAATACTTTGACAAGACTTCTACATATTGGAAGTCAAGCAAACTTTTCATTCAAAATTTTAAAAATATGTTTTTAATAGATATTTATGCATTTCAAAATATCTTAAACACATGAATTTTTTAAGTATTCTATAAAAAAAAATTATAAAATTGTGGTGTAAAATTATCACAAATAAAATTTTTAAAATTATATATATATATTTTAAAGTAACGGGGAATAATTTTCTTGTATACCCTTCGAGTTTTATGAAAATAGCAAACTTCTCAGATTATCGACACGTGTCCCTACACATCAACCCCTAGGTCAATCACGAGCAATCATTTGGGTAATTAGTTTCGACTAGTCATGACATTGAGTGTTTTTTCCAAATCGAGTTAGAGTAATCTAACAGTAAACTCGTTTGCCTATCCTTGCTGTCAGTTAGCAGCACTCATCCGACTAATCAGTTTTTTGTTTGTTGTGACACGAAGCGTTTCTTCCAAATCGAGTTAAAGTCTAGTAGTATACCTTTTTGTCTATTCCTTCCGCCGGTTAGCTAATTCGTGGGGGCAACTCCAAGAAAATAACTTTTCTTAGAGTCGAATTTGCGACCTCTCTTAGGAAATCCTAAATTTTAGCCAAAGTGCAAAATTTTATCTCAAGTGAAAACAATAAATCGAATTAAATTATTTTGATTTCTTGTAGGATCATAAAAATATATATTTAAATTATATAATTGGTTACCTAATTGGTTTTGTGTATTTTATAAGAAAATTAATCAATTAAAGCGTTGACATGAAAATCATGTTGATACTTTCTCTTTAAATGTTTTTTTAAATGATTAATTCCAGAACTAGTACTACCATTTAATAAATTTTCATAAATATTAATTTTAATTTTTTACATACATTATCACATACAATTCTTATAAAATGGTCTCATACTTTTGAAAATTAATGCAATGATCATGATAATGTGGCAATAATATCACTTGTGCTCGCAAATGTTGAAATTTACTCGTAAGTGGAAGAATTAATTGAGTTCTCACCTTTAACATAAAAAAATGAGTTTGTATATGACAACTATTTGATGAAAAATAATTTAATGAAAATATTTAAAATATGTCAATAAAAAAATAAAAAATTCAAATTAAGAAAATTAAGTATGTAAAAACTTAAGATAAAATAAAATAAAATTTAATAACTTGTAATAATTTAAAACATTAAAGCACTTGATCTCCCAATTTGTATTTCAAGTTTAAGAGAGTTGAGAGTATTTGAGTATAATTGAAGAAGAATTGCTAATTTGAAAGTGGAGTGACTTTAGAGAGAATGAGAGAATTTGTGAATTTTTAATTGAATATACGTTAGGTATTTATCACGAAGAAGAAGACGAGAACAACAGCTGCCTAACAGTTGGAAAGCTGCGCGGGGGGCGGGACGTAAGCTGGATTAGGGTGACCCAAATTCTGACCCGAAATATTCGGGCCGGATTGGTACGGACAAAAGACAGGCAAGTCCGGGTTGAGAATAGCCCGACCCGTTTACATCACTGCCCGCTTTTAATTACTTTCTGCTAGCAATCCACCTGCAGCATCTCGTTCCATCACCGCCGTGAGGCCAGCGGCAACGTCACAGCTCCAAACCACCGCCACCACTGGTAAGCCCCTCCCTCTATTTGTAATCCCTTTCTTTGTGTCTCCATTAATCTCTCTTTCTTTTCTTTTTCTTCTAGTCGGTGCCCTTAATTTCATCTCCTTCCGCTGCCGAAGACAGCAGCCATCGAAGGGTTAGAAATCCCACTTGGAAAGTGAGAGTGTTGATTAACTATTTTAATCTGATGCAACGCGAAGCTCCTGATTCGAAGAGTGTTAGTCAGGGTTGATACTGGTTGGTATCTTTGATCTGTATACTTTCTTTTCCGTTTGAATTTGGCGTTTGATTAAAGCTCCGTTTTCCTCTCCATAAGCATCTTACATTTCACTTGAACTTTCTAATCTTGTTTTCACATATTGATATCTGTATGTGGGAGCCTCCAACTAGTAGGTGAAAATTCAGCAATTAGCTGCTTACATTAGCCTTTTACAATTTATCAAGGAGCCAAAAAAAAAAGGGCCCCCCCCCCCCCCGGGACAAGGCGTAAAGCTAGAGGGATCCTTGGTAACTTAGTATTCACTGGAGGTCCAATATACATAATTATATACTTATATATTCATAATTATTCTTGAAATGTCAAAGGAACTTGAAATGTTGTGGAGAAAGCTGAGCAAACTGTCAGATATAAAGTACCAGTTGTGGTGAACTGTGGTAAATCAAAATCATATGTATCTGATTTATAGAGAATCTTACTATTTCTTAGGATTCAGAAAGCAGGGAAATGGACCCGAATTCAGTTTTGGTCATTCAGACCAATTTGCCAAAGAAAAAAAAGCTCAGCTTTGACAAACATTGTTGAGATGTAAGGTGTACGGTGATCTTTTAATAATTGAAGTATATCTTTTTAATAATGAATGGTTTATGTTACTTTTCGGGTGGACTCAATTAATAGTGATTGATCATGGTGACATTTGGACTCGCATTTTTAGTATCGTTCCATTTAAACAGTGTGGTTATATTAAATTATTTAGTTTTTAACTATAATATAACTCAAGTCAACTCAACAAAATCTTAGTACCAAACTAGCTGGGGTCATTTGCATAATTTTATCATCCTCCATTCATTTATGTCATAGGTTATGTTTTTCGTAAAGTTATATGAAATTCAATCTTTTTTTGCAATTTTAGTCCATGTAATTGTAGGTCGATATTTTGTCCTTTTTATTCCTTTTACTTGAATCAACTCAGATTTTTCTATTACTACATCCCTAGCTCTACGTTGGATATTACCAAACTATCTTAAACTTAACATCTCTTCTATCGGTGCCTCCTAAACTTTCTTTCAGGTATATTCATTTTTTATGCTATATTTTCTTGAATTGCTATATATGCATATTTTTTTTTTTGGTAAGTAAGCTATATATGCATATTAGTAGCCTTATTTCCACTACACTATCTTATGAGAGTGTTATTTCTCAATAGCCCAATGCTCTGTATCATAAAACATAGTTGATCTTATAATCGTCCTATAAAATCTTCCTTCTAGCTAGTAGGTATTCTCCAATTATATAAAACATTCAATGTGCTTCTCTATTTTAACCACCCTGCTCGAATTATATGGATAATATCCTCTCTGATCCCTTCATTTGCATGAATAGTTGATCCAAGATAAAAAAAAAATGATCACTTTTTAGCATTTTTTGATCCTCAATTTTCACTATGCATTTGTTCATAATTTTAACTTCTATTGAATTTACAGTGCATATACTCTGTCTAGTCCTACTTACTCTAAAACCTCTCAATCCTAACCAAAATCTTGTTGCCTAGTTTGGGGAGTGCTTTTCAACTTTTATTCCTCCTATTTCAAGTTTTGGTGTTATTTCTTCAAGGATTCTGCTGATACTTTTTGAACTTATCTACAGCTTCCATTATGTTGATCCCTGAGTTTTGCTTGAAATTATGATGGCCAGTAATAAAATGATGTCAGCTCCATCAAGCATCTATATTATATGTTCTGAGCTGAGCCCAACTCTTCCTGCAATACCTTAAGCATCACAAAAGCATTCTCTTAGCTGCATTTGGATCTATTATTTGGGTTACAAAAAAATGGTTGCAGGACTGATTGGTTTGAGGCGGACAATATCAACATTGTCCCATCTCTGTAACAGAATTAAGCAGACAGGTAAGAATGTCATTAACTATTGCTTTATCCTGGTGTATAAACATATTGAGCCTTACTAAATTCCTGTTTTCAGTTTCTAGACAACAAATACTCCCCCAGAAAAATAATAATAATAAAATAAAAATAAATAAATAAAGGAAAAACTCTCCTCTTTCATGGGGGATAGAGAAAGCCTCCCCCCTTTCTGGACCAAGTGTTTGGCACTGATGCTACAATTTTCAAAAGAGGTCTCTTAACATTTTTTTTTCTTTATATATTGCATCTTAATTTCATTTAGGTCCATTATTGACCCCAAAAAAAAAAAAAAAAAAAAATTGAAATCTGGATGGACTTATCTTAGCAGAAAATGAAATTTTACAAATGTTCCGGCTATCAAATCAAAAGGATGAAACACCAAACCTGCCCAAAGATCAGACACGTTCCCGAAACAACTGCTTAGGAAGGACATTAGATGAGAGATTCATAAGGATCTTGAAGATATTTAAATGGGGGCCGGATGCAGAAAAGGCTTTAGAGGTGCTTATGCTGAAAGTGGATCACCAATTAGTTCGTGAGGTTCTGAAAATAGATGTGGAAATCAATGTTAAGTTGCAGTTTTTCAAGTGGGCTGGGAAGAGAAGGAACTTTGAGCATGACTCTACCACCTACATGGCTCTGATTCACTGTTTAGTCGAAGCTGGGCTAGTTGGAGAAGTGTGGAAGACAATCCAAGACATGGTCCGGACTACAATTCTCATTGATCCGGCTGATTTATCTGAAATTGTGAGAATCTTGGGCAAGGCTAAGATGGTGAACAAGGCACTCTCTGTCTTCTACCAGATAAAAGGTCGCAAGTGCAAGCCAACTGCAACCACTTACAACTCCATAATCTTGATGTTGATGCAGGAAGGTCATCATGAGAAAGTATACGAGCTTTACAATGAGATGTGCAATGAAGGCAATTGTTTTCCTGACACAGTAACATACAGCGCACTTATAGCAGCGTTCGGGAAATTAGGCCGTGAAGATTCGGCTATTAGGTTGTTTGATGAGATGAGAGAGAATGGATTATATCCAACTGCTAAAATTTACACAACTTTAGTGGGAATCTACTTCAAGTTGGGTAAAGTTGAAAAAGCTTTGGGTTTAGTCCAGGAGATGAAAGAAAAGGGTTGTGCTCTTACTGTTTATACTTATACAGAATTAATAAAGGGCCTTGGAAAAGCTGGGAGGGTTGAAGAGGCATACAATGTTTTTCTGAACATGCTCAAAGAGGGTTGCAAGCCAGATGTGGTACTGATAAATAATGTAATAAACCTTCTAGGCAGGGCAGGTCGTCTGGCTGATGCTATCAAGTTATTTGAAGACATGGAATCCTTGCATTGTTCACCTAATGTGGTGACATATAACACTATCATTAAAGCATTATTTGAATGTGGAGCTCCTGCATCTGAGGCTTCTTCATGGTTCGAGAGAATGAAGGCAAGCAGTGTTATTCCAAGCTCTTTTACTTACTCAATACTTATTGATGGCTTTTGCAAGACCAATAGAGTAGAGAAAGCTTTGTTGCTGCTCGAGGAGATGGATGAAAAGGGTTTCCCTCCTTGTCCAGCTGCATACTGCAGCCTTATTAACGCCCTTGGAAAAGCAAAACGTTATGAAGCTGCGAACGAATTATTTCAAGAACTCAGGGAGAATTGTGGATCTTCAAGTGCTCGCGTATATGCTGTGATGATTAAGCATTTTGGGAAATGTGGGCGCCTCTCCGAGGCTGTAGATCTTTTCAATGAAATGAAGAAACTTGGTTGCAGCCCTGATGTGTATGCGTACAATGCGCTTATGTCGGGGATGGTGAGGGCTGGGATGATAGATGAAGCTTATTCGTTGCTTCGAAAAATGGAGGAAAATGGCTGTGTTCCAGACATTAATTCACACAATATCATTCTAAATGGCTTGGCTAGGACAGGAGTTCCACAGAGGGCAATGGAGATGTTTGCAAAGATGAAAAATTCAGAGATGAAGCCAGATTCTGTCTCTTACAACACTCTCCTTGGCTGTCTCAGCCGCGCTGGCAAGTTTGAGGAGGCTGCAAAGCTGATGCAAGAAATGCGTTCAAAAGGTTTTGAGTATGATCTCATTACTTACTCATCAATACTTGAGGCGGTTGGTAAGATCGATGAAGTTCGTGCATATACAACTCTGTGATAGAATTAAGGCTGAGTTTAGGAGGGGGGAAAAAGTTAGCTTTTTTGTGATTGGCAACAAGCTAGCTTTTTTTTGTGTTTGGGAAAGGAAAAAAGAAAAAGTTAGTTTTTTTAACTCTTGTTAATTTGATATTTTTGCCCTTGAAATTAAAAGAAATTTAAAATGTAAAATGGTAAATTTATTCATTTTAGTAAAAAGAAAAAAACTAATAACTGGTAGTTCATTTTTCCCCAAACTGTCACTAACCCGGTATGGAGTACTTGTTATTAATTTCTTAGGAATCTTTTGCTTGGCACATTGCTTGGTTAGTCTGCTTGTCCAATAAAGATTACAACCTTTGAAATTATTGGATGCCCTTCATCTGTAAAGGGGTACTATAAAGATTACAACCTTTGAAATTAGTGGATGCCCTTCATTTATAAAGGGGCACTGTGTTGTATATATATGTGGTTTTTTTGTTTTTTTTTTTGGGCCCCCCGGGGGGGGGGGATGCATTGTTTTTTGTTTTTTTAAATTAAATGGCCCTAGATATGGAATTCTTGTCTCTATTAGTCCAAGTGATGTTATTTGTGGATGACATTTTGTTATTATCGTAATTAAGCATTTGGACTTCAAAAGATAAATATTTTAGACTTTAATTATTTGAAAGTTTATATCAATAACTATGGATTATTAACTTACTTTACCACCTGATACCAGTTTTGAGTTTTAGTGATATTGATAAGCCCAAGGGCTGGGTGGGAAAGATGTTGCCCCCGGACCAATCCTTTTCTCATAAAATAATTAAAGTCAAAAATTAATTGTATGTCTTTTTTAATTTTTTTTTATTTTGTAGAAGGTTGGATATAAAAAAATAATATAAATTTTCTTTGTGGAAGGTTGGATATAAAAAAAAATAATATAAGAAATTATTATTATCATATCATCATCATCATCTAAAGAAATATAATAAGGATTCTATATTTGACAAAAATATTTGGAAAACGATGAAAAATACTGAAAAATTCTAAAAGTTATTCACTTTTTATCTTAAATTACGAATTCATAACTTATCTCACTTTATCTCATTTTATCTCACTTTTCCATGCACGCAATGTTTTGAATTAGGGTTTGATTTCAAAAGTTAGAATAGAATAAAAGTTGTGTTTGAGAATGGTATCATGTGTCCCAATTAATATAAAATTTTGACCTCTTTTTTTTAATTATTATTACTTTTTTTTGGGTGAATTTGATTTTGAAGAATTAAAATAGAGAGTGATACAAAAGTATTATCTGTTTTTAATTTATTGAATAATAATAAATTACATAATATTGTTGGTTGGACAATAATAGTTATTTTATTTTACGAAAATAAGTCACATAATTGAGCAATAACAAAATTTATATTTGTTTTGTTGTACAATAATGATAAACCACAAACACCTAATTGGATAACAACAAATAATATTTATACGCACAACTCCTTAGTTGATTCGGATACAACTAGTGTGTGTGTATAAATATATATATATACACACGCACACATACAAACAAGAAGTCATTTTGATACATACCCCTTTACTAAAGTAATAGAATTTTCAAGAGAGAGAAAGAGAAAGAGTGAGCGAGAGAGTTTTTAAGTCTTCAAATTCATGGCTGGTATAGACGGCAGTTGCAGTGCCAGTGGCGGTGCAAGGCAATGCTGGAATTATGATCTTTATGGCGGTGATATCAGCGGAGAAGCCGATATATGCAGAGAAGACATGCCGGAATATTCGCGAATGGTGGAGGCGAGGGAGCAAAGACGACGACGGCAGCGCCTTCGCCGCGGCGGGTGGTGCTGTAGTACCTTCACACGGTGTTTCGAGTTCTTAAAACTTGTGTTTGGTGATCGATAGACAGTCGACGTCTCCCGATATTTTTTGTGATGTATAAATATTGCTGCTAGTTTCTTTCTTCTTAAAAACAGTGTCCTAATATTCATATTATTTAATACAAGTCATCAATTTTTTCACTTCCTGTTTTTGGATTTTATTATGAATTAAAAAATAAATTTCGATCAGAGATTTGTCATAATTTTTCATATAGTCAATTAATTTTTAATATAAATTACTCATACGTGACCCATTATCCAATTAAAATTAGAATATTTAAAAGATACAGCATTGAACTATTTTTTTTTTCAAAAATACAATTTAAGTTATAGAATAAAAAAAAAAAAAAAGATAATGGGATCTGTAAGCTTGATATTTATATGTATTTTAAGGCTTAGGAAAAATTTTAAGCGCCTGAACTCGAAATTGTGAAAATTGACCAAAATTTGGCTAGTCTAAAATAATTAAAAAATATATTTTGTAATATTTTAGTATTTGTATGTGATTCTATTTAATAAAAATGTTTATTCAGTACTAAATTCATGTATTTTTTATCTAGCAATTAATTAATAATCTATTAAAAAAATAAATAAGTTTAAGCAAGTTAACTTGAAATTCAAAATCTAAAGCCCGTTTCTCTCTCTCTCTCTCTTTTTTTTTTTTTTTTCTATTTTCAATTTAGGTAATTTAGGTCGACTTGATGACTGATAAAATATTCATATATTTGGCTCATCCCATGTGGGACACTAATTGTTGAAATATTTTTTGCATGCTTAAATCAACCGTTTTTTTTTTTTTAATCAGAATAAGTTTGATTGAACTAATAAATTTTGTTTGACTAAATTAAAATAAGTTTGACTAAATTACAAATTTTATTTGACTGCATTAATAAATTTTAATTAAATCAAAAGTGTAAATTTAAGTACATCAGTCCTTGAAGTCCAAAAAAAGAAAAAAAAAAATACTTCACTATCCCATACCATGTCCACCACTAACTATATTAATGGGCGGTGCTTAAACCAAGGGGGTAAAAGAAGATCCAACATCCAAACTTTTGAAGTGTAAAAAGTTAACCGTAAAATGCATTTTGCATTTATCCCCCCAAAAAAAATTATCCAATTTCCCTTTTTATAATAGTATAAATGCTAAAATTGGAGGGTGGTGTTTTGGGTGCTTGCAAAAGAAGATACAACGTGCAGTTTTTTTTTTTTTTTGGATAGGTAAGCAATGGGGAGGGCCCGGGTTCAAACCCAGGTAGTGAGTAGACAAAAAATGGAACTTAACCACCAAGATCAGAAGTTAGGACAAAGACAAGTAATATACAAATCCACTAAAAGAATGGCCAATTTTTATCCCTAACGGCCGGTGAGGCACTTGATTTATATCGAAACTCAGCGAAGATCCAGCTGCTGAAACTCTTTAAAATCTACAAATACTTCTAGAAAAACAAATAAAAAGAAATGCCAAATTCCGGCCTAACATATTTTGATAGGCTAATGAAACAAATTCAAAGTAAAGATCGATTATCAACGCAAAAACAAATTGGGGTTATCTGCCTCTGCTACATCCAGGACTGATCACAGCCCAGATTCCGGCCGGTCACCGGTATTTCTGTTCAAATTCAACTTTTGCAGATCAATGAGGGATCTCCGCATAGTATTTACCGTGTAAAGAATCGGGTGTAATGATTTTAACAAGATAGCGACAATCAATCCTGAATGTACCTCTTATTTTCCCTCTCCAGAATCCGTAACTTGCTTATCATCCTCTTTTGTTTCCTTTGTGCTCTGCATTTCAAGTAGCTTCTGTTCTTCCTCTTCATTCTCTTGTTTTGTTACTTCTTTCACGGCCTTGGGCTTGTTGCTGGTAGATTGTTGGTACATAATCCCACCCATCATACAAATTAGAAGCCCAACTGTACCCACAAAGGATGAATGCTTGTCCCAGATAACCAAATTTATCACGACTGTCAATAGCTTGTTCACTATGCCAAGAACAGTAAAACCCGTCGCAGATATTGCCCTCCGGCAAGAAAACCCAAAGAAAGAAATTGCCAAACCGAACAAGCATGATAACCCAACCGGCAAAACCACCTGGAAAGAGTGCCAATCAGATTCATCGGAGATTTCATGCTTTATCTTCTTTAGCTCGCCCATGATAAGTAGCTCTAGCGGAAACAGAAGTAGAGCCTCAAGATTGTTGTACAGCACAAGACCCCATGTATTTAAGCCAATGGTCATGACCACATGCTTAATGTAAACAAAATCGATGGACATGCTCACCAGATAAGCCAAGGCCCAGCTATAAGCCATGAGAGTGAACTGGTAATCTGTTATAACGTAAAGCACACTACCGCCAAAGATGGTGGCAAGGGAGATCCATGTCCTTCCTGTTGGCCATGGCTGGCGCAAGTAAAGGGTCTCTCCTATAGCAACAAAGATAGGGACTGCCGAACGGAAGACAATAAATGTGTCCACATTGGCATGGAGGAGTAGTTCGCTGTTGGTGAAAAGAGAGAGGTAGAATATAACTGCTGCTGGGAGGAACCTCCACATTGTGAGAAGGTCTAAGGGATCATGTTCTATGATCTTAAGCCTACCACAAAGCAAGACACCAGCTGCACTTGTGAAGTATTGTAAAGCAGTCAGTGCCCCAGGGTAGGGAAATTTCATCACAGCCCATTTGTTAATGATGGAGAGTAATGATGCTGAAAGGCAGTATCCGGCAGCAATGCCATAAATTGAGGCCTGCTGGAGTAAGCCACTGTACCAAGTGAGTTGAGTTTCACTGGAATGGGAAGGGGCATCCGGACCTCTCTGGGCCTCAACATTTTTGGGATTTTCCACATCATTGGACATCTAGAAAAGAATAAAAAATTTAATAGCTGAAACATACCAAAATCAAACATTTTCAACATATTTAATAAAAAAATGATGAAATAATGAAAAACTAAGCTTCTATTGTGTGAAACTCATGTCTAAACATTGGCCATGTTTGACTTTACCGAGTAATAAATAATTGACAACCCATAAATGAAATATATATATATTTTTATAAGTAAAAACCCATAAATACAATTAAAATATAAATGATAGAATAGTTAGCATTGAATGTCCAGAAATACTTAAAGAGTGTACAATTTCATTCCTTAGGGTCTATTATAAAAGTAGAGTGAGAGATTGTTGGGGATGTTACCATAAAACTAAGCCGGGATGGATTAAGTGATAGAATGCATTCAACGTTTTCTATAAGCTTTGTATACCTTTAAGATTAAAAAAAAAATTTATAGGACAAAGATTAGACTTGCTATATTATATGGCTCAAAGCATTTGATAACCAAACATATATCAACAAAATGAATGTAGCTGAGATTAGAATGCTCAGGTGGATGAATGATAAAACAAAAAAGATAGGATTATTAATGACTGGATTCATGAGATGTTAAAGGTACCACCGATTAAAGATAAATTGAGGTAAAAGAGGTGCAGGTAGTTTGTTTGTATATAACAGAAACCTCTAGATGCGCAATTAAAAGCAGTGATAATATTCCAATCATGGGTAATGTGAGGAGGCAGAGTAAACCAAAACTAATGTAGATAGAAATAATAAAGAAAAATATGACTTGATGTGGTCAAACAGAGGAAATGAGTCAAATGACCCTTACTGAGAAAAATGGGGAAAAAAAATTTACGTAGCTGACTCCACTTAGCTGGAAAGATGGCAGACCAGAGTGTAAAATCTTAACTTTATCTTAAATCATCCCAAAAGAGGCCAGAAACAATTGCATAAAAAATTGTGGCCTAGGTTCATTCTACAATCTATTCTTTTTTTTTTTTTTTTTGAATGATGTTTTTTGATTATTATTATTATTATTTGGTGATGATTTTAGAGCTCTCCAATGGTATTCATTCTGAATGCTACCAAAAAAAACATCAAAACTAAGAAAACTTCGTCACAAGATCCACTTTGACAACATCAGAAACAATGGAAAAACATCTTGAGAAAGGAGCAAAACATTATTCTGCAAATTTCAATGTTCTTTGACTTGTTACTGGTATTACTATGGTTTATGGCAATGAGACATTGGAAAAGCCCAACAGGGGTTGAACTCAATTTTCATTTGGGAAAAATTGTTGCATTAATATAGAACATTAGGTTTTTTAGTCTCACAAACTAAATTCTCTTCCTTTGGAGTCTAGCTGAGCAAAGAGCTTAATTTTTCAGTTGTAATTGTAAATACACGAAGGCGTTAGTCCCATAGCATTAGAATTACATATGCAGAATACCCCAAGTCAGCTTTACTTTGATTTCGCCCGACTTAATTCAGGCAAATAGCTGTACAATGCTCAGTCGGGAAAGGTTTTTAAATTTCAGTCGCAATCACAAAATCAAACTACAATATTCAGAAACTACGTTTGTTTGCAATCCAACATTTTCCCAGCAACCAAACGAAACATAGAATCGAAATTCTGAATTGATAGGAATCCGTGACATTGACAAACGCACACACCATCTTCCGATCAAAGTTGAAATACAGTACGTCAAAATCAAAATAATATATAAAGAGAGGAGAGAAACAGATACCTCTTTCTCCCCGAGGCTTGTGGCCGCCGTCAGTGCACGGTGGCAGTCGATCTCGCTGTCTCCGGTGATATCCAGGCCGCTCTTCTTTAAGGGTTCCGAGTCAGTAGAGCCACCATATTGCAGTTCCAAGTTTGGATTTCTGGGCTCGAGCTGTAACCAGTTGGACAGATGATCCTCTCTCTCTCCCCCCCAGATCTACGCTGTAAAGAAAGAGAGCCCAAAATACAAGCTCGTGTTTGGTTATACTAGTAATCTTACTCAATAGTTGGTTTATCGTAGGGGCCCCGTAAGTTATTTTGGGAAGAAAAAGACTTTTTTTTTTTATTAGTTGCTTACTAAAAGAACTAATTTCTTTAGTAGTTAATTTTTTTAACCTTTTATTAATTTAATATTTTTATCTTTCAAAATTAAAAAAAAAATTAAGATGTGAGAAGTTAAATTTAATTATTTAAAAAAAATAAAAAAACTAATAACTGATAACTAATATACCAATATTTTTTTTCTCAAACATAATTTTAAAGAGAAATGTGGTGAATGGCGTATTAGACAATTATGTCAAGTGGTGAAACAATTTTTAACCATGTTGTGTCAAATTTAATTAAAAATATATTTATATAATAATATAGCTCATGATTTGACATTTGTATATTTTTTATCATTGAATTTATTCAATGGTCAATATTACTTCTTTTTTTCTTTACTTTGGTTCTTTTTTCGGTCATTTCATATGAAAACATAATATTTCATTTTTATTATATTTTTTAAAAGCTTTTTATGTATAAAAGTTTTTAAATTAATATTTTTAAAAATATAAAAATATTTGTAATAAATAATAAAAATTTACACATTTATTAAATATTGTATGGACATCATATATCTTTTGATTAATGATTTTTATTTTTACAAGTTATTTTTTATAGTTTTTATGTAAATTTGATTTATAAATTTAAATTTGAGTTATTTGTAAACAAAATTATATTTTTGTACCTTTAGACACGAATAGTTACTAGTATTATATATGTCATATCACTTATAAATATAATTTATTTAAAATTTAGATTTGATTATAGTGAAATAGAAAAAATATAAAATTAAAAAATAAAAGTAAGATATAATTTTTTCTTATTTAATTTTTGAAGGAAATAGAGTAAGCATTAAAAATTCATCTTATTTGTTTATTTATTTATTTTATAGGTTTTGTTTAGTTCATTGAAAAAAGAAAGGGAAAGGAAAAATGGAAGAAAAGTGAGAAATAAGTTGAGAGAGAATCTAATAGATTTGTTTTGTCATTTTATATTCCCTTGCTTGCCAAAATTTAGTGAGAGTTTATTTTACCTACACAATTAGAGTTTTATTTACCTTTGTGTACTTAAATTTAACAGATTTTGTAAATATTTATTAGACCTCTAAAATTTGTAATACATTTACTCAGATTTCATCTATTAGATTTTTTATCCAAAGTGTAACTTTTGATCAATTCATTACTATAAAATTATCTTTATTCTCTTACTATTAATATAAAAAAATTTATGAAAAAGAAAATTAAGAATAAAGCCCTTTCGTTATTGTTTTGATACTAATGAAAATGAAATGGGAGAAAACAAGAAGCTAAAGTGGCATTTAGTTTATTTTTCTATTTTCTATTTTTGTTTTATGTGTTACAAATCTTAAAACGAGGAAATAAAAAATGCTTCTTTTATCTTATTTTTGAGATTTTCTTTGTTTTTTGTTAAAAATTCTCAAAATAATTTTTTGCCATTTTTCATTTCATGTGTAAACTTATTTTTTGTTTTCGAAAATAAATTTTGAAAACACAAGTAACCAAATAAATTTTAAATTATTCTTCTTATTTTAAAAAGCACAAAATGAAAAATGAGTTCAAAACAGAAAATAAAAAACAAAAATAAAAAAATAAAAAAATAAAAAATAGAAAAACGAACCAAATGACTCCTAATTTTTTCTTTCTTTTATGTTTAGTTTATTAGATTATTAATAAAAAAAATAATGATAATTTATATGTATAGTTATACTAATATATTAAATGTTTACAAAAATTTAATAAATTAATTATAATCTAATTTTCATAAAAAAAATACATCATATTATAATTTGAGTTTTTTTATTAATAATAAAGATATAAAGGTAATTTTGTAATATTAAATTGGTCAAAATTTACTTTTTTAATGAAAAATTTAACAGAGAGTGTTTGATTGATTATATTACAAATATTAGATGATCCGATTTATTTTTGGGTTAATATTTTTTTAATTCAAACTGAACCGACCTGATAAAATCCGATTCAACTCAATTTTTTATTATTATATTTTCTGTAAAATGTAACATTATTCTCTTAATCTGCATCGTGTCAAAAAAAAATAACCTAATTTTATTCAATGCCATATAAGTTTAATTTTGAGTTTAAATTTTTTTACTAAAAAAAAAATCAGTTCAATTCCTGGTCTACGAGCAATCTGAATCAAACTCAATTTTACACACCTCTAATTTAAATAATTTACGTTAGAATATCACATTTTTCAATATTTTTCATATTTTTTTTTGTTCTCTCAAGAATTAATATTCAAACACCCTAAAAGTTATTAAAAATTTTGATTTACATTTTTCAATATTTTCAATATTTTTTTGTTCCATCGGGAATTAATATTCAAACAGCCTAAAAGTTATCAAAAATTTTGAATCCAAAACCCCTCAATTTCATTCAAATGATCAAATTTTTTTTTTAAAAGAAATAAGGTATATAAACCTCAATACATTTTAATTACAGCGAGGCCAAATAATTGATTGGACAGGTCTCCCAAAAAGAGCCAATGTAAAAACTATATTTAACGGGTCCATTCGAAACCTACCAACCAGAAACAGCCACGTCGGATGGCGGTTAGATTTGAAATTTCAAGTCTCTACTCTGTTCAATTCATACTCTGCGTATATATTTTATTTTATAAACACACACACATTTGCACCAACAAAACGAGTTCTTTAATTGGTTGAAGTTCAATCTTAGACGCCGTCGTCGTCTTCTTCTTCTTCTCCGGCAGTAATGGCGTCGCTGACTTCGCGTTTGGAGCACGCGGTGAAGGCGAATGCTCTCAGGTCCTACCTTGCAGAGTTCATCTCCACATTCCTCTTCGTTTTCGCCGCCGTTGGATCCGCCATGGCATCGAGTAAAAAATAATTGCAAATTTTGATTCGATCGATCATTCCTTTTTTATCTCCCTTGGATTCCGCGTTATTTGTCATTATATATAGGAGTGATTTGTGATTCGTTGTAGGGAAAGTAATGCCAGAGGCTGCAACAGATCCGTCTGCGCTGGTGGCGGTTGCCGTCGCAAATGGCTTCGCCTTGTCGGCGGCTGTTTACGTAGCCGCGAGTGTTTCTGGCGGCCACGTCAACCCAGCGGTTACATTCGGGATGGCGGTGGGGGGACACATCAGCATTGCGATGGCTATTTTCTACTGGATTTCACAGTTGCTTGCCTCTGTCATGGCTTGTCTTCTCTTGAAAACCACCACAGTTTCGCAGGTACCGTACGGCTGTGAAATTACGCATTTTTCTAATATTATTGTGTTTGGATCATAAATTTAGTGAAAAATAAATTTACTAAAATGAATAAAAAATATAAATTAAGATTTTCAAAATAATAACAAGATAAATGAATTTCACGGGCTACAATAGATCTTACACTGGAGCGGCTGAAGTGTTAAAATGAAGAATATTGATTTAATTAATACTTTAGCCCTATAGTGTACAATCTACTATAACTCCCTGAAATCATAAATTTGTCATTATGATAAAAATTTCTGACTGTATAATTTTATGAATTGAGTGCTTCATAGTCAATAAATATATGTCTCGCAATTTAATAAAATTATACATAAAAAAATACAAAATATTATTACATAACACAACAACTAAGAAATCCATTCAAAAAATATGAAGATTAATTGAAGTGACGAGCGTCCCAATATTTTTTATTAGTTTTTAATGAGTGCTCCATAACATTCATTAACAAATGGATAATTTTATGACTCTTATTACACATATGTTCTTTTAAACAAAATAAATGGATTTAATATAATTTTTTACATTTGAATTTGAGATTTTATAATTAAGATTCTTGAATTAAAATTTAATGGTGTAAATATATTCATATTTTTTGAATTAAAATAATATAAATATATCTAAACCGTTAGATTAAAATTTAACTGTCTCAAATCAATGTTTAAAGGCTGACATAACCTCTTTTTCTTCACATTTTAACCATGAGATTTTGAAAATTGCAGCACATTCCCACCCATGGAATTCCCCAAGAAATGACCGGGTTCGGAGGATCCATATTGGAAGGAGTGATGACATTCGCCTTGGTTTACACGGTCTACGCAGCAGCCGACCCGAGGCGCGGTCCATTGGGACCCATCGGACCCTTGGTAATCGGGTTCGTTGTAGGAGCCAGCGTACTGGCATCGGGGCCATTTACGGGTGGTTCAATGAACCCAGCTTGCTCATTTGGATCTGCCCTAATTGGGGGAAGTTTCAGGAACCAAGCTGTCTATTGGGTCGGACCCTTGATCGGTGCAGCCCTTGCCGGCATCCTCTATGACTATGTGGTGTTCCCTGCTCAAGTGGTTGGTGCACAAGATGGAATTAGGGTTTAAATTTTAAGAATTGGGTAAATTTCCCTTTTAACCTTTAAGTTCTAGAATTCTACTTCACAACCTTTAAGTTGAAATTCTACTACACCACACTTTTTTTTTTTTTTAACAATTAAGAGCCTTTAATTAGTTGTAATTGCGCCTTTGTATTCCAACTCTTAATTACCTATTTTTTTTAGAATAAAATAAAAGTGTTACTATTTGCAGTTTTATTTTTTTTATTGCAACTCAGTTAAATTTTTTTCATCTTAAGGAAAAAATACCCTAATACAAAATGCTTTCCTTACCCTCCGTATTTTTCAAGACGTACTTGTTAAAAAAATCAGACAATTTTAACAATTAATTACTGAAAAAATTTAGTAATTAATCACGTAAATTTTCGATACTTTCACACCAAAATAAATGAAACATCTCAGCAATTAGTTACTAAAAAACTAAAACATTTTAACATGTTCTTATTGTTTTGATATTTTTTCAATGACCCCATAACATTTCAACAGTCTCTTGTCAAAATAAGTCCAAAATTTTAAAATGTATCTATTAAAAACATTACATCATTTTAGCAGTAAGTTTGCAATTTTAAAGGTTTTAGAAGAGAAGGGATATTTTTGAAATTTTAAGTGCAATTTATGAGTTGTATAGAAAAACTATTGGATTTCTTGAAGAAAATCTAGAATACATGAATTAACTGGGTTATATAAAAAAAAAAAAAAAAAAAACTGCAAATAGCGGCACCCTAAAATAATTAATGAAAAATTCAAGCCCTTAATAAAGTGAAATTTACTCAAATTTCCTTAACGTGTTCCCCTTTCCATATTGGATAAAGAAAATAAATAAAAACGTCCTATGGAATCAAAATGAACTGGGGATAATAGTGTTGTAATTGAACTATAATTCTACCAGTTTAGTCCTCTTAAATGATAGGCTACGCCATTGTGGATTCTTTTTCGGATACAATTTTTTTTTTTTTTTTTTGTCACAAAACATTATTTAATATTTTATTATCATTTTAATAATAATTTATTTTGTTAGATCAAAAATATTTTTAATAAAAATAATTACATAATAAATAATTATTTTAATAAAAATAAATTTAATAATAATTACACATAAAATAATTTATTTCATCAAAATTAAAATTACTATTAAAATAATAATATATTAGTAAATTATGTTAATTATTAATATACTTTATTAAAATTAATTTTTAATTAAAAATAAATATTTTATAATATTAAATTAATTAGTTAAATTAATATGAAATAATTTTATTAAGTTCAAGTTATTTTATAAAAAATTAACAAATTAGATGTTTTGTTACAATAAAATTAATTACAGTAAATGCACTTAAATTACCAAACGTGTCTTTTATTTTTATTTCGGAGAAAAAACGACAACTAAGAACAAAAAAATTTAAAACAAAAATGTTAAATAAAAAGAAAAAAAAAACGTAAATATTACCAATCGGGCCTAAGGATTGCAATTTATAAAAGTAAAAAGAATTAAAGGGGAAATTGAAGGTTAAGATGTTCAAGGATGATTGGCATTTTTAGGGAACCTTGTCTAATCAATGTGACTAATAAGGATTTAAAAAAAAAAATTGATATGAGTCACAATATATATGAGATTTTCAAGGTTATTAATAGAAAGTCAAAAATAAAAAATTGAAAAATTTTAAACAAAACTACAAAAAGAATTTCATTATATAATTTGAAAACTCAATATTATTATCATAAGCAATGTAAAATTTTAAGAAAAACTCTAAATTCTTGCAGAATTTAAAATCAGATAATTAAAAAATAGAGTTCCATTTTGAAAGATAAAGAAAAAGACTATTGAATTAAGTGAACAAGTAGATACGAAAGAATTTTAAGTACAAATTGAAGGAAGGGCGTATCAATGAAAAAAAGATTACACATGTCGAATGAATTAAAAAAGGTAAAATTTTTCCGCACACCATTCGAGCTTGCATCTCCAATAACTTCCACATTCAACATAATTCCTTGCAATAGGGCATAGAATGATCAGGCCTCCATCAAATTCTCTCTTTGCCTTCTTAAGTTAGGGCCAACCAAAATGAATCTCTATATTTAAAGGTGACTAACTTCCCTAAACTATTTTAGTATTCTTTTTTCAATTTTCATTTAAATAAAATCATTAAAAATAAAAATTTTTTGAAAATAAAAATATAGAAGAAATGTACTGAAACTGAATAAGAAAATTATTAAATAAGAAAGCAGTGTTTTTTAATATATTTTAAAAAATTTGTTAAAAAAAAACAACCGGACAAGCTCCAAGATCAACTCTTCACAACCAGAATTTGAATTTGAGAACCCCCGAAACTATAAGAACTAAATACATATTTAAGTTGTGTTTGGCATAGGACTTGTGGAGGGAAGATGAGAATAAAATAATTAAGTATTTATCAAACAATTTAAAATTTATATTTTTAAATAGCTAGAGAAATCATTTTTTTTTTTTATCTATATGACTTTTTTTCACTGAAATCTGATTTTTTTTTTTAATTTTGATAACTTTTAAACATATTATTCATTTTCACCAAAAAAAACAAAAAAAACAAAAAGCGAAAAACAGGGAAACCAAGTACAGCACAAACAAATCGACTTCCCAAATCGGGAAACCCACGTACAGCACAAAAAGATCAATATTTTTTTCACCCGCACATAGATTCTTCCATACTGAAATATTTCCTTTTTTTTTTCTATAATTTTTTTTTTCAGAAACGTTAATAACGCCTAAAAGCTACCAAAAACAAAAGAAAAATCAAATTTCAATGGAAAAAGGTCATTTAATAATTTTAAAACCAAGAAAAAAAAAAAAAAAGAAACAGTTGTTGGCTTCTCTAGTTGTTGCCCTGCGGACACATTTAACCTCATTTCCTCCACCAACTCTTGCACCAAACACACCGCCCAAGTGAACAAAGGAATGAAAGGATAACACATACTACAATTGGTAACATGCTAGATATTCAATACTATATAAGCAATCATCTTCGATGGTCCCTTAAAAGGACAAATGTTATATGTTCAGTTACAAAGAGGGGGGAACAACTGACAACCAATTTTACTGGTATGAATATTCAAATCCTACAATGCAAAAGCCTCCATTCCAGCCCGTGCAGAACTCTTGAGGGTTTCATTTCTGGCTTTTAACACAATCAGCATCCAACATCCTGGTTCCTTACTCCTCCACTGCTGCAACTTCATTTCTACAACCAGTCCAGACAGTAACTACAGCGAAACTATCTACATGAGAAATATACGGAAGTTATAAGAAAAATAAATAAAACATTAAATAAGCTACCGGTTATTAACCAACTCTAGCAACGTGGAAGGACGGAACCAAAAATGCAGAAGGCGGTTAAAATATCTATTATAGGATTCATGGTAACTACCGACTTATTTCCACACCAAAAAAATAAATAAATAAATAAATAAATAAAATAAAAAATAAATCTAGCAACGATGACTTTTTGACAGGAACTGTCCCTTTCTATTTCCATCCCTGTTTGGGTCGGATTACAAATTACATAACAGCAGGATAGATAGCAGCCGTGATATTCTACACGTGTTAAATTCCCACACCAAAAAAAAAAAAAGGAAAGGAATGGACTGATAATTGCTGCCACATCATGCAGATGGACCTGATTATATTCTACCATCAGTTCATATTAAGCATTTATTGTATTGCCATGCAAATTTCAAATAACAAGTTCAGTCAAGAGGAATGCAAGTTGTATTCATATGGCACTTCTCGAATTTCTGAAATATTTCTCTCTTATTTCTTTCCTGCATTCTCATCCTTTTCACCATGTGCATAATCCAAGACCTCATCGGTTTGATTGCTCTTGGAAAGGGTCTATCTGTTTTCACTGGATGAATGTGGCCCAGTGGTTTTACATCAGTTTAGAATGCAAAGTTTGCAGAGATAAATGTTTTTTGGTGGGGAAGGGGGGGGGGGGGAAGAAAAAAAAGAATTAAAGAAATAAAGATAATTGCAAACAGGCAATATACACGAAAGAAGACTTAAGAGTCCTTTTCGAACCTGTTACATTAACTTGTAATATCAACCTCAGCCGGCTGCTTGTTACTTCTTTTAGACTCAGGTGAAATACCTTGCTCAATACACTGACAGAACAATATAGGGGACAGGGTTCAGAACAATAGCACTGATCAGAGAAATAAATTTGACAATTTGAAGTATAAAAAATGGCTTAGAAGATACAAAAAATGGGGGTAATTATGCATGACTCCATTGTAATTTAAATTAAAGTGCAAAATTAACAAAATCTGTTAAATTTAACTAAGGGCCCATTTGGACTTCCAAATTTTGCTAAGCATCTCCATAAAACTTCATAAAATTTCAACCTTCGTCAATTTCAGGAAAAAATATATATATCTACCATTAAAAATTTGAACAAAACCAACAACCATGTTGTCCCCCCCTCCCCCCAAAAAAAAAGTCAAATAATAATGCACTTCTCAAAGTTTAAAACAATATGCACTATGATCTGATAAAATCTGTTTGAAGGGATCATTTACTATCTGTTCAAACAGATTTTAAAATTTTTTAGCACTGTTGTCTGACACAACTATTTGGAGTTCCAAAAATCTCAAAAAAAACTCCGAAAGTTTTCAACTTTCTCCAATCAAAGTTTGCCACAAGTCACTTTTACGCCAACTTTTAATAACTTTTTTTTGACAAACCAAACACCAATACCCAAAAAATTCCAAAAGTTTGTTGACACTCCAAACACCAAAAAGTTGCACTTTTGGAGTTTGTGGCAAAATTTGAAGCTCCAAACGGGCCCTAGATCTATGTCTCACATCATGAAAGCTCATAAATGATTGTGCCAAAAAAAAAAATGTTCAGAAAAAAAAGAAAGCAAATTTATCAATGAAATGCGTGTTCAGTCTTGTTACAAATTTTATTAAAAAAAATGTCATTTTAACATAAAAATGGGTAGAAATATATTTTTATCCACCAATTTTTGCAGAAAACTTCTCTTCCAATTAATTTTGACTCTTGGGATACAAATTTAGTAAAATTTCACTTAATCCAAATCATGATGAGTTATATATGTTGACTTTTAAATTATAAGAAGATCATGTGTTTTTAAAGCAAACCCCAAAGAGTAAAGTGTAATCAACCACATAAAAAAAGGGGGGGGGGGGGGAAGAAGCATATACATTGGCCAGAACAATTCAGGCAATTCAACCATTTCAGTGATAGGGTAAGAAGATAAACATGCCTGAAGTAGATAGCTATGTAGCCAATCCAGTGTTTGTGGGAATGATGTTGGTGATATATTGGCGACCGTCAAACCCCGTTCAGGAGGCTAAGATAAGGACAAAATAATAAATAAATGAGGATAATAGGAAAAATTGAAATTATTGGTCATTGTCCTTCACAGTTTGCAACAGTCAAAGCTGAAAACCATTTGAATTCTTGTTTCACTGAGGTCATAGTTGTGATGCATAATCCAAAACTTCCAAATAACAGCAGTGAGATAAGACCACAACTAAGAAATAAGGAAATCCCTTTTCAACATTTAATTGTTACTTGAATGTAAAACCCCATAGTTCAGATTTTTCTTGCAGCTTGAACATCCGAAGCATTAACATGAATATTAGCTTGAAAGGCTGACTCTAAACAACTTATTAATGGAATTAATTTCCTCTAAAACTGGCTGCATAAGTCAAAATGCTGTGAAATTTTCTCCCAACGAAATTTAATTTTCCCAGTGAATTAACACTTCAATTTCTGACAGAGATTACCTTATTCATCCTAATGAAATTAATGGTTTATATACATGTTTCATGTGTGTATTTGCATTTTATGCATTGAAGCACACTAAAACCAAGATATTGGAAAGTTTAAACTTCTAGCAAAATAGCATGAAATTGTGCAAACGGATGCATGAAGTTTTGCCTTTGGTTCAAGTTCACTCATCCAACACTGTTTCTTACGACCCACATTCAAGGTTTGGATACACACGATGCAATGGCAGTGCAAGAAATTTTGTAAACAAGAACCCTTGATGCTGCCGTCATTAAAACAATGATAATGATGAGAAGAAATAAATAAAATTCAGAATTCAAATTCATTTGACACAGTTCTTACTTCACTTTACCCCGTATCAGTATGGCCGGAAAGAGTGGAGAGAGAGATGCATATAGAAGAATTTGCACCAATTTGTTGGTGTCAAATTTTTGTTTATTATATAGCTCATTAGTAGACACCTTGGTCAAACAGTGTCAGAGAATTAGACAACTATCCTTTTTTCTTTTTAGTTTTTCACCTTTGTTTGTCCCTATATATTTTCCCCTCAAATATAACGAAAGAAACTAATGTGACCATCCATCAAATGATTTGTTCCAGCAACACTGCTTAAACTTAAACATCTGATTTAAATTTAACTTGATGTAACTTGATGAAACTAAGAAGAAATGAAGTAATTCTGTGTTCATTATGTTTCATACAGATACTTTGACAGAATTCTGAGATTCTATCAATATACTTTGGTTGACAGCTTAAATGTGGCAAAACTGCAATGCCTTAGCAAGTAATGAGTATCCTTTCGAATAAAAAGTAGTAGACAGTTAATTTCCAAATCCCTCTCCACATACATCATGATCTACATAACTATTATATGTAACATTTCACTACATCTGCAAGTAGATGGAAAGCTAATGAGCAATCCAGCTTCAAATTATTAGCCTACTGAAACAGATGAGAATGGGTATACCTGTGGCACGAAAGAGCAAAGGTAGTCCTGAATTGTTTTTAAGTTGCTTATTAACTTATCCTTGTCCTGAAAAGGAAAAATAAAAGAGTTAAAAAAAATGGAAAAATAATACCAAAAAATAATTGATTCATTTGCCAGTGTATGGGCATCATCGCTCTACAACAAATGATGCAAGTCATTAAGTTTTGTGTGTGTGTATTAATAAGGTGCAAGTTAAATTAAACAATTGGTTTAGTCCATCCACACACACACCATCAAATAAGAGTTAGTGGAGCCTAAAGTCCACACTTAAATAAAGATATTAGATCACTGTATATGTTCAATGTATTAAGTACAGGAAATGTAAGGCAGCATGGATTGAATACAAAGGATTGCAGAGGTAGGTTTTACACTAGTAACAGTTATGAGGACAATGTATTATTTTTAACCATGTTTGGATAACAAGTGTAAAATTAACTTGCAATATCATTCATCGAGTTTGGAATGATTGTAGCAATTCATCTGTATAATTTAACTATGTTTTGTTTGAAAATAATAATTAATGTGTAAAGAATACTCACTCATTAAAATATTTTTAATAATAAATCATTGTTTATTTTAATAATAAATTCGTAATTTAAAATTAATTAATTTAAATAATGAAATATTTTAATAATAAGTAATGTTGATGACAAATTATTATTGGTTTTAATAATAAATTATAATTTTAATAATAATTAACTTTTAATTTTAATAAAAATATTTTTTATTTTAATAAATCAATTTTATTACAATTATTATTATTTATATTAAAAATAAATTTTAATACTAGTATTAAATAATTTAATTTAGTAAATATTATAATAAAATAAATATAATTATTTTTAATAAAGTATATTAACAAAATACATAATTTAATAGTAAATTATTATTCATAACAAATAATTTTAAATTTAATAAATGATTTTAATAAGTAATTATTATTTACTGAAAATAATTTTAATTTAATCAAATACATAATTTTAATCATAAATTAGTATTTTAATAGTAATTAATTTTGATAAAATAAATCATTGTAATAACTACTATTTATTAAAACTAATTTTATTTTACTAAAATAATTAATTTTAATTTGACTAAATACATTATTATTTTATAATATTTATTATAATTTTTTAGAGAGGTAAGTGAAATGTTACCATGGATTAACATTCACCCTTTAATTTCAAATATGTGTAAGAGGGGTTAATAGTCAACTTTTGTAACTTTTTCACCCTATTTACCCTCACACCAAACGCACACTCCTGTAAGTTTTTGTCCTATTTACCCTCACACCAAATGCACCCTAAGATATAAAAACATGCTGTTAGACACTGTCAAGACCCAAAAATTTGATGAGAACCCATATCCAACACGATGAGCCACCACAAAAAATTGAGACATTCTTCTCAATGTCCAAGACAGCGGGTGCTCACAGTCAACCAAGGTTTAGTACGGTATCACAGTCGCCCAATCTGGCAGCAAAAACAGGCCGTTTCATGGTTTTCGTACAAATACACAGAACTAGCAAAAACTGGAAAGAGTGATTAGATAGTTCAATGAGAATATAAGAATTCATAAATAGAAGAAACATTCTGATAGAGGAGATGAATGTATTAGGGTATTAGGTCAAGTTCAACTGACGTCATTTGGGAGTTGGTCTTTGTCGATGATATTCAATGCCCTTGATCAAGCTTTTAATACACGTCTTTTGGGTCTTTGTGAGTCATTAGTATATGTCTTTTAGGTCTTTGTGTGTCCTTAATCTTTGTCTATTAACTCCTACTTAGTGGAATCTATAAAAAGGTTATTAATAATTTGTATTGAGCGCTTGAAATGAATTGAATAAAAATTACCCATTCTCTTCTTTTCTTCTCCCTGCTCCTTCCCTCCTTACTTTACTACTCAAATCTCTCTTGCTATATATATATATATATATATATCTTTCCCTCCCTAAATCTTCTTCTATCCAAGAATTTATCTTTCACACTTCCCATACTGTGACCTTCAATATGAAAGTGGATTAATGATGACTTGATGAGCTTAAGAGGAAACACAAGGACCAATCTTTGGTTTTAATTACATCTTATCTCCAACACATCAAAACAACAAAGTGGAAAAGCACAATAACTCAAAATGCCAAAAACCAAGAAGCATATTCAACATAGACAAGTTCAAATCAACAAAAGTAACAGCATAGTCCAAGAGTTGACAGACAGAAGTTTTTGATACCTGAATTAGATATTTGTCTTTGAATGTCCGAGTAGAAATCCACTCCTCCAGTAATGCCTGCAAATAAAAGGAAATGACTTTTAATATACACAGAATTAGAGTAAACAGAGAAGAAATAATGGGAGAAAATTTCTAATCCTCCAGTAATGCCTGCAAATAGGAGGAAATGACCTTTAATATAAATAAATTAGAGTAAACAGAGAAGAAATAATGGAAGAAAAGTCATTTCAAAAATAAAGAAACTTCCATAAAACTACCAAAAGAACACCATGGATCTCAAGCATATTGTGAGTGTCAGTTGCCACATTAGCCCTACCCTAATGGCCGTGCCAGCCTAAGAACTTCACACCTCGTCATTTGCACTTCCCCGCAGCACCCTCCGGCAGAGGCATCCCAAAACAGCCTCATTAAGCTCCAAGGATGATGACCCCTCCAAGTGCAGAAAGCCCCCGCATCCACCATCTACCCCTCCCACAAGGAATTCCAAACTCATGACATGTTGGGGCCCCAGGGTCTCTAGAGTCCTCCAAACATAACTGGTTCCTAGGGCCTCTATCCCTCACGTGGGAGTCCACGTACATTATCCATGGCCTCTACACTTGGCTTCAGCATAAATCAACTCTAACTCTAGGTTAGGAGTAAGGCTTAGGGATCCCCCAGCAAAGATACTTACCACTCATGAGCACCTAAGTGTCTCGTGCCTTCCTAATCACTTGTGAGATCATCATGGACTAACGGCTTGTTGCCTACCACTAGGAGATTCATTGAGGGTTAATAAGTCTAGAGAAAGGTAGTACCAGACAAACTGACCAGAACATGCACACACATACAGCACGACCACGATCCTTGCGGGGTCTAGTCATGCAATGACGTACCATTTTCCAGACTTGCCACTAACAGTTAAGTCAAACCATGCAAGGTAAGCCACTTAGGGGGCCAACTCCCTAGGCAAGTGGTGACTAACCACCTTGGCTTGACATTTTCTCAACAAACACCACTTTTTTCATCTCTCAAGCATTCTATTTCTTCACCATAGTTGAGCCTCCACTCTCTTGCTCTCTCTAACTCCATTAAGTCCAAACTCTCACCCCACTCGCCTCAAAGGAATCCTACCATTGTCAACTCTTAGCATTCTTCCTAGACGGGTAGAACATTCAGCTAAGTCCTGGTCACCCACACACATTAAGAAAAACCAATAGAACGAGTATGGAAACATGTCGAGCTCTCTCCATCATTTGCAACGAAACGTAATAAATTTCAGTTTCAACTAGCCCAACCAAGCACCCACCTTCATGAAAGAACAAAAACAATTCAACCATCCGTTTTAAATTATATGTCACTGCAAGCTGATACCTAGAAAAATACAAGTTTAAAAAAATACAAAATTGCTTCATCCCTCCCTAATTTTTTTATTTTTATTTTTATTTTTTGATAAGTAATCAAAATTTTATTAAAAGCATCCAAAAGATGCCGAGGGCCTAAAAAGCCAAATTACAACTCTTAAGTGATCTACTAAATTCAAGAATGAAAAGAACTTCCAAGTCTTTGCCCTCCTCTAACCAACTATATAACAACGACAAGAAACAGCTTAAAAGTCTATACAAAGGAAATTCCCTACTTGTAAACTTCTCCTATTTCTTCCCCCCCTCACGCCCTTGCTCCCAAACCCCCCCCCCCCCAAAAAAAAAATCAATCAAAGAATAGAAAAAAGGATAAGATCCCACTCTTTTCCTATGTTTTGGGATCCTAACACCTCATTATGCCTCCAGAAAACGATCCATCCCTTCTGGCATGACCGACACAGAGCCGAAACTTGAGAGAGCAAGATTCTGTAGCTCCCTAGCCCGTGGGAAACCCACAAAGAGATGATCAATCGACTCTGTACTACCTTGCAAAGACAACCTCGAATTTACAATAAAAACCTTCCTCCTCAAATTATCTGTAGTCAAAATTTTGCCCTAAACCACACTCCCAAAAAAAAAAAAAAAATGCTATTTTAAACAGAGCCCTAGTCCTCCAAGTTTTGCACCAAGGAAACTCCAAATACTGGCCCACCCTCTCTCCTTCCACCAACGCCCTTTAGAACAACTTTACCTGGAACTTGCCCGAGCTCCTCAACTTCCAAAGGACTTTGTCCTGACCGTCATTCCCCCTAAAGGCATACAAGCATTGTTACAGGCTAATGTAACTTTTCGTCTCCTAGTCTTGCAAATCTCTTCTCAAATAGATCTCCACACAACACAGTCCCCATCCCATCCAAAGTTCTCTTGGACTATAGCATTTCTATTCTGAACCAACAAGAAGATCTCCTCGATCTCATTCCCAGGCATCTCTCCCTTAACCATCAATCCTCCCAGGATCCTACTTCGTCTCCTCTTCCTACCTCCACTTGAGTATAAGTGCTAAAAGAAGGCCGAAGAGCTATGATGCTCTTCCATACTCCAACCTCATGAGGTCCTGCTACTCTTGGACGTCTATTCTTCTCGCTTGGTCCTGAATATAGCACACGCCATCCATCTCCACAGTCTCTCACTTTCTTCAGCAAGCCTCCACAATGCAACGAAATGAAAGAATTTGTGTAACACCTATTTGTAGAGTGTTTGCGGGCAATGGATCTATGGAATCTTGTGTTGTCTATAATTGGGATGCATTGCGTTTCACCAACAAAGTTGAAACCCTTTATAATAGCTTGCTGGGGTGTGAGACTACCTAAACACAGGAGAAAGATATGGGATTTTTTTATCCCGTTTTGTATTCTTTAATTGCTTTGTGGGAAAAGGAATTGGGGAAATTTTACAAATATAGAATTTCCTTTGCATAGGTTGAAGAGTTACTTTTTGTCCTTGCATTATGGATGGTTGGAGAGGGCTAAAGAACTAGATTTGTCTCCTTTTTTGGTTTTTTGCAGATAACTTGGAGTTGTAATTAGCTCTCGGGCCCTCTTTTGCATCTTCTTGATGCTTTTCACAAAATTTTGATGATTTGTCAAATATATATATAGATATATATATAGAGAGAGAGAGAAAGCAACCCATTCATTATGCTTCAAATTATAACAAGAGTGGAACGCTATGCTAAATCAGTGACGTAATTCACATTTCCATCTTTCCTGTAATCTTCATCTCTTCTTAATTCTTTTCTATCATAACATCCATGCTATGATAACAATTCACATATCTATACTATCATATAAAAAAATGATGGTGGAGCTCATTTTTTGGTGAATCCACAAGTTTTGGTGAAACTTCATACTCCTTCCGATAACACCCCTTCCACCACCTATAACTACCCACAACTTAAAGAGACTTACAAGTAGTTTTAAAAAAAACCATCGTGCATTTAAATAATTTTACTTCCACTTTTTTTTCACATTCCTTTTAAAAAAAAATGTTGTTTGCAAGTGAGCAATAAAAATTTGCATGTGTGCAAGTGAGCAATAATCATTTGCATCATGCATGCACCTACATCTTGTATATATATTTATATGCAAAAATAATTAGAAAGAAAAAGACACACACTAACCAAAATACAAAAAAATATTAACCTTCTCAGTTGCTTTCAAGCGATAGCACAAACAACAGGAAAGAGAGAAGGAATTTCGTCTCACCTCATGGTCAAAGTCAGCCATCTTTAGAACTATAGGTACAATTATTGGTTCAACACCAGACTTCTTTCTAGCAGGTTTTTTTTTGTCTGTCTCTGGGTCTTTAATAGTTTCACCTGCATGGCCAGAAAAAGTTACAAATCCAATCCACCCAAGTTTCACGTTTCAGTCATATCTTGTCAAAGACTAAAAGAACTGAAAATTGAAGGAAAAAAAAATGTAGTACAAGAAAACCTAAACGGATAATTAAATACGTAACATAATAAGGAGGGCAAATAAACCTTTGACGTCAGAAACACTAGGAGCAATATTAACTGATTCTAGACCATCCAAAACCTGGTTCAAGGGGTTAGCATAGGTCCCTTCCACTGTTGTTGCATTCTCAGGAGAGCAATTCTGATTCTTACTATCACCACCACACACAATGGAGGAATTACTTTCCATTTGTGTTGGATTTTTATTGTCTGGTATGAAAGAATTTGGTTCTCCAACTTTTGTGGGCCCGTCATTTGGTAAGTTTGGTTCCTCAACTTTTGTGGGCACATCATTTGGTAATTTATTCTCATCATCCATTAGGTATATACTTGGATCCAAATGTATCCCCTGTATTATCACAAACAAAATGTGGATCAGAAAAAACATGAATAAAAAATTCATGAGGTACAATAACGCTTAATGCATGTGTATTATTAATTTATCAAAGACAAATAATTCATGTCATGCAAAAACCAAGCAGTTTTGTTAGTATTCGCAACAATTTTGGTCCCTTTTTTTTTTCCCCCTTTTGCATCCTCATTTGTTCTTTTGGTTGGTTTTGGAGGAAACCATCATGTTCCTTCTCATAATTTCCTTGTTTCATTGCAAATGTATTTCTTTACATGAATACTAACTTAAGGTATGTATTTTCCCCCCATAAAATTTGCTTCTTTCTTATTCTGAGTGGAAGGTTCTTCATTCTCCTTGTGGTGTGTTTTTAACATGTATATAAATCTGTCTCTTTACAACTGCACATATAGTCTCAAATATCTTTTTTAATTTGTAAGTCACTCTAACCTGTCAAGTACTTCCTCTGTTCCACTTTAGAGACGTCAAAAAGGGGTGTCCAATTTGATAACTCCTAGTTTTTATGACCTGGCAATATTATCAACTTAAAATGAGTTTGGTAGACATTTTTAATCAAGGGATAATTTTGATACTTCGGACTCTATTAGTTAGGCGCAAACACATGCAATATTTGTCCCCCTTAAGAAGTTCGATTTTTCATGCCGATAAAAAAATTTGACTTATTTTTCATTTTCTTCTTTGACAAGTAAATCAGTTGAAATTCAATAATTCTCACTCTCATATGTCAAATGCGAGTCATATTCCCACATCCCATGTTCCGATGACGATGAATGCTTATGCAATCCAATGTACATTTCCTAAGTTACCTCATTTTTTTAAGCTGGTCATTTGGTTTACTTTTCTATTTGATTAGGATTCCCTTGATGCCAAACGAATTATGATATAACTTTATTACTTACTAAAAAAAGGAGTCCTAAGAGTTTTATCAGCCTTCATTTTATACATATATTAAGAATCAGGTTATTCAATTCATACAATCTTGTCAAATATAATTACCCAAAAAAACAAAAAAAAAATCTTGTCAAATAAGTTGGCAACAGAGTGCTGAAAATAAGTAAACAAATGAATTAAGTAAAAAGGGCACTGCAAATGTATACAAACAAGCTCTACAACATTGTTTTTCAATGGTCAATGTACCTCAATGATTATGGGTTTTCCATCTTTCATTGCTTTCTTTAGATCACCATTCAAACCTACAAGGAAATGAAAACTACTCAATGCAAATAATATTTCCTGAAAGCTTCCTAAAAGCTTAAAATGTATTCATGCATGTGTAGTTTACCTTTCCGAACTATTCTGCACTCCCTACAGAATTCAGTAATTAGTTCCTCAGAAGAGCTGAATTCTCGTGCCCATACAGGGGAAGATGCCAGTGGGGCACTGAATATGATAAATAAATAAAAAGAAAGAAAGAGCATTAGCACGCCAATGTGGTGATTGAAATACAACAAGACATTGTAGCTGAAAATTTTCCCTTCAGGAACTGTTCTTTAAAGCAAGGAGTAGTTGTCATGACTCATAAAAAGGAAACCAGCTTGAAAATTTTTCTAGAAATATGCTTATTCACGCTATTCCTTCAAGTTACATACACACACACACACACACACATATATATAACTTATTACTTCAAGCTGAAAAGAATCTAATACAAACTCCTATGAAGAACAAAAAGGGCAAAGAGTACAAAAAGATCAAACAGTAAGTGTAGCAAAGTCCATACATACGGGGAACCCTTCTCCTTCACCTAGCTACAAAACCTCATATAAGATTTATATGTATGAGATATATCAAAGAAAATGAGTATACAACTCAACAAATCCTTAGTCGCAAACTATGTAACACAGACTCTTCTAAATACATGGCATACCGATGTTGGATACCCGACACATGAACAATTGGATTAAGGGTATGGTATGTGTGTCCTAATATAACTGGATACATATTTAAAAGTTCAATTTTAGCACATAATTATGCACAAAACTTGTATTTTATGCATGAAGTAATCTAATGGAACCTTGTTAATACCATATTATTTTATAAAATAAAATAATTATATTAAATATTTTCTCGTGCCCCCGTGTCCTTGAATAAGAGAACTAACGGATCTAGCTCTTTTATATATATATATATATATGTGTGTGTACAGTTGTACCCAACACCCATATCTGAGCCCATGTAATAGGTCCTAAACTAGTTGAAGTTGGCTACAAGAATTCTCTTCCTCTATTCAATTAGTATCATATCATTCAATTAAATAAATTCTCAAGAAATGTATATGCCTTGAAAAGGGATATCCAGATTACGCATCTCCCATCATTACCTTTAACTTTACAGCAAATATCACCCAACTACAAAGAGAAAAGCCATGAAATGCAAGTAAACTCTATAGATTTTGATGCACAAGATTTATTTTAATATGGAAAGAACTAAAGAAATGTCGCTAACCAATTCTTCTGACATGGTTTTCAGTCAACACCATACTGGCACGGTCATTTATGTATAGCTGCCACCAGATACTTGAGCAAACATAATATGATTCACAATGATGTCCCTGCAATCTAGCAGTCATCTACCTTTTGTGATTTTACTACTGCCTCTTTTCAATTAAATTACATTTTTGTTTCAAATAGAGTATCATCAATCTAACAAGCAATCACAACCAGCAATCTAGATATGGCAAAGTACAGAAAATTATGCGCTGCCTACTAATAATACCGGGAAAGACAGATTATTGTGAACAATAAATAGTATGTCAAATGGAGTACACATCAGGTAATTTTCAGAAAGAGGGACTGAATTTGTTACATACTCTGTTGCTGTGCGTAGCAATTCATAAACCATGTCTGTCTGCAAGATTAAGAAACCAAAATGTCAAGTCCGTAAAATAACAGCATGCCTGTGCAAGTGTGTACATGCTCAATTATGTGTGTGCATGTTTGCATGTGAGAGAGAGGCAGAAATATTCTTACAGAATTATGTCAAGTCAGGTTCACCTGCAAGACATTTGGCAAGTTTAGCCTTTGTGCAAGTTGGGTAGCAATTGTAGACTTCCCAACACATGCAGTGCCACATACAAGAATGACCAACGGTACTCTTTGATGGTGAAATCTAAAAAGAATGTAATGAGGAAAAGCAACATTAGAATACAAAGCAGCATTTATTTCTTCTTGTTTGTCTTCAGGCAGTAAAAGGTAATTTTTCATTAAAAGGATATGAAGATTAATATTGTAAAATCCTCTTCCAGGCATCACCAAAAGCACATACTTTCCTAACATCTTCCAACACAAGTCTTTATCTATGTCTAAGACTTTTTGCTAAATCTTAAGTGTTAAATAATTCATATCAACATTATTATTTCTGTTAAGAATACTTACAAGGGAATTTGCAAAGCTAAATGTGGGTCTTGCTTCAAAATTACCGGCTGATACATATAACATTCATGCTAATATATTAGCACTCTTTTTCTCTTTTTTTCTTGTCTTTTGCCTGCACAAATATTTTTAAGTCCATAGAAGTTTTGGTGTTAACGATCTATTCTAGTATTGTCTTGCTCTAGTACGATGCCTCCAGAAAAACAAATTTCATCCCAGACAAAAATACATATATATATATATATATTTATGCTTGCATTTAGTCAACATCTTCTCAGCCCTTACTGAGATGAGAAAATTTGAATCCATCATATTCTTGGGGGACAGTTTGAACCACGGGCATACCACTAATTTTGATAACAATACGCTATGACTGCTTATGCTAGGCCAAGTTCTACTCAACTTTGGGCACAAATTTACAGGCCCAACCCAAAACAAAGTGTTAACTACAACATGTCTATGTGGAATAAGTTACCAACAACATTGTAACATCCACTTTTGTTTCATGTTCTAATTCTTATGAGTTGTATTTCTACAGTGAAGCCTCAGCACAAAGTTCAGACCCCTAGCCCTCTCATAGGCTGGGCCCAAAGTCTACCCCAGCTCCTGTCCCACATTGGGCCCACCATGAGCATCATGAACATTGATCCTCGACTCTCTCTCTCTCTCTCTCTCTCTCTCTCACACACACACACACACACACACACACACAGAGACACAGAGAGCAAGCCACGTGGAACAAAGAATTGGTAGCCAATAAATAACCTAAAAAGCAAGTATGCACAATGCACGCATTAAGGCATGGGATCCAAGGTGGGAGAAGTCTGCAAGAAAGCTTACTGACCTTGTCATCATATTATAACGATTTATATACTCTTCACCAAAACCCCGCCGCTCCATGAGCTGCAAATAAGTATGATAATAATATGTCATTCTATTACATCTGACATCTACAAATTCAGAGAAATGCTTAAACAGCCTTGGCATTGTTGATATATTGCAGTTACATAAACTAGAATGTACATAAGAATTTGCATAGATATTGATGAGGAAAGAAGCAGAGAAGAAAAGAACTAACCAAATAAGTCAAGAAAAGACAAGAAGCTCAGAGAGAGAAACAGAGCAAGAGAGATAAGAAGCAAGAGAAAAGGGGAAGGAAGAAATCAACCCGCACGCTATGCATTCTCATTCAAATTGTCATACTCATCATTCATAAATTGGTTCCACCAACATACATGCAATGTTTAAAAAAGAAAGCAAAAGTAAACCAAGGGCCTTCTGCTGTAGAGATGACGCATAAACTTTTGCGTTGATGCAGCTGCCATTATGTCTGATGATCTTACAATATTTCTTGTTGATCTTGACATCCTTTTTAGGTGGTGCAACAATGCAAAGCACATCATACGAATCGACAAACTCTTTCAAGGTTAGCTTTAGAAACATGTTCTTTGGGACAGTCCTCAACAACCTCTTTCACACGTTCTTCAATGACCTTAATGTTATCATCCTCACAGGTAGGCCACTAAATGGAGGAGGATTCAACAATGTCTCATAGAAGAATGGCGTGTGGTTAGATGACCGACAGCTCATTGCTTGGGCCAGTGGGATGTCTAGTGACTGTTTCATATTCCTGGGCGTCAGTGATAGCTTCGTCAAGTGTGGTGACAACCCTACAGATAAGCTTTTAGGTCGTCACATAAAAGTCATACCAAATTTGCTCACAATTTTTGCCTTGTCTTTAATTATATTATGTCTCAACAAAAAAATCATTGAATTGAAGCTAACATTTCATTAGGCACCTGGTCCCATGTGTAAGGTGATTCCATTGGTTTAACAAATTGATTACACCCAGAGTCATGTCTATGATGCATCCCTATCATTCCTCCAATCATGACAGTTCCAATTATGGGCTACAGTAAGCTCTTTTTTTTTTTTTTTTGTCCAACAAACGACGAGACCTCTCAAGGTTACCCAACCTAGTAGTTAAACTCCAATACACCCGCCACCTAGAAACCATTTTGGTTTGGATGATCATTAGTTAATCGTTCATTTCTTACAAAGAGGAAATTAATCTTGGCATCAACCTAGTCAATGCTTCAAATTAGGTCGAGTTCATGGTACTAACAGTTGGACTAGTACTGACAAGACAACCTGTTGCTCACCCCCCCCCCCGGGCAAAAAAAAAAGAGAGAGAGCACTAGAGTGTCCTGAAAGTGTCATGATTAAATGCTCCTTTTTTGGATATTATATCCTTATCCTGCAATATGATATCCTTGAGTTGATTTTGGAAAATAAAATAAGGTGCTTCTTTTGGAATGGAATAACCTTATATCAGAATAGGATAACCCAAAAATGAAATAGGATATCCCTAAGTCCAGATACATAGCTAAGAAGCCCGGACATCGGCACATTACATGTCATGATTTGGACTCTCAACAAGTAAATTTTCCCCCAAAAAAAAAACAAAAAAAGCAAGCAAAAAATGCCAGACAAGACACGGGAGGGACACGCAAATATATATATATATATATATATTGTGTCATATATATAAAATTTTATTCAATAAAAATAAAAAATGAAACCAAAGTAGATAAATCACACATAACAAATGGAATACATTGTTAAGTTCACTCTTAATTCATGTAAACCTTAAAGATTTCCTCACTTCAACTTACTCCTAGCTAACTGTTACCTTACGTATACTAATTGCCACCAGTCTGGATTCTAAAAAGAGAGAGTAATACAAATACCTTAAATAAATTTGCTTCAAGATCAGATTGAGAGCTGCAAAACATTCAAAATTAATTAATTTATTATATAAGTGAAAGTTGAAACAAAAAGAAAAAAAAATTCAATAAAATAAAGGACGAGATATGATTACACATCCAAAAGGCTATTGTCTACTAGCAGCTTTTTGAGTTCAAGAGCAATTTTAATGGCCACGTGATTAGGAATCTGTAATAAAAAAATCATGATTCATTACATCAAAGTCTTTTCAACAAGGATTGACAGGGAAGATGAATTTGTAGAATTTAAAAGTAAATTAAATAAAAAATATGTACAAAATGATAAAATAAATGGGGTACTTAATATTGCAATTTAATTGGCATAACACCCACATTCGACAGTACTCTGGGTACAAAAACACAATGCCAATTTTCCTCATCTCAACATTTTTCTCCTCTCTGTTCATTTTCCACTCCTTGAGGATCATTGCCAAATGCAATGTACTTAGTTAGGCAAATAAACAAGCCTATTAGTAGGTTGTTTAAGCTTCTTTGAAATCCTTATCAAGCTTAAAAATATGTGTTCTAAGGCTTGTTAAGCGTTCAAGCTGATCCCAAATAAACTTGAATCGAGAAGAGTTTGAGTAGCTTGATAATTGTGCATAAATTTAAATTTATCCAGCCCGAGGTCAAAGCTAAACGAGTTACAAATTTTGTTCAAGCTTGGCTTGGTTTTGTAATGAGTCGATCTTGAGTGAGTTTTTGACGAGTCAAATGCAAACTAAGCTTGAGCTATTTGGAGCATTTACAACCCTGAGTATACCAGAGAAACACATACTAAACTACAACCCAAATCCCAACAAAAGAATGCCTCTAATGCCATAAATTGAATGCAAAATTCATGTGAACAAGGGTGGAGCAAGGATTTCGTTTTTTTTTTTTTTTTAAATAATTTGATATAAATAAAATTTTGAACAAAAAAATTAATTTATCAAATAAATAGTAAAATTGAATTTCATATGTTATTCTTTCTCTTCCTAATTTTGAAACTAAAGAAACCCATTAATGCACTGCGAGAAAAAAATGGTAGCACATTATTCAATGTGTCCAAGAATTCTAATTCAAATAGAAATCATAAATTCCAAATAAGAATTAAAATGAGAAAAAGAAACACAATCCTTTATCATTATCTTTGTAAGATTTTGACTTGATCTAGTCTCCAAACGGAAAACTACATCAAATCTTTCAAAATCTAGAGAAGTACAAATTTTTCTTTTTGATCTTTCATTTTTTTTTTTTTTTTGGAAGTAATTTTAGAATTTATGTTGATAACAAAATGTTCATATAATTTTAGAGGGGGATATCCAAAATTTTAACTAACTATTGGGTCTTTTAACTTATGAGTCACATGATGAAACTCTGGGAAAAAAAGTAATTAAGGGTAGGCCAAGATGTGTGATAAAAATATCAGAAAACCAATTTGGTTTTGCGCCAACTAGATTGACCATGGAAGCAATTTCCTACTAAGAATATTAATGAAAAAATGTAGAGAAAATAAGAAATGTTTTCACATCATTTTTATTGATTTGAAGAAATCATGTGATAAGGTCCTAAGGCTGCGTTTGTTTAAGGGATTAGATGATGGGGGATAAGTAATACCGTGGGACCCACTAATGGGATTGGATAAAAAATGGGATTAATTTTTTATGTGGGATTATTTTTTTGGTGTTTGGTTGGTGGGATATAAAGTGAGATAAAAGATGTGATTTGATATGTAATGTGATAGGAAATAATTTTGAACCTTTGGATCTTGGAGGGAAGCAATCGGCAAGGGGGGACTAATAATACCCCAACCCCCCCTGGGTTTACTCATCCCCCAAAACTACTCACTAACACTCCAATCTGTGGGTCCCACGAATTAACCAAAAAACCAAACAAACACCTCATTGTTGTGGGTCCCACGGATGAGGGCTCCAATCCTACATCTTTTATCCGGTAAACAAACGCACCCTAAGGGAATTATTTACAAGGGTAAGAATTGTTGGCGGTGATACAATAATTGTGTACCAAAGGTGTTTTTAGTGACTGTATAATACCTATCAAACTGAAAGAAAAATTCTATAAGACAACTATAAATTCAACTATGCTTTATAGTATAAAGTGCTGATCCTTAAGAAGTAACATACTCACAAAATGAATATGGTGGAAATAAGGATACTAAGATTGATGTGTAATAATTAAAAAAAAAAAAAAGATAAAATAGACATGAATATATTCAAACAAAAAAAAAATTGAAGTGACACTTACAGAAGAGAAATTAAAAAAATTTCATTTAGAATGGTTCAGTACATCCAACATAGACTTAGATATGCACCGGTAAAAAAAAATGATTGGATCAGGGTCAAATGAGTAAAAAGGACAAAAGGTATTTGTGAAAAAAACTTAATTTTAAGTAAATTCTTGAAAAACATAACTTTTGATAGAAATGAATAGAGAAAAAAGATTCATGTACTTGAACCAACTAATTTCGGACCAAGGCTTTGTTAAGTTGACTTGTTCAAAGGAGGTACCCAAATTTCAAATTATATTACTTATTACACATCAAATATATATATATATATATATATTATGCAATATAGCATGCACATCATGAAGGTAGTACATATGAATACAGAAAATTTAATGCCTATAGTCACGACAAAATCCCATCAAAGCAAGAGCCCTTAAAGTATTATCTCAAAGCAGCCACAGGAGTAAATGTGTACTGGGATCGGGATCATAAACTGGTTGCCTCTCAACAATTGGTAAACCAATTCGAAGTAAGACTAATTTTAATTTGGACAGTCCAATAAGTACCCAAAAAGGGTCTTGCTCTTTTTTTTACCCCTTTTCCCTTTATAGTCAAAACAGGACCTTGCTAAGTATGATGGTATAGAGTAGAAGTATAACAAAGTTTTTGTCTCTGTGAATGTGTATAAACAAAAGTTAAAAAATCAGTATGACACAAAAAAAGGGGATCAAACTGGGGATTAAAAATTAATACGGCAGTAAGCCTTTGTTTGAGAGAGCTGGGGAGGGCGAACGGGGAAAGGAAAGGAAGGTTAATTATTTTTTTCTGGTTTAGGAGAGATGGGAAGGAAAAAAAAAAATTTCTGGTCTGAGAGAGATGGAAAAGAAAATGGAAGATAAAGTAAAATATATATATAATTAAAAATATTACATCCTTTAAAATATAATTATTTGTGATAGATATTTATAAAAATAATAAAAAAGAATAAAAAGGCCAAATAGGAAAACATAAATTACAACTCTTTCACACCCATAAAAGTCTCTAATTCCACAACACCTCAAATTGAGGTGGAAAGAAAACTTGGTAAATGCAAATGAATTAGTTACCTTCCTCCCTTTCATTCACTCTCTCTCCCAAACTAGATAAATCTTTTCCCCTTTCCCTCTCAATTCACCTCCTCCCAAACAAGAAAATATTTAAGTTCAAAATTTTATTTAAGCGTTGTAAACCTTAGTGACGGTCAACATTCTGCTGAGCAAGAATCTGGAGAGGACGTAGTAATGATCCGCATTTTCACCCAACCATACCTTCACCTGAAGCAACAAACAAGATGATGATGACGACGACGATGATAATAATAATAATAATAATAATAATAATAATAATAATAATAAAGGAGGAATCAATTAACGAAAGAACCAATTCTATTAGGGTTAGGTCGGTGAAGGGACCTTAACGAAATCGTATTTGGAGGAAGCATTTCGGATAGGGAATTTGGCGGCGGAAGTAGAGGAGTCGCTGCGATTCTCTTCTTCATCGGGTTCTCCTTCTTCACGTCCTTCTTCGCTACGGCCATCGCGATTGGCTATTAACACTCCCTTCTCCTTCTTCATCTTCTCTCTCTCTCTCTCTCTCTCTCTCTGTGTTCACTCTTGCAGCGCAGTACCAGCAAATGGACGAGTTCCTTGGTGGGGGAATAAAGGCAGGAAAACTGAGAGAGAGAGAGAGAGAGAGAAAACCTTCACCAAAAAAAACAAGCGGGGGTGTGGAACGAGAAATGGACCCACAGACATATCTTTACACGCTTGCGGCTTAGCTGATGAAGTACGCTACTAATTTTAATTTCCATTCCACTCGGGTTCTAGAAGGTTTCACTGTTTATTACAGGAGCTGCTGTAAAAAATATGTTAAAGATTTATTTTTTTAATAATATGTAATTTTTTATATTTATATTAATTGTGATTTGATCAAAATATTTTTATTTTTATTTTAAAAGTAATTTTAATTAAATTAAATTGAAACTATTAAATTAGATATAAATAAAATTTAACTCTTGATTTTCTGCAATTCATACAGTAAATTTTTTTAAATTAACCTCTTGAAATCCCATCCCACCTAGTGTGTTTGGAACAAGGAAAAGAAATAACGGAAAAGGAACTAACTCCTTCCTCCTTTAGATTCCCAAGTGAAACAATTAAAACGTATTGGAGTTAGAGTAAGTTTACTTACATTCTATAAATATATTTGCATCTTTTAAGGTGAGTCTATTTACACTTAACAAATGAATTCTTGCAGTCTATTTTATTTTTTCATTAAATAAAATTTCACAATTACCCTCATTTTTTTAGAAGAGTATTTATGATATTAAAATTATACAATTTATAATTTATTTGTGAAATAAAGTACAAAAGTCTATTTGTAAAATAAAAAAATAAAATGAAAGTACCTGAAACAAATAGGCGACCCTTCGAATTATTTTCTCTTTCTCTTATATTCTTTTACAATGTATTCAATTTTATAATAAATGAGAAGTGGATGGGTTGAGAATAATCCTATTCCTTTATCAACTTTTTTCGCTCCATAATAACTTTAATCCTCGGCTAAGTGATATGTATAACATATAATATATTATTTAATACAAATAACATTTAATTTCTCAATGTTATAAAATGTAAAATTTTCAAATACTCTCGTAAACAATAAATTAATCCATTGTAAGCTTACCACAAAAAAAATAATAAAAAAATACAATGCGGGTCGATCTACTAAATAAAAAAATTAAAACAAAACATGTAAAAATAAAAAAGTGAGAATGTATCTAATCATTAATGATCCCTCAATTTTTTTAACTTAAATATAACATTTGATTTTCAAACAATAATAGGAAAAAAAAAATTTAAATATCTTCTACAACAGCAAAATAATCAACTACAAGTTTGCTAAAATAAAATAAAATGTGACACGTGTCAGTCTTTCAAGTAAAAAGTAAAAATAAAAAACATAAAAGTAAGATACATATTGGACCATTAATAATTCTTGTAATTTTTATTATAAAATAACATTTAACATTTAAACACTAAAAAATTTTTAAATATTTTCATGTCAGCAGCAAAGAGATCTACTGTAAACTTATGAAGAAATAATAAAAAAAATATAACACAATTGGATCATCCAAACAAAAATGAAACATAAAAAAGGCAAAAACAGAAAAGGAACATGCGTTGGACAGGGCTCAATCCATCACATTTTAATATAGAATATTACAAAATAATAGAATAATTCAAGGCCAAATAAATATTTCTTCTTCTTTTTTTTTTTCTGAATTTTGAATAAGTTACGAAAATTTTTTGAACATTTAATTAAGGCTAACTTTGCCAACACCAAAGAGATGTAGCTTTTTACCAAATACATTTTTTTTTATATAACCTTTTTTTTTTTCAAAATTTGATATATTTTTTACTTTCGATAAACTTGGAGCAGACTATTCACATTTTTCTTTAAAATCACAAAACAACTGCTCAACACTTTAAAATTTTCACATCCGGGTAAAAATGCTGGATTTTTTTTTTTAACTTACCAAAACAAATTGCTGGATTTTTTTTTTTTTTTCTTAATAAGTTGGCTTTTTCACCCATGCATGAATTTTCTATGTTTTTTTTTTTTTTGTATTTTTTTAAAAATAAATAGCATACTTAGAAACAACTAGACAGAAAAGAAAATCAAATTTTGATAAAAAAAAAAAATTACACCTTGTTAGTGCTTTTATATGATTTATTTGTATTGATAATTCTCAAACAAACACTTTGTTTGCATTTGATTAGAAATTTTATTATTTAATATGTCATAATGTCATTTAATTATTCGTGGATTTTCATGTCAAGTGTTTGAACACGTCCTAAATAGTGTTCGGATATTTCGTAATTTCATTTGCAGGATGTTTGAGTAAAGATATTAATGGTAGAAAGATTGGAGAAGGGTCGAGTTTTAATTCAAGAGGCTCTTGGGCTTCATGAGAAGTTCACATCCGAGAACTGCCTGTGATAATTTGTTGTACTTTATGCCGAAATTACAGCACACTTCCCACGATGTTGCTGCCAAGTAACCAACAAAACATCTCCCGGCGACAGCAAAACTACTGGAATTAATCCGCGGACAACTGAATCTGAAGAAACCCGAATAGAACTCTTTTTTGGAATTTGTACTTTGACAATCTTGTAGTAAACTTGTTATGTTTGCAATCTTGGATACTGACTCCCTAATTTGGAGACTGAAGGAACACCAAATCAAGAACAGTATTCCATTACATTATTTGGCCAATTTGAATAGTCATACGTATAAAAACTATAAACAATTCCTGAATAAAAGCCAGTCTCTTCAATAGATTCAAAGCTCTATTAGTCCTCTGTTTTGCCATAAAGAAAGTGTCTTCCAAGAATGAAGCATTCGGCAATATATATTCAATACTGGCCAAATACCAAGCATGGACTAATATAAACATAAAAGAACTTCAACAGGAAGAGATGACTCATGCTGGAATCGCAAATTGGCTTGGCAGAGAAGCAACTAAAGTTCAAAGACAAATAAAGGACTGAAAATCATAAAACCCTGAAAAGATGACTTTACAGAACAAATACTATTACAGTGATGTTATTAACGTGTAATTAGCATGGCAAAGTGAACACTGTAACCCAGGGACGAAGTCAGGATTTTTGGTTAGGGGAAGACCTGATTTTCGTGGTTTTTAAAAATATATATATATATATATATATTGATCACAATGTTATGCAAATGCCAGGTGAAATGGCATGTAACGGGATCGGAAGGCCTGAATCTATTTCACAATGGCGTTTAAGTAACGGCCATTCTTTGAAGCCATGCCAGATACATTGAAAAGAATTAGTTCACTGGCACGTCTACAAAATTTATCATAATCATTAGCAACTGTGTGAGTCGAACAATCTCCCCCAGCAAAATACATTCTAATCTTCATGAGGGAGGATATATAGAAGAATGATTACATCATAATGGCAAAGTACAATAATAACAAGACCTTTTGCATTCACCAAGTGAATCTTTCGATAATATGATCAGCATAAGATCAGATTACGAGCATCAAACGAGTCTCAGGACTTCTTGAAGAATTTGCTGCGTCTCTTTCCCATGCCAGTCCCCGCAAGGCTTGACAGAATAAGAGATTTGGTATCAGGCCTCCACTTGAACTCTTTGAGGCCAGAAAACAAAGCTGACAAGGCAGGGGTTACTTCACTTTCCTTAATGTTGTTACACGATACAACTCGGAGCCTTTGAAGCTCCTTCCAGGAAAGAATCAGAGACTCCAGGCCTTGAGTCGTTAGCAGTGGACAACCTTCTAAAGATAGGAACTTCACCCTTCTGGAAAAGATGTAAAAACACGTAGCTAGTAAGCTTCCCATCGAAGAACTATCAAAATGAATAAGCTGAGATACTATTCCATCTGTACTTTATCTACCCGTTTTCAAGAACATTAGCACCATACAACATGCATTTTTCTTTCCTCAGAACAAGCAATTGGAACTTTAAAATTTAAGTTGATAGGAGTAAAAACATAATTATGCAACTACAAAAGTGATACAGCTAAATAGAAGTCAACAATTTTAAAGAGCATACCATATCTCAATAGTTTTAGCCACCCCTACTTGTTTGAGACAGCTATGTTGAGGGGGTGTTTGGGAGCCAAAATTTTACAAAAAGTTACAAACTTTTACAAGTTTTCACTTATTTTCGTTCCCTATGCGTACTATACTCTTACCCACTTTCAACCGCGCAGAGTTACTATAAAATTTTCATTCAAGCCGTTCAAACGGGCATATTTGACGCCATTTGAACAAGTTTTATCAGAAAGTAACCATCCAAGACTAAAAAGTGACTGACGCAATAGTTATTTTTTGTCAGAAACCATTCGAGCATAAAGCATCTACCCCGTTCGAATGTATTCTGTCAAAAATTTTGAGTTTGTCTTTCAAACGCTAAAAAATGACTGATGCATTACACTTTACTAACTTTTTGCCTTCCAAACACCCCTTGAATTGAGTATACAGATCTCATGTTTCCACAGATGTGCCATCTCTGTGCACTTTGTGCGGTAGCATGCACACCAAGCATAAAAGCAGATAGATATCCTGATTTTTACTAATAATTAGACCTGCTCAATATTATTCCAACTTCAAATACCTAACCTCTCGTATCTCAACTCAACTCAATTCAACAAAACCTTAATCCCAAACTAGTTGAAGTCAGTTACACGAATCCTCTTATTCCATTCATTTCTATTGTAGGTTATGTTTTCCGTGAGATTATACGATGACATTAGTTATTTCTCGATAATTTTAGTCCACGTAACCTCACTTCTCCTATATTTTGTTATTCAATAGAAAGTCCATTTTCATATTTTATCAATTTAACAAAGTAGCTGTACATAGGAAATAGTTGTATAATGTCAGTAACACAGATTGAAACCACCATTGCAGACTAAATAGGCACAGAGGAACTTTAATTGAAGTAACACATCTCAAGCAACTTAGATTACCAGCAGAATCAGACAATAGTAGAAGTTCATTTTGTCTACCCCTACTTAGCAATACAACAAGTATGAAGGAAGAGAGTAAGAGGGCACCACACCTGCAGATACCAGCATAACTGAACATGTCATTGTCCAGTCCCCAACAATTCTGGAAGACAATCTCCCTTGCAGCCCCAGACACAAGAAACAGTGCTCTCACACTCCTTTTGTCCCTTAATTGGCACCTCTCCAAATGCAACCGCTCTAGGGTCGCGCAAGAGCCCAAATGCTCATCAAGCCCCGGACTGCAATCAATTTTTTTACAAGATTGAAACCTCAAAGTCTTCAAATTCTCACAATATGAAAGAGCCGACAACCACCCATCCTCCATCCTATGATTACTCAGAGTCAGCTCTTCAAGCATTTGACAGCACTGTCCAATTGCTTTGATCCCATCATAGCTCCCCTCACATCCATTGAGCTCAACCTTCACCAACCGACTACAACCCTGTGCCAATATAGTCAAACCAATGTCCGAAACCAAAGACCCATAAAACCCATCAACATTCCCAATCAATTTTAGTATCTGAAGATTCTGACAAGCGGCGATACCGCGAAGAACCCGGTCATTACACCTATGCAACTCCAGCTCTTGCAATGTGGGACATTCCTCAGCAATGCTCAACAAGCCCATTTCACTAGCATTGATAACCATAAGCTTTCTCAAATTTGGGTACCCACTAGCTAGTACCTTCAAGCCAGAATCAACTTCATCCACTGACAAAATGTAGTTCTCCGGCACAATCCCATTCGGGGGAAACTCAGAATCTATATGGAGAGAAACGAGTTTATGAGTAATCAAAATACCTGAGTTTCGAGGCGAATTAATACATCCACGAACCAAATCGACGTGGATGAGATTTGGGAATCGCAGGAATAAGCGACCCGATGTGAGGAATTTCCAATCCAGAAGCTTCAGGGACCGCACGAGGCGGCCTTGGAGATTCAACCACCGTTTGGAGACGAGGAAATTCGATTTCCTCTGCGATTCGGGTAGTTTTGAGAGGATTTGGAGGAGAAGCTCGTCGGAGAGGAGGGAGGTGGGGTCGGAGACTAACTTTGAGCGATCGAGAACTGCGGTTTTGTTGGATTCGGGCGTGAGATTGGCGATGGGTGATTTGGTGAGGGATTGGAGTTTCATAGCGAAGACTACATGGTTGAGAGCTTTCTTGTTCTTGAGCCAGAGTTCTGACCAACCTGGCGGCGCTCTCTTCAATGGAGGGCTGCGTTCTGGTTTTTCTGGCGAACAAGACATCGTTTGGCTACTGTTCTCGCAGTTTCTGCTCTGCTTCTTCTTCTTCTTGATCCTCCTCCTCTGTTGCTTCTCTGCATCACCTCTTTCTCTCTCAACTCTACCCCGCTTTCTCTCTCTCACTCTGCACAGCTTCGTCTTCTCTGAAGCTCTCAAATTGGAATTGAATCTGTTTACTTCTCTCAGCCCATGATGTTGCTCTGTTCAACGTCTCTGCCTCTGAATTTTCCAAACTCTCGTCTTGATTTGCTCTCCAGTATTCTCCTCTATCCACCTTTTTCTATGCTCCCAACGGACTTCTGCCGGTGGGGTCCATATAATTGCATTTTTTAAAACTCATGCGGCACTTTTTGTCTCCATCCGAGAATTTGAATTACACCAAAACTAATAAATAATACCAATTTGAATTCGCATAATTAAAAAAAGAAAAAAAAAATGTCATGGCTCATCGACTCAGGGGCTGTTTGGCAACAAGAAAAAAAATTAACTTCGCACAAGTTTTTGACAAGTGTCTCTTCGGTGTTTGATTAGGTATTTAATAAAATTTTATAAAATTTAATTACTTTTTAGAAAATTTTAGAAAATTATCCAAATTTCCTTAATTACTTTTTGAACGAGTCTTTCTTATGATTTTTATACTTCATTTTAATTATTTCTTTTTTTTTTAAGATGTCTCTTTAATTATTTTCATGTCACAAGATTTTTAGACTTTCCCTTTTTTTTGACAATTCAAAATAGATCACCTTATGTGTAATTTAACTAATTTTTAATATTTAATTTAAGTAATTTTTGAAATTTTAAATTAATAATTTCTAATGACTATAAGTAAATCATAAGATTATTAGGATAAGTATTTAGGTTTAAAATGCATGTGTTAGTAATTAACATAACAACAATAAGAATAAAGTTTAATTTTGATACATTGCAATACAAAGACTATTTTCAGAATATAACATGTATTTATGATTATTACTTTTTATATTTTATTAAATTACAAAATAATAATATGGCAATTATAAAATACTGCTTGTAGATTTTTTTTTTTACTGGCAGTATATTAAAATTTAACTCACAATAATAATATAAAAATAAAGTACGCGTAAATACTTACAACAATCAATATATGCGTGTAGGAATACAAATAAATTAAATCATGTATTGTTCAATCTTAATTTAAAATCTTTATCGAGATTGAAAATGTGTTAACACTTAATTTGTTAGCTTTTAAGTTAAGTTTGAGTAATTTAATTATTTTACTCAAATTTAAACATATGAATTTAAGTTTGAATCGAATTCTTGAATTCGAAACTAAATAAGTTATAAATTACGTTGAATTTTGACTTAATTATATAAGACACGTGTGATCTATTTTAATTAAATTTTTATTATTAAAAATATAATTTATATATTTCTTTTTTTTTCTCTCCTCTCAAAATATCAAAAGATAATTATAAAAATAATTCAAGAGCCTAATCAAAAGGCCATTAAATAAATGTCATTGGACCACTATTTCAAAAAAAAAGCTCATACTACTTCCAAGATTTTGACAACGGAGACCAAACATTTCGTAGTGCCATCATCTTTGTGATGACTATTCAAAATAAATATTGTTCAAATAAGGTACAAATTACAATCTTGTATATTTCATTAATTACCTTTGTTTAAGAAAATATATAATCAGTCTTCGAATTAACATCTATTATATGTGACAGAAATGCATGTTTTGGGCTGTCGAATTTGAATAGTTGCAGCGAGTATAATTCTTGACAAACTAAAATTTAATATGTTAATATTCATGTGATTAAAGTTAATGGGATGTGTTTTAGGAATGGACCGAGGCTTTCAGATTTTTTTTCTTTTTTTTTTTTTCTCTTCTTTAAGTAGTGATAGCAGGTGACGAAATGTAATAAACTTACTTGATCATTAACTTCAAGACTTAAGAATTAATCGAGGTGCACCCACAGGGCCATATCAAATTATTTTGAGATCTGATACGAAAGTAATCTAGGCTTAAAACTTTGGGTCTTGTACAATACTCTTACAAGATATTATTTCTATAAATTAATTAAAATCAGTTCTAAAAATATTTGAGATTAAAATAAGTATTAAAGTTAGGAGGTATTATTTCTATAAATTAAAATAAATTCTAAGAATATTTGAAATTAAGATGAGTATTGAAGTTAAAGGAATGATAAAATTAAAATAATTAAATATATATATCTATATATTTTAAATTTAGGCGATGGGTTACGAGTTACTATTTTTATAAATTAAGATAAGTTATGAGGATTAAAGCTAAAGAAGAGATAAAATTAAAATAATTAAATATATATGTATATATATTATTAAATTAGAGGCCTTGTTATCGGATATGTTATGGGTACTATTTCTATAAATTAAGATAAATTCTAAAATTATTTGAAATGAAAATGAATATTAAAGTTAAGGAGAATAAATTTAAAATAACTAAATATATATATATATATATATATATTAAATTTGGAGCCTTTTTATTTAGACGGGACCATACACAATTGTTTAAATTGTCTAATATTTAAACCGACTCTTTGCATACAAGTTGGTTCAAATATCTTGAATCATAAATAAAAAAAAAAAAAAAAAAATTAATAATAATATAATAAATGTGATAAAGGGTGGTGGTGGCCGCGTCAATTGCGAAAGATGGTGGCAATGTTGTGAAGGTAAGTTGAAAGGTGGTAGCTGAGAACGTAAGATGGTGGCGGGGGCGGCAGAGGAAATTGGCATGTGCTTAGATGATTTGGTGGTAGTTATAGTTGTGGATAAGGAGAGGGGTAGCAGAGGTGGGTTAGTTGGTAGTGCTGGTTGGCATGAATACTTTTTTTTTTAACTTTTAATCTCGCTTATTTAATGATGATAAAATAAAAATAAAGGAATAAGCATTTTCTCCTTTTTATGAAGAAGGCGGGCATAACGTTCCCAATTTGCTTGAGCGTTTCAAGTAAAAGAACAAGGATGGTGTGCAATACTCAATAGCTTAATTGGGCCTAATTTAACATGTAATTGTGATTTTCGTGCTATTTTGATATCTTCGAACTTCAGTTGTGATCATGGGCTTAGTGACCCCGTTATTTGATAGGCCAAGTTGGGCCTGAGTTATATGGTTGGGCCTAAGGCCCATATCCCATTTGTTTTCCATCTGTTCCAACTTTTTATTTCTTCCTCCTTACCTCCCTCAGTTTTTTTTTTTTTTTTTTTCCCCGTTCTTTCTTTTGGTCTGCGTAGTAGAGGGAGAGAAAGAATGGGAGGTGGTTAGAATTTTGTTTGCTCTTTTCACCATCTAGGCGTCTACATAACGATATGGATAGATCTTGATTGTTGAAGAAACCTTGGAAGGTTGAAGTTTAGAGCCTTAGGTGGAAATTTTCGCATTTCTTTGGATTTGAATTAAGGAGAACCATTAGTCTCTAAGACTACTGCTGCAGCATTCTCGTACTTTGGTTCTTACGGATTTGAGGCTACATCATACATGTGAAGAATATAAATATGCGTATATATTTATATTTGGGTTAGAGGGTTCTCGTGATTTCTTAAAAAAAATTGAACATTTGACGATAGATAAGCATGCTTTGAGATAATATTTACGTTTATACGTAGATATTTTGTTGAGTTGAAATTGACGTTGAGTTTCATATTTGGCTCAAAACTAAACTTGTCTGTGTTTAAACTCAAACATATATTAGGACGATTAGGAAAATTACAGACACAGTTTGAAAAGATGATAATGACTTGTGGAACGATAACGAAAAATAATATGTGCAACAGAAAAAATAATAGACGTAACGAAATTAGAGAGGTCAAAATGTTACGTAATGGTAACAATCGATTTTCAAAATTATGACTACAGGGCAATTATTCCAGGGCCAACCTATTAAGGTAATTTACTTGATTTTTTTATTTTGTTTCTTTCGAATCTCATACATTTACTATATGAATGCTATGCTTGATAAAATGAACTTAAAATTGAATAAAGTTATCAAAAGTGGACTTAAAATTGAATATATTTTGTTTGAGTATACAAGTATGATACGTTTGACTAGTTAAAAGTTTTTGATTATATCGCATAATTATGTCATCTTATCTATTGACCCATTTTCTTTGAATATTATTTGAATTCTATTGATCCATCTTCTTTCTTTCTTTATTTGGTTTATTTAATTTTTAATTTTTAATTTTTCTTAAAGGTAGAAGTGAAACCTAGAATAGAAACTAGTTTATCTAGTGCTGGTAACTCTTATTTTTGCCCAAAAAACACGAGTAGGATAAGTAAGGAAAAATACATATTAGTTAAAAAAAAAAAGTAATGGTGACACAAAATGGCCTTTGGTTTCTTTCTGTAACCCAGCATTTTAGTTTTCAAAGAAGGAAAAATTATATTGGACCTAGCCTCATTTGTTGAAAGCCCAAACAAATAAGGTTTATTCCTCTTCCAGGGTCTTGGCCTTCTGGGCTGAACTTTCATTTCCGAGAAGCTAGTACACCAAATAGGAAGGATGGAAAAAATATATAAATAAATAAATAAATCTCAAATCAGTATTAGACATTGTTGATTTTGGATCTTTATTTGATAACAACAGGCAAAGGAGACAAGGGTCATACCCACCTACAATAATGCTTTCGTGAGTCCGAGTTATCCTAACTTTTAACCAATTAATTATTAATTGATTTTTTTCCATATATATAAATTTATATGTATAATAAGTTAGTATATGTATTTTTTTAGTATGGTTATTATTTTGTGATGATTGTCCATTTTTGTCCGAGATTGGTGCCAACTGATGATAATTCATCTCCATTCATCTATATACCGTAAGTGCTCCGAACATATATTATCCGCTTTATACACTTTTTCATAGGCATTCGCATCCGTGGTTTTAAAATGCATTGTACTAAGGAGAGAGGTGTTGGGCGCTTATAGGTTATCACAGTTCGCGATTCCTCATTTTTGGTATCATCATCTAGCATTATATTATGACGTGTGTATTTTATTTAAAAAATTATATAACAAAAATTATACTAAAATTTCATGCACTTTCAAACAAAATGAGCTTAAGCCTTTGTTTGGGATAGAAAATAAAAATGAAAATGCATGAGATTTAAAAAAAATTACAAAAATAAAATATAAAAACCATTCATTAATGAATAGATTTTATTTTATGATAATTTTAATTAAATACAAACGTATATTTAAAATTTTATATTTTATATTTTTTTACTTATTTTTTCTCACTAAAGTCTCAACCCTAAGAAAGAGCAACTTAGCCGAGGTGGGATTGGAACTGAAATTTGTTTTTCAAAGTAAGTATTGCCAACAATTTTTCACCCTAATCCTTATCCTTAAATATAAAGAATATTGGTAAAAAATACCACCAACAGTGTCCCTATTTCTATATCTTTTTCCTATTTCATTCCTAATATTTAAGGAACGAAAAACATGCTCCCTATACATCATTTCTTTGCCACGTAACTCCCAATTTTGAAAATATGATCACTGGATTCAAATTTCAAACATGTACCTATTATAATTCAAAATTTGGAAATATTTATTAAAAATTAAAAATTTTAAAAATATTTATCAAAATAAATTAAATAAAAATTTTTAAAATTCAAAAAATATTTATTAAAGTATATGTTTTCAAAAAATATAGGTTTGAATTCAAATTGCAAAAAATGTTCATTTGACATAAAAATTTTAACCGAAAAAATCACTAACTTTATTGGTTTACAAAATTTACTGACATATAAAATCTAAATATAAAATCTATTGGGTACACAAAATTGAAAAGTTGAACGGCACTGTAGCATTACAAAGTAGGGATTGGGATAGATTGGGATAGGTTGGGATAGAAGAGCTACTGATAATGCTTCAACCACTGACATGTGGAGATCCAACCGCTAAGATTAAAAATTCAGTTGGACAGCTCGCAAGTATTCGATTTTACTTCAAATTTCAACCACATCCAAAAGGTCATTGGTTTGGGTACCAAAATAAACTTTTAGTTGTAGCTTCTTTCGTTTTCATTTTAGATTTTTTTTTCATTTTTTGTGACTTTTTTTTTTATCAAATTTTAATTTTTTTGTACAAATTATACTTTTTAGGCATGTTAATTACATTTATAAAAAAAATTCAAAGACTTAACGTCAATTTGAGTAAAAGTTAAAAAAATAAAAAAAAAATAACTTTTTTGTTATTATTTTACTTTTTACCCAAATGGAATAAACTTTTTGATTTTTTTTGTACAAATACGATTAATATAATGACTGGAAATTTTAATTTTTTACAAATAAATTTTTATTAAAAAAAAATTACATTGATGATTTGAAAATTTTACAAGATAATAAATTTCGAAAACGTATTTTTAAAATTTAATCATTCCATATGTGAATTTAATGTTAAATGGTTAGTCCTTGCACCCCTAACCCATATGTCCATTTGGTTCAACCAACCTAATAACCCTTCAACCAACCATCATTCAACTTACTCCTAGCTCACTTTAACTCACCTCACCAACTCGTTAAGTTAACTCATGAACACGGGGATTTAATTAAGTTCTTGCGAACTTGTCTTTCTCTTCATCTCTCTTTCTTTTTTTTTTTTTTTGGTTAAGTATCTTTCTCTTCATCTCCTTCGACTTTTCACTCGAATTTCTATCTGAATAGTAAATTGCAACAAAGATTGTGGATCTAAAATGCAACGTGCCAACACTGATCCATAGAAATTGACCTTGAGCCACACGGAACCCCCCCAGGGGAGGGGGGGGGGTTTGACAAATCAGAAAAAACAAAAAAAGTCAGCGAAACGCAAAAAAAAAAAAAAAAAAAAAAATTAAATGGAGAGTGTGTTTGATAATTAAAAATACTAATCTCTTTTTATATTTTATATTTTAAAAATCTTAAAACATGAAAAATAAAAAATACATTTAATTTAACATTTTTTATTTTTCGCATTTTGAGATTTTTTTTTATTTTACGTTAAAAACAGTCAAAATGATTTTTTGTCATTTTTCATATGTGTAAATTTATTTTTTATTTTTTAAAACAGATTTTGAAAACACAAAACCAAATGTATTTTGAATTGTTTTTCTTATTTTAAAGAAATTCAAAATGAACTATTTTTCATATTTTAAAAAAATACAAAATGTGTTTTAAGTTTTTTTTTTTACTCTACCGTCCTAGAAATTTTTTTTGGCACTTTACACACTCTCCGTTTAGTTACTTATGTTTTCAAAATCTATTTTAGAAAATAGAAAATGAATTTACATATAAAATGAAAAATGACAAAAAGTCATTTTGAGCATTTTTAACGCAAAATAAAAAAAATCTCAAAATACGAAAAATAGAAAATATTAAACTAAATGTGTTTTTTATTTTTCATGTTTTGAAATTTTTAAAACATAAAACACAAAATAAAAAATTAACCTTTTACTGAATTTGTGCTTTTTATAAAAAGATTAGTATTTTTAATTACCAAACACACTCTTTGTTTTTTTTTTTTTTTTTCGCACTCCACAGTCCTAGAATTTTTTTTTTTTTTTTTTTTTTTTTTTTTTTTTTTTACGTTTCGCTGACTTTTTTTTTTTTTGTTTTTTATGATTTAACAAAACTGTGCTGTTTTTGGTAAAACTCTGCAGTCCTATAATTTTTTTTTTTGTGTTTCGCTGTTTTTTTTTTTTTTAATCTGTCAAAACGCCCCGTTTTTTGCTATGCTACACCCTTGGCGCTCTGAGCCATACAAGATGGCCATACTTTCTTCCACTGACAACTAACCATTGATATGATAATAGGTGTGTTTAGAGTTATATAAAAATGTATTAAATAAAATAAAATTATAAAAGTAAATATCTCGTAATTCGTACAATGTGTGAAGAATTTAAATTTTACTGTCTTCGTAATCCTCCATAAAAGATAAATTGCCAATGCAAAATGAGAGTTATTCATGATGTAGTGGGGAAAAAGAATGTTCCAAAAATTTAAAAGAGTTTAACTTAGGAATGGTGGTGTATCTAGGCCCAGTTTGGTCACTAACTTTAATTAATTTTCGTATTTTTCTCCAATCAAACTTTTCCATGTATCACATTTATATTATATGTTTCTACTTTTATTATATTTTTGACAAACTTTTTGTCAATCAAACACTCCTTTAATAGAAAGGGAAAAAAAAATAAGAGCAAAAAAACCTTGGAGTTCTGGTTTCAGCAATTTTCGAAGTCCGATTTCATCTCTTTCTTCTACCGAGATACCAAAAACTACATTAAAGTATGACAATAACCTTCATAGAATATATTTTATATCTTTAATTTGAATAAATTTATTAATATGAAAGTTTAATTTGATTTTTTTTTTGTATATGCCAACTCCGAAAACTCCAAAACTAATGAATATGGTATATTTTGAGTAATTCGTGTCAAATTATAAAAAATTTAAATTTGATTTATGTTAAAATAAAGCATGGTGAATCTCCCAGTGTTACTATGTATTTGTATGGTACATGTATGGGCTAGGATGTACAAGAATTGTCAAACGATGAACCATTTGTATGATTATTTGTATGAATATGATTGCTTATCTTATGCTGGAATGAAATTAAAAATGTTAGATGAGGTCAAAATATTTATGAGATTAGCAGTAGCTGCATATTTATCCCAAAAAAAAAAAAAGTGCAATAACAGTGAATTTTTGATAGAGAAGTGAGCCAAATATTTATATCTAAATTGTTTTAGTAACAAAATATAAAATATTTACAATAATTATGAAAATCATAAAAATTCATGGTCCCATTGTCCGCCCCTTCCTAATCTAGGGACGTTTGACAATGAAATTCATTTTTAATAAAAAATTATCAACTTTTAATTTTTAAGCGTTTGTGAAATCACTAATTTTTGTTATTTTTTTATTCTGTTATATTACTTCTCAATTTAAAAATTACTAAAAGTTATTAAAAATTATCAAAAATTATTAAAAATTACTAAAAATAAATAAAAATTTTACCAAGCACTAAAAAATTATAAAAAATTATTAAAATTAATATTTATTTTACCAAATATATTAAAAAAATTATAAGTAACAATTATTAATAAAAAATATTAAGAATTATTAAAAATTATACCTTCAAACACGCTCTTTGTGGGTCTTATAACGAGCAACATTCAAATGAGCATGAGTGATTGTGCAGACTTAATTGCGTTTAGTCTCACCCGCTCTCTCTCTCCCTCGCGCAATTGACCAAATTTCAACAAATTTGTTATACCGTAGCTGTATACATACATATATACATATATATTATACATATAATTTCTAAATTGAGAAAGTTAAGGATAACATCTGTAAGAATACTAAATACATGGGATGTGAAATCATTGCCCGAGTACGTATTTCAAAGGCGGCATCATAAGGATGTTTGAAATCAAATTGTCTCTACCCTTTTGGAGGTTGAAATAATGGAATCCAATGATCTAAAAAGTCCTGCCTTAGAAAAGCACGAATTTGATAATGATGAATAATGACATATTTCCATTAATCTAGTCTTTTCATTCCTGTAACATCCAAATGTCGAATTAATGGGAGGGATGTCTTATAATTATTATTATTATTATTTTTTAAACCGAAAAAGTTAAGGCAGAGCTGTAAAGTAATCATATCCTTGTTAGATATTATTATAGCCATACCAGATTTGAACTGGCAATCAGTTGTCAGTGTTCCAAAATTACTTAAGAAGATGAATTTATTGAAAAATAAAAACTCCATGAAATTTAAATTTTCGGGTGTGTTTGTCGATTCGTAATTCGTGTAATGTAATAAAAAATAATTATTTTTAAAAATTTTTAAAAATTTTAAATATTTATAACAAATTAAATGAAACTTTTATGAATTTAAAATAAAATACTATAATTTCGTCTAAAATCTTAATTTTTTTTAAAAACTCTAAAAAATTATAAAAATATTATATACTTTTAATTAAATTTTATCACATTTTACTTTTATATCCCTTCAATTGTAACTTTTTTTTTATTTAATTTTTTTCAAAACTCCAAACCTCTACTATCGTAATTTTAAAAATTATAATTAGAGTGATATCCAAATATTACCTTATAAAATTATAGGCAATTTCAAATTTCAAGGCCACATATGATCATCTCATTTCAAGTCAAGCAAGCACTAATACTCTAATAACAATCTTAATGTCAATGCTAATTAAAGATGATAACCTAAAATATAACAACACATCACACTTCAAATTCCTTTTCAATTAAATTAAAAAAAAAAAAAAGAAAATCACTTCTCCTCTCATCCTATACCAACCCCTCACAATTTAAATTAAAGAAACGAAAAAAAAAAAGCAAAAAAAAGGGAAAAAAAAAAAAAAAAACCAATCATATACACACCCCAGTTGCTTTCCAACCCTAAGGGCTAGCACCGCCGCCGCCATCGACTGCTTTGTCACGGCCACCGCCACCACTTCCGGGCAACTTCCGGTTGGGCTTGGCTTCTTGCAACATCGACACCACGTCCCTCATCGACGGCCGGTCCGCCGGATTCGGGCTAGTGCAGATCAACGCAATCCTCAGCAGCAGCATCATTTCCTCCTTCACGGTGGCGCACGACGCTCCCGCGTTCTTGTCCAGCACCTCCGCCGCCCCGTCCTTCGTCTTGATCTTCGACCTCACCCAATCCACGATGCTGTTTCCGTCGCCGAACTCCGAGTCCACCGACCTCTTCCCCGCCAAAATCTCCAACAACACCACTCCGTAGCTGTAAATATCGCTCTTCTCGTCGACCTGAAGCGTGTACGCATATTCTGCAAAACCAAACACGCCCTTAGAGTTTCTCATTGCATTGACCGCCCCAAATTTTTGACTTTTGATGCAAAAAAGGAATGTGATGGCTCAGGGTGATTTAGCACCGTCCGATCAAAGGCCGGTAATTAACGGGATCCCAGTGGGGCCCAGGAAGGAGGGAAAAGACCAGGCAAAAGTAAAAGGCACTTCACGCTCAATAGTGCGCAATGTACCGTAACAGTAAAGACACCCCAGCGCCAAAAGGAATGAAAAGACTGGCGCTGTGCACCCACAGCTTATTCTAGTACCGCCAGTGGCCCTCGTTTCACCACCAGCGCACTGTATCAAAATTCAAGCCTTTCAGTTTCTCTCGCGCTATTCATATTTTAAATCTCCCAAAAATAATTAATTTGTCTAACTCTATGACGTACAGATTTCGTCACCCAACAAAAGGAATTAAGAGAATAACGACAACAATAATTTAACAAAATTAGTTAATCAGACCCGCTAACGTACGCAGATTCCCGGCGCACAATGGTATGGTAGTGTACATACCTGGCGCAATGTAGCCGTAGGAGCCGGCAATGACGGACATAGACTCGTCGCTTTGAATTAGCTTCGCTACCCCAAAGTCGGCCACCCTGGCCTCCATCTCGCCGTCCAACAGAATATTACTGGGCTTCAGGTCGCGGTGGACGATCACCGGGTCACAATCGTGGTGGAGATAGCAAATCCCCTGAGCGACGCCCAATGCTATCTTGTACCGGGTGAGCCAAGCCGCAAAGTGGTCACCCTTGTTCTTCCCATGCAGCAAGTCGTCCAAGCTCCCATTGGGCATGTACTCGTAGAGCAGCATCGTGCACTCTCTGTTGCTGCAGCACCCTAACAATCTCACTATGTTCCGGTGCCTCACGTTCCCTAGCACTTCGACTTCCGCCAAAACGCCTCGTCTCCTCCTGACCGTCTCTTTCTGCTTCCCCCACAGCTTCTTCACCGCTATGATCTCGCCACCTGGCATCTCCGCTTTGTACACTGTTCCCGTGGACCCCATCCCTATGATCTTATCGGTCATCGATAGGCACTCCAGCACATCATCCGCCGTGAAATTCAACCGCTGGAAGGCGGTTAACTTCCACGGTCCGATCTCGCGCTCGTCCCCGAATCGACGGCTGTAGTTCGCGCGGAAGCACCGTGTCACCGCGATGAGAACAAACAAACCGACACCAAACGCCGCCGCCACGATCCACAAGATTGCGCCGGCCGTCCTCTTCGGCTGCTGCCGGACCTCAACTGCCCCCGCGGCAAGTCCTTCGGTGCCGCATGGCTTCCGCAGAATTCCACCGCAGAGACCTACGTTGCCAGTGAACGACGTCGGATGGAGGTTCGGAAATATAGACCCCGACAACGGTATCGCTCCGGTGAGATTGTTGTACGAGACGTTGAAGCTTTCAAGAGTGCTGCAGTTGTCGAAATTCGAGGGTATATTACCCGTCAAGAGATTCTGCGATAAATCGACGTCGGTGATCGAAGGAAGCGTCGATATCTCCCACGGAATGATCCCGGAAAGCGAATTCCGACGCAAATTCAAACTAATCAGCTTCTCACAGTGATCAATGTCCCAAGGAATGCTTCCATGCAAACCATTCCCTTCCATTTCAATTTTGTACAGACTTTTACATCCAACGAAATCTGGAATCTTACCAGTAATCTTCGAAGATTTAGCCGAAAATATCTGTAAATTCGGCGCACTCCAAATATTCTCAGGCAAATCTGCGTTGAATGAGTTTTCTGATATGTTCAAATACGCTAAATTCACCGCATTGCCGAAATCTCTCGGAATTGGACCTGTGAAGTTGTTCATACTCAAATCCATGAACGTCAGGTTCCGCAGAGAACCAAATCCGTACGGTATTGAGCCACTGAGCTTGTTATTTTGAATTCGGAGCCTCACCAAGGAAGAGCAATGCGCAAATGATGAAGGAAGTTCACCGATCAAGTCATTGCTGAAGAGGATGAGTTTCACTAGCTTGTTTCCGAGGCAGAGATTAGAAGGAACTGGACCGGTGAGCGAATTTGAGGACACATCGAGAATTCGCAGATTGCGGTTCGATCCTAACTTCTGAGGCAAACTTCCATTGAGAAAATTGTTCCAGAGAGAGAGCAGTTCCAGGTTCGGCAGCTCACCGATTGTTTCTGGTATTTCGCCACTGAGTTCGTTGTTCATGAGGCTCAAATTCTTTAGCTCTCTCCAAGAATTTTGCACTGGTGGAATCGGACCCGAAAAGTGGTTGTCTGATAAATCAAGAGCTCTGAGAGCTTCTAGTTTTGCGAAACTCGCCGGAATGGCACCGGAGATGTGGTTCTTGAACAGTAACACCGTCTCAAGCTTCGTCAGATTACCGAGTTCAGAGCGTAGCTGGCCGGAAATATTATTGGAAGAGATGTCCAAGTATTTGAGATTCGATAACTTCCCGAAATCGCCGGGAATTTCGCCATGTAACTGGTTGTATCCAATCTCCAGCCTCTCGAGCTGGGCCAGCCATCCCATCTCGGCTGGAATCGGACCCTTTAGAGCATTTCCGGCGAGATATAAGAACTTTAACCTCTGGAAATTTCCAAAACCAGCGGGGATTGCACCTTCGAAGTAGCTCCCGCCGAAGTTGAGATACTCGAGGGACTGGAGGTAAGTGATCTCCGGTGGTAGAGAACCGGTGAAGCTGTTGCTGAAAGCATTGAAGACGGTGAGGTACTTGAGCTTGGATATACCAGCCGGGAACGTTGAATTGAAGTAGTTGTGACTGATATCAAGGGTTCGGAGGTACGTCAGCTCAAAAACGGAGGGCGGAAGTGGACCCTCGAACGCGTTGGCGCTCAGGTTGAGGTGGTGCAAATGAGTCAAGTTCCGGATTCCCGCCGGAAACTCTCCGGAGAGGTTGCGTTTGGAGAGGTCGAGCGATATGATTCTGGAGGCTCTCCGGTCGCATTTGATCCCGGACCAGGAGCACCAAGTGGCTTGTGAAGGAGGAGCTTTGGAGAAGTCCCAGTCATGGAAGGTGTTAAGAGGGTCCTTGAGGGAGGATTTTAGAGAGAGGAGGGAGATGACTTGGGGAGGAAGAAGAGTTGTGAAGGACAAAACCAGTGATATTCTGAGAAGGAAAATGAGTGAGAAAGTTGAGAGAAAGAGAGGGAAAAAAGGGTAGTGGTTCATGGTTTTGGGGGGGCTGTGTTTGAGAAATGGGTTGTGCAAAGAGGGGTAAATTTATGGGATGGAAGTGGTTGTTGATGATGAAGTAGAGAATTGCTTTTTTGGAGTGTTGGGTGCAGAGGGTGTTTCATGATGATTAGCTTCTTCAGTGGGTTGTCATGAAATTTGAAGATTGTCAGTGAGAGAAACAGAGAGAGAGAGAGAGAGAGAGAGAGAGAGGGAAGGAAAGAAAGATAATGAGCAAGACAACTACTGCTGCTACTAAAACGACTACTACTACTGCTGTTTTTTCTTCCTCTACTTGCTGGCACTTCTATTTCAAACCCAGCTCAAATTTCTCCTACTCTCTACTGATATAACCCTGCAGCTGCTTGCTTTCACTCTCATTCCTCTTTTTCTTTTTCTTCAGAAGTAATCTACTTTTGTCTGCTCTCCTGCAATACTTTATTTTTTTTTTAATTTCTTTCCCTTTTCTTTTGATCAATACTAAAAAAAAAAATTTGTAGAATGAGGCCGCTCTCTCTCTCTCTCTCTCTCTAAGTTTGTAAAAGTATTTCTTATGTTCCTATTTGATGGTAGGAGAGTCCCCACCAGGTGTACCTCCGATCATTTTTTTTTTTCTTATATGCATATTCACATTTAGGAGAATTTAAAGTTCTTAAATAACAAATTTTAATTAGATAAAATAAAAAATTTTAAGAATTTTTTAAATTCTTTTAAGAAAAATTGTATCACCAGATGAAGTTTCAGAGTCAGAAAGAAAGAGCACGTGCGTTAATTTTTTCGCCAGCACATAATTAAACTTAATTGGAGTGTTTTATAACTACAAAATCACATTCTAGTAGAATTTTGTGGAATCTGTTCTTTTCATTTTTTTAAATATTATTGGATTAATAGTTTTATAAAAAAAATAAATTAAAATTATATCATTGTAGTAGAGTTTGCAATTAAAATAAAATTTTATAATTTTTATTTTATTTTCTAAGCGACGTTGTTTCACCATATTCCTGTTATTATTATTATTATTATTATTTAGAAAATTTTCCGGTAGCGTGCCTTACTATTATTTTTTTCCCACCTACTTTTGATCATTCCTTGTTTGCTTTATCTTTGGCCAACATTTTGATAAATTTTGGTAACAGTGACAGTATGTCTCTCACAGGATCCAAGAAAGTCATCTCATTTCCCACAATTATTCTTATGTTGTCCCCAGCATAAATAGTATATCCGCTCAGGTGGAACTTTAGCCTTGTGTTATTTGACCACCATCTTTAATTAATTAGACAAAATACTGTGAAATTTTTTTAGACAGGTGGTATTTGTATTCTTTCTTTAATTTCTTTTATTTAAAAATAATTTTAATTTATTAAATAAAAAATAATATAAAATGTAAAAAAATTAATAGTAGAGTGTAAATATCTTTAACCATTCTTTAAGAGAAGTGTTATTCTTCTGTAATTTTACTATCAGTAGCTACTACTTTTTTTTTTTCTTTTTTAGCCCATGAAATTTTTGTATGCAAATTGTTTAAAATGATAGGTTGACTAATTCTAAACCATTTTGATATAAATTAGAGCGTAAAAGGGATCAAATTATTCTTTATTTGTTAGGAGATATACGATCAAGAGTGATTAATTTAAAACCCTCGGGCAAAATAAGAACAACCCTCACATTCAAAGTCTCCTTTTATCATTAGTAGGAACTTGTTTCAATTGCATATCATAAGGAATTCGAACAACTGCTTCAAGTTAGTAATTGGCTTATTACAAAATTTTAATTAAGTTATTTGAACATAATCTATAATTTATTAATTTTTTTATTTTAATTTGATAGTTTTAAATATACATATATTTGAATCAATTAAAATTATTTTGAAATCCATTGGATTATGTTTAAAAATTTAATAATATTTCAAAATCAAAACTAATTAAACGACTTACTATTTTGATTGACTCTTTTCAATCCTAAATATAGTTGCTATACACCATTGGCTTATAACACGAGGGAGTTATGAGTAGGGTTATTTGTTGGAGTATCTCATATCGGTTGTAAAAAGAGATGGTGGTGGTAGTGTGAGAGATAGTTTTACTGTACAAGTTAACTATTGGAAGTGAGAGAGGCTCAAGATCACTTAATAGTAAGTATTACAGCTCAGATTTATCATCAATCTCAGGCCACCAGGAGGAACGCGTTGTCACTACCTCCAACTTAAGGCCCAATATTTGAACATGGGAGATTGTTGGGATGTTTTACATCGGTTGTAGAAAGGGTTAGTGATCAGTATATAAGTGCAAGAAAACATCTCACTTTATGAGTTAATTTTTGAAAATAAGAGAAATTCAAGACCACTTAACAACATTATTGACTTTTTTAAACTTCTTCTTTCCAAAAATAAAGAGGGAAAAGAAACAAATAGGCTTACATAAACATTTACACCCCATCTCTATTTAGATAAAATTTCAATAATGATTCAAATATAAATAACCATCTTAGCATTTTTTATTGTGGAGAATTATTATTTTAATTTATTCTAAATATTTTCTTGAGTGGAGCTTATAAAATTATTAAAATTATTATTATTTTTTTATCTATTTTAGAGAATTTTTTAAGTGGAGCTTATATGGATGTTGCTTTAAATCAAAATACATGGAGGGAAATTGAAGGAGCTTAGAGATTATTGAAGAATATCTAAAATTTTACTATAATTATGGGGGTTTTCAACAAACTAAAACCTACCAAAAGTTACTAAAAATTACAAAAATTATTAATTTTTTCTAATTAAATTTTATCACGTGTTATTTTTACACTAATTTTTTTTTTTGTCTTCCAAACATCCCATATATATATATATATTTAAATTCTTTTGATGACTCTATACTTTTTTAAATGACTGGGGTGTTTGAATTAATCCGTGTGTAGTCCGAATAATCTCTGAATTGTGTACTATTTTTTATTTTTTTTGGATGATTTAAGATGTTTATGTTTGGAGTAAGAAAAAATGAGATAAATTGAGATAAATTGTGGTTTGGAGAGATTTCGTAATGCGTGCAGTGAGAGAAAAAAGTTGATATGATATAAAGTTAACAGAGATTTATAGAGATTTTTGAAGATTTTCAGCAAAAAATGAAAAACCAAACGGGCCCTAAACCAACTTGACACAATACGACTAATTTCTGAAACTAGTTACTGATCGGTTAGCCTCTAGCGGACCGGTTAGCCTACCATGGTTGAGGCGCGGGTGGGTGTTTAAAATATCTAAAATGTCCAAAATCCCATCGCTATTGGGCGAGTAAGGAGGCATAGTAGCTTGGCAGCAACCCGAAGTTGTGATGGGCAATTCTGGGATTTTGAAATTTATGTGGCCTCTGCAAATTTTGACTTTAGAAAAGGGGAAGCATGATGATGATGATGATGACTATTTTACTTTGCACCATTGATGGCGCTGTTAAAGCATCATGCTCATTGCAAGAAACAGAGGCCTTTGAAAGCAATCATTCTAAATTGATAACTTCGAAATATTTCATTAATTAACAAGGCATACCAAGGTTTTGCTTCGTCCTTTTTTCATTTAATCAATAATCTTTTATTGCCTCTTTGTTAAGCTTTCCCAATTTAAATACTAATTAATTAAGGCCAAAAAAATTCACCCTCCTTAAAAAGGAAGTTGATCTGCTGCAGTGGACATAGAGGGGACAAAGAATGACCATTGGTCCCATAATTTTTTTTTAAATTTTATAGAATTTAAATAAAACTTAAAAATTTAATATGAAAAATATTAAAATAATATAAATTAAAAAAATTATTAAATAGAAGGATTGCATTGTGACATAATATAGTGCACCGATTTAAATATGACACGTAATAATTTTTATATGCATCATGCAAGTCTTAAAAAAAATATTAATAATTTTGATATTATTCGGATCCTACAAAAAATTTAATTGGTGCATTACTTCGTACATTGATTCGATGCACCGCCACATGGTATTGTTTACATATGGCAATCAGGGTATGCTTGGAGAAAAAAAAAAGTGAGATAAAATGAGATAAAGTGAAATATATGGTAAGTTTGTAATTCGTGCAGTAAGATAAAAAATGAATAATTTTTAAAAATTTTCAAAGAAAAATATAACAAATCAAATGTCGATATCATACATGTCTACATAATACAGTGTATATATATATATATATATATTAATCAAAATGCTATTTTATTAAAAAAATACAATGAAGTGATAGTGATAATTTTATAAATAATGAATATTTTTAATAAATTTTTTATTTTAAAATAATAAATTTACACTTAAAAACGTTATATATATATATATTGATTGTGTTGTATTACTCATTGTAAGAATTATAAACTTATAAAATTTGCAAACACCCATTCATTTAAGTGTGTAGAAGACTCTTTCAAATATTAGGAGGTGTAGTTTCCTTGAATTTATTACTTCTGGTACGTGGAAGTCCGCAGCCGCTACCCCGTACTGGGGGTGCGCACAGGGCGAAGTACGCTCCAGGACCCTAGCCGGCAAAGGCCCCTGAAGAGTTAACCAGCCTAAGCAAGCCCTGACTGACCGGCACGACCGAGAGGAGGCCATTAGGCACCCGCCATTACAGCGGTAACCCACCCCCCATGGGGGAGTCGAACCCGGAACCTCGAGAGGCTCAAGCTCTAAGGCGAGCCTGACTTTCACTCGGCCACCCCCAAAGGGGCCCTTGAATTTACTACTTGTTAGTTATCAAGTTTCATGACTCATGAAGGGAGGAAGCCAAAAGGCAAAGATTTATATTCATTTATTAACTCCAGTAACCTATGAGCCAATCATAATATTTGTGCTCAAAAAATAAATTCCCAAATAATGTACTTTCTTTTTTTTTAATACAATTCTAAAGTAAATTTGCGCATGTATGCTAAAATTGTAAAGATTTAAAAGATGAAAATGATTAAGCATGCGGGTTACTACTGATTTCATAAAAATTTTGATGTAGTGAATATAAAGTAAGACAGGATGGAGATGGTGAATGAGTGAGATATATTATATTATACTGTTTTTAAAATTTACGGTACACTACTTCTAAAAATAATTAAATTTCACTAAAAGTTAAAAAAAATAAAATTGACAAGAAATATAAATTTATTACTTTAGATTGAAAGATATAAGAAATAAAAGGTGAAATAAAGTAAATTAGCTTCTTTTGTTTTTAATCCTTGAATCTAGATTAATTACCAATCAAAGTAGAACTAATCTATTTGATAAAGTAAATTAGATTCTTTTGTTTTTAATCCTAGAATCGAGATTAATTACCAATCAAAGTAGAACTAATCTATTTGATAATCTTCGACGGAACATAATGAATAAAGACTATTAATTTTCGATAAGTAGATTGAGATTAAATACAAATTGAAGTAAAACAAACAAAATTAATTAATCTCCAGTAATATAAACCAATTGATTGGCTAATGTTTACAAGTAACAAGTAACAAGACAGTGACAATTGAGGTGAAGAACTACTCACACAAAGAAAACATAAAAAACCGAAGTGTTGGGGTATTGAGTATGTTGTTTTTCTTTAGACTATTAAGCTCTTTTTATAGGTGTATTGAGGTAATTATCTTTACTTCACCACTTTACTTTCTTCGACATCAGATACGAGAATGAGTTTCCTCTTTCATTTAATTTAAATATTCCCTTTTAAATGACTTAGAAACCATTACTTTGGAAATTGTTTAACTGCCTAACAGCCGTATTTTTGTCTTCTTTTACTGCTAATGTGGCTTAGAATTAATCATGTAACTTCCATATGACTATTTTATTTTTGTGTATATGAAAATAATATTTATACTGATTTTTTTTTCTTGAATTCTGTTAAAATATTTTATATTGAGATATAAAATATTTTAATAGAAGTAAATGTATGAACTTTATATAGAATATTTTAATATAATTTAAATTCCTTGATACTTTTATAAATTTTTAAAGTATAATTTGTAAGTTTTTTTTTCTTTTTTTTTTGGTAACGCGAAACCTCACCAATTTATCACAGTTTTCAATGAATTATTTAGTCGATGGGTAAAAATAAGTTTGTCTTTTCAATAATTGGTGAGGAATAAATTGTCATTATCTTCCATACCACTCATCTGCTCAGGCTAGAGCCCTTATGTAGGTATAATTCTTACTGCAGTAGAACAAAACGAAGTAAACCAGACCAAAAAATTCACTGCGGCATTAATTGGGCAACTGAACCGGCTCTACTTTAGAATCATACACACACACATACACGTCAAAAGTTGAATGGAAAAGCTCCTTTTAATCTTTCCATTTTAATGCTAGTATATTCAGTGCTAACCCAAAGAATCCTAGCATAACGTACCTTTTCCTTTTTTTTTTTTTTTGGTTGGTCCGACTCTACTTTGAAAAATTATAGGATCATTTATACACACACATATATATATATATATATGATCACCCATGGGTGCATATGTATATAATCAATTAAATTTATATAATAGTAGAATGTAATTAATTGATGATGACATTAAATATGAACTTGACACGTAATCAAATCCCGACTATATATTAAAATTGTTGTTAGAGAAGTATTCCCGACATATATTCTTTTTTTCAACCAGATGAATATACATCCTAATGGAAAAATTAGGATCATAATTAAGTTATAAGTATGTGGTTGGAAAGTAATTGAAAAAGTACAGTCTCGTTACTATAAGGATATGATTGGAAAAGTATCTTCCATAAAATATCATATCTTACCAACCTTCTAAGATTATCACACATGCATTAAATATATTCACCCATGTACTGTGAAGAAGGGGAGGCAAGTGGGTTAACTGAGTATCATAGTCAAATTAAAGGTTTCACTATTCTCTATTTTCTACACCTATGAAAACCCAATATATATATACGATTGAGGTATGTTTACTTCTGATTATCTACTCTTTTTCTATAAAATATTCTAACTTTTTATCTGGCTTGATTTTTATATAATCTTTGATCGGGAACCACTCCTTGACCACTTTTCTTGATTGTTTTTTATTTGCAGGAGCTAATTTTGAAAGGAAGATCTAGGCGGCATGGGAAGCACAGAAAGTGTTTTGTATACTCTGTACAACTAAAATAAATAGTTATTTAAGTAACAAGCAATTATTTTCTAAGAGAAAAGATAAAATAAAGACGTGATCATATAATTTATCTTCAATGGTTAATTTTGGAAGGTGAAGAAAAGTTATACCAAATTAATTTTAAAATTGAAATCAATTTAAGGGCTGAATTTACATAATAGTATAGACATATAACCAATTACAAATTGTAAAGCTTCTATTTTCATACATGTATTATGAATATATATATATAATTAGGTCATATTAGACATTTTCTTTCCATGTATATTTGCATTTCAGATTGTGCATATATACTAATTATATTTGAAATACTACATTATTAAATTCTTATATATATTTTTCATTTTATATTAATGATCACAAGTACATAATATGGTGAGCGTCACTGTCCGAACAATTCTCCCTACTCTTTTTTCGAAAGTTAGTGTAGAATCAAATAAGCCCCAACCGCGAACGAAAAGAGATGTTAGTAGTGCTATCGGCTCATTGTTCTCCCCAAATCTTATAATTTTGCTACCAGCCTATGGCCACGTTTGTTTTCGAGATTAAAACTTGAGATTATAGTGTATGTTCATTTGATTCACTTTAATCTTATATTTAGTTAAAAAATGTGAAAATGAATTATTAGTACCATACAACTGCTTATACCCCAAGAATAGGACATAAGAAATACTATGGAGAGTGTGGTATTACTTATACCTCACTTTCGAATTTGTTTTCCACAAAAATTTAAAAGTTCAAAATTATTTCTTATCACATCACATATTAAATCACATCTTTTATCTCACTTATATCCCACCAACCAAACACTAAAAAAAAAATAATTCCACCTAAAAAAATAATCCCGTATTTTATCAAATCTCATATATTTATCCCATGATAATACTTATCCACTCTCACCCATTCCCTCAATCAAACATAAATTACAAGTTCTTGAATGTTACTTACAAAAAAAAAAAAAAAGTTCTTGAATGTTTATGGTAAACATAATTTATTTGCATCTTAAAATTGAAGAAATTTTACATTCCTATCCAACTAGAAGTGATAAATCCTAATCTTTCAAACGAAAGCTAGAGAGAGAGAAAAAATCTAAGAGAAGTTTGTATTCAATCAATAACAAAAGATTATCAATCTTTTACAATTTCTAACCTTTATATAAGTTAGCGCCGAAATAAAATAAAATAAAATCTCACTATCTAAGAAAATTTAATAAAATTATCTTTCAAAAAATTCTCAATTCCTAAATAAGTATATTCGATTCATATTACATTTTTGTCGAGATATTTAAAATGGAAATGTTCATTATGATCTCATCACATCGTCGAGTCCACTAATTTTTGTAAGGTTTTTTTTAAACTTATAACAATTCAACTGATTCAAAAACTTGATTACAGTCATTGGAAAGACTAGAGTTGTTATTTTTATTTTTATTTTTATGCTAGTTATTTAACATGCAAAAAAAAAATTAAACTTATTGTACCTAACTAGCAAGACAACTTCGGGTCCGTTTGAAGTTAAAATAAAATATTATAAAATTTTATAAATCTCTACAAATACGAATTACCAAATAATAAATTTTCTGTACAAAATACGATATATTAACTTTTATAATTTTATACAATTCCAAATACACATTTCATAAATTTACTATTTTGCCTTGCTCGTAGAGTAAGCTCTTTTTTTTTTTTTTTTTTGGGTCTCAATAGAGGGATATATTGTTATTAATTTCACATGAGCCAAGAGGTGGCTTTTTCCTTATCTGTCATACGTGTGATGATTTTTGACTTAAAATTCTAAAATTGACTTTTTCCTTCCGATACCGAACGGAAACTACATTTTGCCTAAAGGCAGGGTGTTTGATTTATTAAATTTTATCAAAAAAATTAAATTTTATCAATTTTTTTTTTTACTTTTTTCTTTTAACTTGTTCACTTAACACAAAGTTAATTTTTATTAATTTTCTCTAATTGTTATCGATTCTTATTAATTTTTACAAATTTTTACTATATACCAACATCCAAAAAAACACCAACACTTGTTAATTTAGTGTGCAAAATTGGTAAAACTTTGCACACCAAATAAGTTTTTAGGTGGCTGTAGTACACTATAGGGCTAAAGTGCATAAATGGACAGTCTTGATTTAATTGCATTTTAATGAAATATAACTTACATTAATTGTGTTCCAATCAAATTTCTTTTATCTTTTACTTTTATCTAAAAATTAATTTTAACTAAATTAAATTAACATCATTAAATCATTAGAATCAAATCACCATTGTCCATTTATATACTTTAGCCCCCGCATTGCATTTAGCCCCCGGAATCCCACCAAGCACCCCCCGAGAGTAAGGAAAACTTTGAAATTAAGTTAGGTTGTTTGGAGGTCTAAAACATAGTAAAAATTTTTATAAATTTCTACAAATTTTTACACATCTATAACTATGTAAATCTTTATAAATTTTTACAAATTTTTATAATCTGTAATAATTCTAATAAATTTTCACAAATCTCTAAAATGTTGTAAAAATTTTTTATCAGAATCTATTTGAATGGAATTATTTTCCAACATAGTCATTTCAAATGAATTTTTTATTATTTATCTATATATTTTTGTAATTCGTTTTAATATTACAAAATTTATTGAATCATATTTTATTACAATTATTTTTGAAGCTCCGAACGGCCCAAAGGTCACTTAAGCTCGACCCATCCCGAAAGTTTAGGATTAGTTTTAGTTTTCCCATTGTTGGAATATTATTCCAATTGTTGGAATATTTCGAGCACTTTCTAATTGGCTCGTGACAAAAATATTTATCTATAGAAAAAAAAAAAACAAAAATAAATCCCCACTTGGGATAAAAAGTTATACTTACCAATCAAAAAAAAAAAAAAAAAGTTGTGAGCGAGCCCACAACAAAGTGAACGGTCCAGATCAACATGTGTAGAGCCCTTTTGTCTCTTTGGTGATGGATGACTGATCCGAAAAAAAAAAAAGAAAAAAAAGGATGGCTGATTCAACGTAACAGCGATAGACTATAAGACGACTAGTTGCAATAGCGGTAAGAGGACTATCATTTTCTCAGGCATTTGAAAGGAACATTTAAAAATAAATAAATAAATATATAACAAATAAATAATAACAACAACACTTTGTCCTTTTCAAATTTGACTTACTAGTGTTTGGATCACAAAAAAAAATTAATGTAAAAGTAACATACAACAGAATTTAATTAGAGAGAGTTGAAAAAATTTATAATTTTTTGGTGAGTTTTAATGAGCCAAATGGTCCCTTAAAAACATATGATATCTCTTTAATTAAAAAGTTAATACAAGACTGCCCTATGATTTGAATTAAAATATAAAACTAATAAAATTCATATATAAATTTTAATTGATTTTTATTTCAAAAGTTAAAATTAGAAGGAAGAAAAATTTTTTGAAAAAGTTAATAGGCAAACATATATTTTCGTCAATTTTTGTATTTAAATGAAAATAAATAAATTTGTCTATATATATTTTTTTAAAATCATATAAAAGTTTACATGATTCGTAAAATATAAGTTTAATCTTTTTAAATAATCAACCCCGGGATGAGGGGCTTGTTTTAACTTTTAATATTGCGTTTCAAGTTTTAACTTCAGAAAATTTCAGTTTTCAAAAATTAAAAAATTAGAAAATAAAAATAAAAAGCAAAAAAGAAAAACAAAAGAAATTAAAAAAACTAGAATTAAGTTAGTTTTTGGAAAGGTAAAAAAAAAAACACACACACACACACACACAAAAGAAAAAATGTGGTTTGGAATAACTTTTGACGTTTCTAACCCAAATTACATTTTTTTACAGATAAATAATGTAATTTTTGAACTTTTGTGGTAAAAAGTTTGAATAGAGAAATCATGAGTACGATTTTTTAGAACTATTCCCATGAATATATGTTAGAATTTTTTTGAAAATTGTTAAACTTTTTGATTTCTGCATGAAAAAGTTAGAGAAAGAGGAACTCTGGAAACGGTTTTTTCATTCCATTCTCACCTATTTATGTCAATTTCTTTTGAATTTGTTAAAAAATTATTATAATTTATGAAAAAGTTATTATAGTTTGTAAAAAATATTAGAATTTGTAAAAATTTATTAGGATATGTAAATATATATATAATTTTTATAAAATATAAAATGTAAAGTAAATTATCACACCTACTCTCTAACCAATTGGAAGAGAATTAACAGATTCATTTTCGGGAGTGATTCATTCTTTCCTAAGACTAAAATATATTAAAAAATTTTAAATATTTATAGAAAATTTTATTAATTTTTAACGAACAAAACGGTGGCCCAGATAGCATGGAATCATCGAACCATCGTACCATAATCCGAAACATGCAATGATTGCCGTTAGCTGTTGGGCCCTGCTCTTTTAGTAATTAATGCCGCGTGGACCTATCAGTTCAATTTCTTGCCCATACTGCCTATAAAAAGATTTTTATAATACAATAAAAAAATAATAAACCCACTTCAATTTTGGCCCCATTTGTAATGAAAAAAAAAAAAAGATAAATTGAAATAAAATGTAATTTAAATTAATTTTAACACTTTTTTTTAAATAGTAGTAAATCGTAGGAATGATATTTTAAATCCGTTTGCACAGATTCAAAAAAATTCACATAAACTAGCGATAATAGTACTCGTTTGAAAACTTTCGATATGAAGAATAAAATGTAAAAAAAAATTACGCATTTGATTAACTTATTTTTAGATTTTTTTTAACGAAATATTGAAATTTTTTGAAATTAATAATAGCGAAAAAATTAGAAGTACGGGGTTGTTGAAGATTTATAGTGTTTGTTAGGGATACAAAAAAAAAAAATCAATAATCACGGTTAAAAAAAATCAATAATCACGGTTAAAGGAAATCTTTTTATTTTTTTAAATAATAAAATGAAATATATTTATTATTTTTTTAAATAAAAATAATTTTATATAATACAAAATATATAATGACTTTTTATATTTAAAAGTCGCGTAATAATTTTCTAAAATAGAGCGAGTATTAGAGAGGCTGAGAAAGAGAAGGGATTTTGTCGTTAGTTAATAAACTAAGCACTCTTCGCCAAATATGACCATAGCCTCTCGTGTTAAAATATATAAATATTTATATTTGGTTGATACGGTGCACAAAAATTTTTGGTCCTAAACAATTTTAGACCATGAATAAGCCCCTAAAATTTGATTTTTTTTTTAAGTGTGTGTTTGGTAATTTAAACAAAAATTTTGGGTCTAAACAATTTTAGACCATGAATTATCCCCCTAAAATTTGATTTTTTTTAGCGTGTGTTTAGTAATTTAAAACAATAATTTTTGCACTAAAAGTTATTAATTTGATTAAAAAAATTAACTTTCTATACATTTGGTAAAATATTAATATTTTTTTAATCAAATTAGTGACTATGATCAACTAATTTGTTGTATTCGAACCTGAAATATTTTATTTTTATGTTTTTATCTGTTTCATTACTTATAAAATTTAAAAATATTTGTACTTATCCTATCAGGACGAAACGGGTCGAAACAGGTTAAAATAACCATCGGTAGCTTTGATGTCTAAGTATATCCAAATATATATAATTCTATGCCTAACCATAAAAAAAGTATGTATTTTGCCACTAAGTCCAGTCAAATATTGAAAAAAATTAAAAACCTTTCGTTCTTGCTACAACCAATTACACTGAGATTAACTTAAAGCGCAGGTAGCTAGCAATTCACAAAACCATTCCTCCTATTTTCAAGTATGTATTTTTGCCCCGAAATGGGTAGTCGAGTTGGTTCGAATGGCGGGCTAAAGAGCCTGGGACCAATAGGTCCCGGGTTCGACTCCTCTTGGGAGCAGTCCTTCCTCTAATTGTGGAGGGCCATCTAACAGCCTTCTCGGCTGAGCCGGTCAGCTAGGGCTTGCCTAAGCTAATTTACCTCCTCGTGGTTCTTTGTCGGTTAGGGTCATGGGGCGGGCTTCACCCAGTGCGCACCCATGGGTAGCGACTGCAGGCTTCTCCCCGACCCCAAAAGGTATGTATTTTTACACGCCCCTTCGGAAGTAGTTGAGTTGGTTCGAATAGTTGCCATAAGGCACAGGACCAAAGGTCATGCGTTTGATTTCTCTCGGGGATGGTGATTCTCTTCACTGTGGAGGGGCTACCTAACAACCTTATCGGCTGAGCCGATCAGCCAAGACTTACCTAGACTGGTTTACCTCCTCCTGGTTCTTTGCCGGCTAGGGCCACGGAGCAGGTTTCACCTAATATACACCCATTGATAGTGACTGCGGGCTTCTCCCCAACCCCAGAAGTATGTATTTTTACACTTTATCTTGAATTTAATTTAATTTTTATTTCTTTTACTTTAAGTTGTAATACTTTATTTTATTCTGCCTCTTTCATTAATTATCAGAAAAAAATAGAATAAAATAAAAAATGCTACATATTCATTAGATGCAAACTTTGAATGCATGACATTTCCCTTATAATAATTTTGACAAAAAAAGATAAAGGGGAAATTACTTTTACACCCCCTATACTTAAACCCTTAGTTACTTGCATCCCTATACTTAAGAAATGTGCACTATACCCTTGTATTGTTCCAAAAAGTAACAAACCCAACGTCGTGACGTAAGTGATAAAAATTCAAAAATGTCCTTTGAGAGCTTATTAACCTCCGCCCTTATTTTGGCAATAGTTTCAAGGCTTAAGTGTATATTTCTTAAGCACAAAGGATGCAAGTGACTTAACTCAGCTATCAGTTACTAACTTTTTGACTTTTTCTACAATAACTAAATTTACCCTCTTACATTTTAAATTTCTTTCAAACATTGAAGAACAAAAATGTCAAATTAACAAAAAATTAAAAAATTAGCTATTAAAAAATTAACTTTTTTCCCTTTTCAAACACAAAAAGCTAGTTTTTTAGCAGTTCGCTAATAGTCCATCTACAAGAAGTTAACTTTTCTTTTTCCTAAACATAATAACTTTTTTTTTCCTAAACTCAACCTTAATATGCACTGATTTCTCTTCATCTCCTCAAACTTCCTCTCTTTGCTAATTGGTCTTCCAATAGTATTATGTTTGACATGTCTGTTACACCCTTCATGGGCAAACATTCCCGATCATCATTTTTTTTCCTCTAAATAATAGCCTCTGTAATTTTATTTATAATTATTAATTTTTTATTTTAATAAAATATTTAATTTTAGTACTTTTTAAAAAATTAATTGAATATAACAAAATTTAAATTTCATTTTAATTTAATTAATTATATTAATTAAATTAATCTATTAAATTATTTATTAAAAATAATTTAATTTAATAAATATAAAATATATTAAATTATAATTTAATTATATTACTTGTTAAAATAAATTGAATAAAATATAATTAATATATCATTTATTTCAGTTAATGTAAAATATAGTAATTATAATTTAATTATATTATTTATTGAAAACAATTGAATAAAATATATTTTATAATAAATTAAATAATTTAGTTATGATAGTTATTAAAAATAATTTAATAAAATATATTTTATATTAAATATAAATTAAAATAAATAAATTATTAAATTAAATTCATTATTAAAAATAATTTAATAAAATATATTTCAGAGTAATTAAATTAATTTAATAAATTTTATTTTGTTATTTATTAAAGATAATTTAATTAAATATATTTCATACTAATTAAATTAATTATTAAATTAATTTTTTGTTATTTATTCAAAATAATTTAATAAAATATATTTTATAGTGATTAAATTAATTAATTAATTTTTTTATTTATTTAAACTAGATTAATTTTATCTACTTAGTTTAATTTAATTTAATTATTAAAACTGAAGCAAAAGAAGCAGAACAGCAAAGAACTGAAGCAAGGGTGTTTCTCTCAGTTTATATACTTGTTTTTTGGTTTATATTGGCCAGTTGCAGTTCTCTTATACGTAAAACACATACTCTATTAAATTCCTTAACTCCATTGGGTTTGTCACTTTTCAAAATAGTACAAGAGGTATTAGTGCACATTTCTTAAGTATAAAGGATGTTAGTGACTGAGGGTTTAAGTACAAAAAGTGTAAAGGTAATTTCTCCAAAGATAAAAGAAAATTAGATTAAAAATACAAAAACAAAATATACATGAGTACTTAGTGTAGTTTACCTTTTCTATCCTCACAAAACTCTTCCTCCCATTTTTTGTATGCCAACAATTTTATTCAACCCGCATTTCTTTATTACTCAGTTTACAACTCTCTTTTAATAAAGTAAATTTAGATAAAGATAATAGATTTTTTTTATTAATTTTACTATAAGCAAATATTTTGATGAGAGAAAGCCACTTGTCCAGAGTTATTGCTAAGTCTGTGGAGGGATAAAGTCTAGAGTTTAATTTTGAGCTAGTTTGTTATTGATCATATATAAAATTCGTTTAGTTATTAACTTATTTTAGAAGTTTTTAAAAATTATTTACATACACAAATAAAAACAATAACAATAATAATTATTTTTGTACACCTATTCATTGTTTGTGTTTCTGAAATTGAAAAAAATATATATTAAATACATTTCTTTTTTAATTTTTGTGTACTTATTTTCTCTCACAATAAATAATACTTTTTAGAGTATCAAAAAAGGGGAGACTGACATCAAATTCAATCCGTGACAATTTGATTTTAATCATTAAATTAAAATTTAATAGTTCAAAAAAATTTATAAATTTTTAATTTATAAAAATACAAAAATGTATCTATACTGTTAAATTTTTTTATTTAACAGCCTAGTATAGTGTATTTAAAATTTTTAATTTTTTTTTTGTTTCAAATTGCATGAAAATAAAGGGCCCTATATAGGGATGGGACTTTGGGGTTACCCCACTGCAAATTTGATTGGAAGTTTGTAGTAGACTGGCCACACTCCATAGTCCACACTCCAAACAGGGAACAACCAATGGGCATTCCTTCCAGTTTGACTTCAGAATCAAATGAATTGAAAGAGCAATCCTTTTCATGAAACTATATATACATATAAAACCACTTGGTGGAGGACAAAATCATTAGGCTTTGGAGGTGAGTGCAATGGGCATGTGATTTGGGAAATCCTCCACCCATCTCTAGTTAAAAATAGTATATATGTATATATATATATATATATTATTTTGGTTTCCAGTTAGCAACTCAGCATATATCCTTTACCAAGATGGTTTTACTCCAAAAAAAGAAGGAAAAAAAAAAAAGAAAAAAAAAGCAATATAGTCATTGTTAATAAAGAATTTGAATGCATGGTAGTTCTTTCTTATTGATTCAAGTATGATACTTTCTGTGCTGAGGTGAACTTCATTGGTTGAAACTCTTGAAACCTCTTCCCAGTAACATCCACAATTTTTTTTTCTTTTTTATTTTTTGGGAGGAATTAATAGATTATTAAGGGATCTAAGTGAAAAATCAAACTTCGTGGATAAGATCACAGGATGACACATAACATTCTTTAATACATTCAATTAAATGGGATGGCAACAACAATAAGAATTGAGAGAAATATCTGATAAGAGAATACTAAATAATAGATAATATTATGCAATTAAAGGAATTGTTAGAAAAATGATCATAATAATGTGCAATACTTGCAGGTTTATCAATCAAATATATATATATACATATATATGATTCTATTTTAATTATAATTTTACAACTATCGCGCAATTTTTGATCACTTTCTTGTATATTTTTTGGTTTAGTATTATTCTTTAAAGAATTCACCCAAATCCTCTTAAGCACAAAAGAATGGGATATCTTCCATGCTAAGGCACCATACTAATTCATAAAAAATATAAGGCAAGTTAAAAGGAAGAGGAGAGGATGAAGATTATCCTCGTGATAAAGATTTTTTTTTCCCTTTCTAATTACAATAATCACATTTAACTTTTTTTTTTTTTTTGATTGAGGACTAGTGAATCTTGTGCTTATGGGGAGATTTCATGAAGATAACAAAGGAATTCAAAAGTGGCCCCATACGCATAATTACATGTCATGTTCTATCATTTTGGTGTTGCTAAATTAAAGTAGCTTTAATGTGAAGGTATGAGAGAGGGAAAATCTACCTCCACTTGTTTTGAGAGTATGTGAAGATTTGATGATATAGACAACCAAATGATTTATACCTTCCAAAGTATTTGAAAAAGAAAGTGAAGAAAAAGAAACAAATGTAACAAGAACAGTGTGGGAATTTCCCCACATTAAGCCAATAATAAGAAAGGAAAACAAAGAGGAGTGGGGCCTTCATTTTGAGGATATGGGCATAATTAGAGGAATTAATAAGATATCTTTATGTATACATTCATATTTTTAAGACTTTTCATTTAATTTTTCTGATAATAACCTTGGTAATGCATTTGGATGGATTAATTTATAATGAAGCAATTTGAGGTTAAGATAGAAATATATACACACATATATATGTATGTATGTGTATGTATATAATTTGTGATTATTATTATTATTTGACCTTCCCAAACCCTAATCTCTGTGCGGTTTGTTCTTATTTTAAAAGAGCAAAGCCATAAAATACAATTAATTTGATTTCAAAAGTTTAATTAATTAGTCAGTCACTAGAGTCCAATGGATCTCAAAAGCTCACTCACTTTTATTTATATATACATAGTGGGCGGTGGAAGAGAAGTCTTGGTCAATCATAAAATCCAACGTAAGGCTTTTTAGGCCTCGGTGTGCATTCTTAAGCCCAAACTCTATGGTATGGGAAGGTGGTTATTTATTTCATAGGCTTTTTGTTTTGAAGAGCTTGCCCGCTAATCAATATATATATATATATTATATGTGTCTAAAAAGTATAAAAACACAATTTAGCCTATAAAAAATTTAAATATAAATTTATAAAACAAATATACGTGAAGAATTGTAAAAATAATTAATTAAAAAAATAACTAATTAAGAGAGACTAAGGTATTCGTACCGTACTTAATAAATGTGTAAAGTTTTATTATTTATTATAAATATTATAATATTTTTTAGAAATATTAATTTAAAAATTTTTATAAAAAATATTCAAAAAATATTAAGAGAGTGATCAAGCGCGTTTCAATGTAAATGAATGAAAAGATAATCAAAGTAGATAAGAAAAAAAAATAATCCTGACAATTGAATAAATTCAATAATTGAAAATATAGTAAATTCAAAATTTTGACTCTCCTTATTACAATATATATATATATGTGTGTGTGTGAGAGAGGACATTAGAAGTGTTTGGAATTATAAAAATTATTATAAATTTATAAAAGTTGTAATTTTGTAATTCATATAATAAATAAAAAAAATTAAATTTTATATAAATTTATAAAATTCTATGAAATTTTATAAGACTCCAAACAATACTAATATTGTTTTGTCAGTGGGCACAGGCAATAGCGGATTTATAGGTGGAAGTCCGGCCCCTAGTTTCGAAGATTTGAAAGATTTACTGCGGTTCTATCGTGAAAGTTTTAGAAATTTTTACTAATTTTGTTAAAAATTATTAAAAATTAATTAAAAATTACTAAAAATTCTCAAAAGTTTACTAAAAATTTAAAAAGGCCAATTGGACACTCTAGTGTAATTTTAGTAAAAATTAACCTCCTCAAATTTATAAAAATTCACAATTTTTTTTATTTTTTAAATTCTTAACTGTGCCTTGCATGTATATATTTATTTTTTAATATCTTCATTTTTAATAGCCTCAAATTTTAAATCCGCCGCTGATCGTAATAAACCGATTGGACAAATTCTATTCAAACATTTTACAACGCGTTTCTGGCACTCAAAAGGATTTCTGCATTTTGAGGCAAAAACGAGTGAGGATCCAACCTTTTTAAAGCAGAAATCTCAAACCAGTCATCATTTTGTTTTGGACACATTGTTTCTTGTTTGTTTGGTGCTTTTATCCAAACGCCACCTTGCCTGCTCGCCAGTAAGTCTACATCTTTAATCATGGCCATGGGTTTTAATTTTCTTCTCTTGTCTGTATCTCCCAGCTTTCACCTGCCCACGCTTTCAAAGCTTATAATTACAAATTGCACCCTTGCGCTCGTGGGTGTCCTATGAGTCATCACTCTGGTTTTTTCGTGTTCCTGTTACTGGTCGCATCCCATATTATTTAGGAAGTACTAAAACATTTGTCCCATCCTATAGCGTAGGAAAGGGATATGTATGGATCAGTTGGAGTGAAATTCATACTTGATTTGCGATGGAATTAATTTTTTTTATCCTTGAAAATTAGACTAGAAATTGAATCTTAAATAAAAAATATCGGATTAATTCGATTCGATTTTCGTGTTTGTCTAAATCAGATTGAGTTCGTTCATGTTTTAGGTTGTGTTGATTTAATTATTTTTAATTCCTAAATATTTAAATAAATAATATATTTATTAATATTATATTATAAATAATATTATATTTTTTAGATTAATTCAGATTGAGTTATTTTCAATTTGATTTTTTTATCTACTAACTTGATAATCAAATCAAAAAATATTTATTTAATAATTTTTTAACCAAGACTCCCGCTTTTGTTATATACTTGAGCCAACTCAAATAAAATTAGTCGAATTAGTTCAATTTTCAGGTTATTCAATTTTTTGTTGCACTCTATCGAAGGGATAAGCAAACAATCGATTAGATTAAAAATTGATCAAATTGAACTGAACAAAGTTTGTTGGGTTATTTTTTTTTTTAATCAAACTGATCAAATAACTAAAGAAAACTAACAATCGAAATAATTCAGTTAGATTTTTGGCCAATTTGTGCTTAACTTTTTAAAAAAAATGTTGAATTAAAAGAAAAATACATAGATACTTTCTTGATTAAAACATACGAGGAGTCCAACTAATTGAACGGAATTTTTTAAAAATTCAAACAAAATTAACCGGACAATAAAAAAAAAGTCATATATTTTAATTAAATTTTATTAGTTTAGTTATTTTGGTTTTTAGTCATCCTTAATGTAAGGTTTGCTGTACGCTATTATAATTGTGCAATCTTAATTGTCTATATATATAAATTTGATCATATAATCTCAATTGTTGATGTGCATAAGTCCAATGGTGAACTCCACAAACATTATAAAGACTGAGATTATACAATCACCTCCCTCGTCTGCAATTTGTCTTTTTTTCTATTCTATTCTATTAGGCACTGTTTGGAGTGCCAACAAATAAAAAAAAATAAAATAAATCTCCAACAACATTTATAAATCACTAAAATTCTTTATTACATATTTACACTTTCCCACTTTTGTTAATTTCAAAAAAATTTTAATATTTCACTAAAAAAATAAAAAATATGAAAAGAAGTTAATTAAGTATGAAATTTTTTTTTGATAATCATATTCTTTAAGTCTACAGTTTTCAAACGAGTACCATTGTCGCTATTTTATACAAAAGTTTTTGAATCCATTAGACCAAATTCGGAAAAAACCGTTCTAACGGTTTTGGAGTTGTGCATCTTCAAAGAGATTTTTTGAATCCGTTAGAACGAATTTGAAAAATCGTTCTAACGATTTAGTACAAAAGAGAGAAAAAAGAACTACTATGCAGAACATTGAGTAGTATTTTTTGAACCCGTTAGAACGAATTTGGGAAACTATTCTAACAATTTTGGCACTGTTCTTCTTCAAAAAACGTCGTTTGGAAGAAAATATTAAATGCCATTATTTACCCAAAATCACATTTTATCTTATTTTTTATCACTCTAAATGCATACTATATATTTTATCTAATTTTAATTGGTAGTAGACGCGTGTAACAATTACTTTTACATTGCACTATTTGGTGATGAATTGTGTGCAGTTGCTTATTTTATTATTTAAGTTACATATATATATATATATATATATATATATGTATATATTCAAAGAGATTTTTTGAATCCATTAGAACAGATTTAAAAAACCATTCTAATGATTTAGTGCAAAAGAGAGAAAAAGAACTACTATGCAGAATATTGAGTAACATTTTTCGAATCCATTAAAATGAATTTTAAAAACCATTTTAATAATTTTGACACTGTTTATCTCCAAAAAACGTCGTTTGGAAGAAAATATCAAATGCCATTCTTTACCAAAAATCACGTTTTATTTTGTTTTTTATCACTCTAAACGCACACTATATATTTTATCTAATTTTAATTGGTAGAGGACTATATATTTTATCTAATTTTAATTGGTAGAGGACGCGTGTAACAATTACTTTTACAATGCACTCTTTGGTGATGAATTGTGTACATTTGCTTATTTTATTAATTAAGTTACATATATATATATATATATATATATATATATATATATATATATATATATATATATATATATACATATGTTGGTATAAAAATAATGCGAGACACATGATGTCTTTCTGAGCATAATAGAATAAAACACGTGGCATTATTTCGAGAACAATATAAGTGTGCTCAACGTTGATTTAGTAGTCAATAAAATTGTTGTAGCTGGATCCCACCATTACATTGGTATGTTTTTAACCATAAATATGAAATGATAATAAATGAATTAAATTTATTACTTTTCAGTTACTTTAGTTCATGCAGTTAGTTTATTTTTTTACAACTAGCAAACAAAAATGACATTTAGACGTTCCTCAAGGTTGCATCTTGTCTATTTAAATGCCTATTGTGCCCACACGCATTTAATGCAAAGTGAGAAATTTTAAATATAGAATGAAAGGCATTTAAGAGAAAGTAAAATGCTAGACACTTTATGATATGCATATGAGACACCAAATCATTACAATTCAATGATTTATGTATTAATTTATTTATATTATATCACTATAAATACAAGAGTTAGTCTTAAAACCTTGATACGCTCACTATTATTAACCAATTACATTATTCTTTCTTCTACAATTTGTTTAAGTTATTTTCTGCCTTTATTATCGGAAGGTTTTTTGGTCAGAGACCCTCTCTGGCTATAACTTCTAATTCCTTGTGCTTTGCAGTATTGAGCTTGGTTTTGCTGGTTGACGTGGCAAGCAGTTTTGACAATATTTTTTATTGTCGAATAAGATATATATATATATATATATGTCTTAGTTATATATCTACTTAGAAATCCTACAACACTGCTAGGTGTATTTTCTGGTCAGAGATCCTCTCTGGTCATAACCTCTAATTTCTTGTGCTTTGCAGTATTGAGCTTGGTTTTGCTGGTTGACGTAGCAAGCAGTTTTGACAATATTTTTTATTGTCGAATAAGATATATATATATATGTCTTAGTTATATATCTACTTAGCGATCCTACAACACTGCTAGGTGTATATGTACTGGTATATTTAGGCTAAGGATACTCAGCTCTTGCGAAAAAGAGTGGGCTACTTCAATATATGATCATAATTACATCTAAACTAACCTATAAAGGTGTGTTTTAAATAATAAAAAATGAGATAAATTATGAGTTTATAATTCGTGCAATGAGATAAAAAATGAATAACTTTTAAAGTTTTTTAGTATTTTTTCCTGATAAAAAATGAACAACTTTTAGAATTTTTCAGTATTTTTTCTATTTTTTAGAATTTTTTATCATTCTAAACGGAGCCAATATTATATAATACTTTCAGCAACTTCATATTGTATCTATATAATAAAATAGAACGGTTTTTCAAAATGTTCATGTCACAGACTAAGATTCAACGGTTAAAAATTATTAATTCTTTCATTCAACGATTTAAATCATTTTTATATTTTTAAATTCTTGTTCAATTCTTATTTTAGTGGACCCCACTACTAACTATTTCACAAATACTTTGCACATTTTAAATTTCACCATATTTTAAGAGTAAAAATTATATGTAAATCAAAACTGTCAATTTAAATTCCGTTCAATTATGGTTTATAGGAAGTTGAACCTTCGAAATTAAAGTATCATAATTTATATTTTTATGGTATTTATCAAAAATTAATTAGAGAAAAAGAGAGATTAAAACGCACATAATAACTGTTAGAGTTTGAAGTTTTAGAAAAAAAAATTAAAACCTATAAATTATTATAATTTTTTCTATTTAAATTTTTATTCAAAGTTTCAATTATATAAGAAATTTAATACTAATTTTGTTCATAATGTTGTTTGCACATGTTATTACTAGTGTGTGTATAGATATATATATAAATATATGATATGATAAATATACGAAAAAGAGTGGACTACTTGAATGTGAACGCTATCTGTGGGGCAAAGGTGGTGAGATAAGGTGCTTGTGGTTGAAGAAGCAAATCATATAATATGGGGTGAGTGCATGGCAGAACTGAAAAGAGATCTCCAGCATGGTGGAGACAGCGGTGGCTCGTGGACTTAACTTTCATATTTTTTTTTTCAGTCTTCTCTCATCTCCATTACATTGTTGAAAGAAATTGGAAAATGCCAAACACATATTTTCGTCAGTTTTTCCCTCAGCTTTTCCCTTTTTTGACTTTCAGTGAGAGCCAAACTTGCAGAATGTGGCATTTTTTGTCTTTTGCCTTTTCGGCCGGTTCTAACTTTCGGTCCAACCGAGAGAATTGATGAGTTCTGTTTGGGCTACAATCCCTAATCACGGTGGACTTGAATTACTCGCCTCCACAAAATTGTGGATTTTATTTCTCGTTTCTACCGTGGACTTGAATTCCCCCACAACGTTGTGGATTTCACTTCCCCTTCTTGCCACCAACCCAAATTGATATATTAGGGTTCCACCATACAGACTGGAACTAACCCATTGTGTTACCCATCTTATCTTCTTCTTCTTCTTCTTTTTTTTAATAAATTTTTTTTATTTATTTACTCACCTTTTTTGAGTCTGTTGTATATAATTAAGATTGTGTTTTTATATTTATAAATTTGAAATGAAGAGATTTGTTAAGCGCTTAAAAGAAATTGTTCAAACATAAATTTGTTAGATAACGATTTCATAAATAAATAAATAAATATTTTATTTAAATTTAAATAATTTAAGTGGCACTTGATCTGTTTTTTTTTTTTTTTTATTTCTATTTTATGTATTTTATACTTTAAAAATTTTAAAATAAAGAAACAAAAAATATTCTATTTTTTATTTTCAAATTTTCTTTATTTTAGATTGAAAACGCTCAAAATAATTTTTTATTATTTTTCAATTTATGTATAAACTTATTTTTTACTTTCTAAAACAAAATTTGAAAATATAAGTGATCAAATGCGCTTAAGTTATTTTCTTTATTTTTAAAAGTACAAAATGAAAAATACACTTAAAATAGAAAATAGAAAACAAAAAGAGAAAATAAGAAATAAAAAAAAAATCAAATGACACCTTAATTGATGAAATATAATAGATTTAAATCTTGACAAAAAATAATTATTTAAAAATTTTCACAATAATGACTCCATTATTTATAAAAAGTAATATCATTACCCTAGTAGTGATTATTAAAAAAAACTACATCACTTATACTTTAACATAATCTCAAACCTATTGATTTTAAAATTCCTAATTATCCAAAAATTTCCAACAGACCCTGAGAGTTCTATTTTTTCTTTTAGGTATCACTCAAATTTAAAACAATAATAATAATAATATTAATAATTAAAATTAATTATTTTCTTTTTTAATTTTTTTGCAATTTTTATTTAGATAAGAATAACATGTCTAAAGAGTATGAAAAATAAATAAATAAGTAAATTCCCCCAAAAAAAAAAGTTTTATAAGACACAAGGGAGAGAGGGGGGAAAAAAAAGGCCCAAACAGCAGAAGAAACAGCTTCTGGTTACCAACCTAAGCAAACTCGCCAAAAGAACAATGAGTTAAATGCACAAACACCAAAACCAAAGCCCTCAGCTCCTTTTCCAATATACAAGTTAAATGAACGCTTCAACCAATAATTATTTCAATGGCACCGCAAAAATTATATATATATATATATATATGAGGGGCATCTCAACCACAAGCATATGAATATCCCGCCAAAAAAAATATCCAGCAACAAAAGTGCGGTGGTAGTTGTTGAATATGATCAAATATCCCAAAGAATAAACCCCAATATCATTAACCATGTTCAACCAAGAAACCTAAAACTGCTGGTCTGAAAGCAAGAACAAAAACCCAACACCAATAAGGCCCAAGACTAGGATGATGATGATGATAAGAACCCCCAACAACTTGCCCTAAAAGGGGTAATCGGGTTGGTCAAGGGTTGGGACCGTTGGGCTCGAGTCACGTGAGGTCTCAAATTCGACTCCTTCGGGGGGTGGTCTTTTCTCTTAATGTGGAGGCGATTTTCAACGGTCTTCCCGGCTAAACCGGTCAGCCAGGCTTGCCTAGGCTAGTTTACTTCCTTGTGGTTCTTTGCCGGCTAGGGCCACGGGGTGAGCTTCACCCAGTGCGCACCCATGGATAACGGCTGCGGGCTTCTCCCCGACACCAGAAGAACCCCCAACAACTTCATGAGAATCAGCAATAGCGCCGGAGAGAGAGTGTGTTGTTCCTCTCCCAGGTAGCCCTCCTCGATGGCCTGGCCTTGTGGTGCAAATGCCCCTTTCCACGAAGACCCCTGTATTTCTTCCCAGCGGAGGTGAGTCCGCGAAGCTCTCTGTGCTTGTGAACTGGGTTGCAGATCCAGTTGATCCTTGGGTCGTTGCGGATTGCACTGTGCGCAGCATCAACCAAGATTACCTCGAAGTATTTGTATGTAGAATCCTGAAAGAATGAAGGTACATACAATTATAAATGCCAACCTTTGCCAATCAATGTGTAGCAAGTTAATGGCATTCCGGGATTGAATCCTACAATTGGCACAGGTTTCTTCGCAAGGGCAAACACATATACCCAAATGAACAGTAAATTTCTATAAAATGAGGGGAAAAAAATAAAGGAACTACAAGATGCAGTCATGAGGTTGGAAAAAATTGCCAATCAGGATCAGTTTCACCAATAGATATAACGGTAAACCATAGTTACTAGGATCCCTCACAACGCCCCCACTTTTGTTTTTTGCCCAAATGGGACTGCAATTTGGATCGTGAAAAATACAACCCCTGCTGAAAATCTAATCCATAGAGAAATGGAAGGGAAACAAACAGAAAAGAATGAATTAATTAGTAGTTTATTTACTTATTGGAATATTGAATTGGTTATCTTTTGCCCTACTTCATTTTTTCATAAATATTTGAAATTTTAGAATTTGGACTATTTATTATGATTGTCACAAGTTATGAGAACAGTGATGATAATGCAAAAGCAAGTATTGTTGATGCCAGAGTATATTTAATACACTCTTTATAATTTTACTCTCATTCAGTCAGTGAAAATTTAAAACTTGTTGCATATTTAATACACTTTCTATATATCTTGACAATTTTACCATTATTAAGTTAAATGCTCATATTTATTGACTGTTAAGTTTTTAGATATTCTCATCTATTAATTTTTAAATTAACATTTATGCTCTTTCCTCACTTTTTTTTTTTTTTATCCAGATCTTACCGTTCAAATTTTTTTAATAATTTTTTAAACTCTAATTATCTCACATGGTTTGAACTAATTATAATTTTAATTATTAAATTATCTTACAATAATAATTAAAATTAAAATTAGTTCAAACCATATAAGATACTTGGAGTTGAAATTATTATCGAAAAGGTCAGATCTATTTATGTGAAAAAAAAATGTTAATTTAAAAGTTAATGAATAAGAATATCTAGAGACTTAACCGACAATAAATATGATTTTTAAATCTTTATAAACTTAATAAGGATAAAATTATCGAACACAATCTTCACTAAATTAATGAGGGTAAAATTGCCAACATATAAGGACTACATTAAATATGACCTGAGATTAACAATACTTCTTGTGGCATTATCATTACCCTTATCGGAATTATGTATTATTTTACTTATTTTTTAATTACTATTTTAAATATTCTCAAACTAAATATATTTATATATGAATGTGTATGAATGGCCCATCTTTCAACTAACGGCAACCTAAAATAGTGCTCCAACTAATAAATTTTCTACTTATTCCATAAGGAACCACATCCCAGGTAATAACGGGTAAAACAATATATATATGTTGGTATAAAAATAATGCGAGACACGTGATGTCTTTCTGAGCATAATAGAATAAAACACGTGGCATTATTTCGAGCATAATATAAGTGTGCTCAACGTTGATTTAGTAGTCAATAAAATTGTTGTAACTGGATCCCACCATTACATTGGTATGTTTTTAACCATAAATACGAAATGATAATAAATGAACTAAATTTATTACTTTTCAGTTACTTTAGTTCATGCAGTTAGTTTATTTTTTTACAACTAGCAAACAAAAGTGACATTTAGACGTTCCTCAAGGTTGCATCTTGTCTATTTAAATGCCCATTGTGCCCACACGCATTTAATGCAGAGTGGGAAACTTTAAATATAGAATGAAAGGCATTTAAGAGAAAGTAAAACACTAGACACTTTATGATATGCATATGAGACACCAAATCATTACAATTCAATGATTTATGTATTAATTTATTTATATTATATCACTATAAATACAAGAGTTAGTCTTAAAACCTTAGTACGCTCACTATTATTAACCAATTACATTATTCTTTCTTCTACAATTTGTTTAAGTTATTTTCTGTCTTTATTATCGGAATGTTTTTTGGTCAGAGACCATCTCTGGTCATAATCTCTAATTCCTTGTGCTTTGCAGTATTGAGCTTGGTTTTGCTGGTTGACGTGGCAAGCAGTTTTAGCAATATTTTTTATTGTCGAATAATATATATATATATGTCTTAGTTATATATCTACTTAGCAATCCTACAACACTGCTAGGTGTATTTTCTGGTCAGAGATCCTCTCTGGCCATAACCTCTAATTACTTGTGCTTTGCAGTATTGAGCTTGGTTTTGCTGGTTGACGTAGCAAGCAGTTTTGACAGTATTTTTTATTGTCGAATAAGATATATATATATATATATATATATATATATATATATATATATATATATATATATATATATATATGTCTTAGTTATATATTTACTTAGCGATCCTACAACACTGCTAGGTGTATATGTACTGGTATATTTAGGCTAAGGATACTCAGCTCTTGCGAAAAAGAGTGGGCTACTTCAATATATGATCATAATTACATCTAAACTAACCTATAAATGTGTGTTTTAAATAATAAAAAATGAGATAAATTATGAGTTTATAATTCGTGCAATGAGATAAAAAATGAATAACTTTTAAAGTTTTTTAGTATTTTTTCCTGATAAAAAATGAACAACTTTTAGAGTTTTTCAGTATTTTTTCCTATTTTTTAGAATTTTTTATCATTCTAAACGGAGCCAATATTATATAATACTTTCAGCAACTTCATATTGTATCTATATAATAAAATAGAACGGTTTTTCAAAATGTTCATGTCACAGACTAAGATTTAACGGTTAAAAATTATTAATTCTTTCATTCAACGATTTAAATCATTTTTATATTTTTAAATTCTTGCTCAATTCTTATTTTAGTGGACCCCACTACTAACTATTTCACAAATACTTTGCATATTTTAAATTTCACCATATTTTAAGAGTAAAAATTATATATAAATCAAAACTGTCAATTTAAATTCCGTTCAATTATGGTTTATAGGAAGTTGAACTTTCGAAATTAAAGTATCATAATTTATATTTTTTATGGTATTTATCAAAAATTAATTAGAGAAAAAGAGAGATTAAAACGCACATAATAACTGTTAGAGTTTGAAGTTTTAGAAAAAAAAATTAAAACCTATAAATTATTATAATTTTTTCGATTTAAATTTTTATTCAAAGTTTCAATTATATAAGAAATTTAATACTAATTTTGTTCATAATGTTGTTTGCACATGTTATTACTAGTGTGTGTATATAGATATATATATAAATATATGATATGATAAATATACGAAAAAGAGTGGACTACTTGAATGTGAACGCTCTCTGTGGGGCAAAGGTGGTGAGATAAGGTGCTTGTGGTTGAAGAAGCAAATCATATAATATGGGGTGAGTGCATGGCAGAACTGAAAAGAGATCTCCAGCATGGTGGAGACAGCGGTGGCTTGTGGACTTAACTTTCATATTTTTTTTTCAGTCTTCTCTCATCTCCATTACATTGTTGAAAGAAATTGGAAAATGCCAAACACATATTTTCGCCAGTTTTTCCCTCAGCTTTTCCCTTTTTTGACTTTCAGTGAGAGCCAAACTTGCAGAATGTGGCATTTTTTGTCTATTGCCTTTTCGGCCGGTTCTAACTTTCGGTCCAACCGAGAGAATTGATGAGTTCTGTTTGGGCTACAATCCCTAATCACGGTGGACTTGAATTACTCGCCTCCACAAAATTGTGGATTTTATTTCTCGTTTCTACCGTGGACTTGAATTCCCCCACAACGTTGTGGATTTCACTTCCCCTTCTTGCCACAAACCCCTTCTTGCCACAAACCCAAATTAATATATTAGGGTTCCACCATACAGACTGGAACTAACCCATTGTGTCACCCATCTTATCTTCTTCTTCTTCTTCTTCCTCTTTTTTTTAATAAATTTTTTTTATTTATTTACTCACCTTTTTTGAGTCTGTTGTATATAATTAAGATTGCTTTTATATTTATAGATTTGAAATTAAGAGATTTGTTAAGCGCTTAAAAGAAATTGTTCAAACATAAATTTGTTAGATAACGATTTCATAAATAAATAAATAAATATTTTATTTAAATTTAAATAATTTAAGTGGCACTTGATCTGTTTTTTTTTTCTATTTCTATTTTATGTATTGTATACTTTAAAAATTTTAAAATAAAGAAACAAAAGATACTTTATTTTTATTTTCAAATTTTCTTTATTTTGGATTGAAAATGCTCAAAATAATTTTTTATTATTTTTCAATTTATGTATAAACTTATTTTTTACTTTCTAAAACAAAATTTAAAAACATAAGTGATCAAATGCGCTTGAGTTATTTTCTTTATTTTCAAAAGTACAAAATGAAAAATACACTTAAAACAGAAAATAGAAAACAAAAAGAGAAAATAAGAAATAAAAAAACAAATCAAATGATACCTTAATTGATGAAATATAATAGATTTAAATCTTGACAAAAAATAATTATTTAAAATTTTTCACAATAATGACTCCATTATTTATAAAAAGTAATATCATTACCTTAGTAGTGATTATTAAAAAAAAAACTACATCACTTATACTTTAATATAATCTCAAACCTATTGATTTTAAAATTCCTAATTATCCAAAAATTTCCAACAGACCCTGAGAGTTCTATTTTTTCTTTTAGGTATCAGTCAAATTTAAAATAATAATAATAGTAATATTAATAATTAGAATTAATTGTTTTCTTTTTTAATTTTTTTTTGCAATTTTTATTTAGATAAGAATAACATGTCTAAAGAGTATGAAAAATAAATAAATAAGTAAATTCCCCAAAAAAAAAAAAAAGTTTTATAAGACACAAGGGAGAGAGAGGGGGAAAAAAAAGGCCCAAGCAGCAGAAGAAACAGCTTCTGGTTACCAACCTAAGCAAACTCGCCAAAAGATCAATGAGTTAAATGCACAAACACCAAAACCAAAGCCCTCAGCTCCTTTTCCAATATACAAGTTAAATGAATGCTTCAACCAATAATTATTTCAATGGCACCGCAAAAATTATATATATATATATATATATGAGGGGCATCTCAACCACAAGCATATGAATATCCCGCCAAAATAAATATCCAGCAACAAAAGTGCGGTGGTAGTTGTTGAATATGATCAAATATCCCAAAGAATAAACCCCAATATCATTAACCATGTTCAACCAAGAAACCTAAAACTGCTGGTCTGAAAGCAAGAACAAAAACCCAACACCAATAAGGCCCAAGACTAGGATGATGAAGATGATAAGAACTCCCGACAACTTGCCCCGAAAGGGGTAGTCAAGTTGGTCAAGGGTTGGGGCCGTAAGGCTCGAGCCACGTGAGATCTCAAATTCAACTCATTCGGAGGATGGTTTACCTCCTTGTGGTTCTTTGCCGGCTAGGACCACAGGGTGGGCTTCACCCAGTGCGCACCCATGAGTAGCGGCTGCGGACTTCTCCCCGACACCAGAAGAACCCCCAACAACTTCATGAGAATCAGCGATAGCGCCGGAGAGAGAGTGTGTTGTTCCTCTCCCAGGTAGCCCTCCTCGATGGCCTGGCCTTGTGGTGCAAATGCCCCTTTCCACGAAGACCCCTGTATTTCTTCCCAGCGGAGGTGAGTCCGCGAAGCTCTCTGTGCTTGTGAACTGGGTTGCAGATCCAGTTGATCCTTGGGTCGTTGCGGATTGCACTGTGCGCAGCATCAACCAAGATTACCTCGAAGTATTTGTATGTAGAATCCTGAAAGAATGAAGGTACATACAATTATAAATGCCAACCTTTGCCAATCAATGTGTAGCAAGTTAATGGCATTCCGGGATTGAATCCTACAATTGGAACAGGTTTCTTCGCAAGGGCAAACACATATACCCAAATGAACAGTAAATTTCTATAAAATGAGGGGAAAAAAATAAAGGAACTACAAGATGCAGTCATAAGGTTGGAAAAAATTGCCATTCAGGATCAGTTTCACCAATAGATATAACGGTAAACCATAGTTACTAGGATCCCTCACAACACCCCCACTTTTGTTTTTTGCCCAAATGGGACTGCAATTTGGATCGTGAAAAATACAACCCCTGCTGCAAATCTAATCCATAGAGAAAACAAACAGAAAAGAATGAATTAATTAGTAGTTTATTTACTTATTGGAAAATTGAATTGGTTATCTTTTGCCCTACTTCATTTTTTCATAAATATTTGAAATTTTAGAATTTGGACTATTTATTATGATTGTCACAAGTTATGAGAACAGTGATGATAATGCAAAAGCAAGTATTGTTGATGCCAGAGTATATTTAATACACTCTTTATAATTTTACTCTCATTCAGTCAGTGAAAATTTAAAACTTGTTGCATATTTAATACACTTTCTATATATCTTGACAATTTTACCATTATTAGGTTAAATGCTCATATTTATTGACTGTTAAGTTTTTAGATATTCTCATCTATTAATTTTTAAATTAACATTTATGCTCTTTTCTCACTTTTTTTTTTTATATCCAGATCTTACCGTTCAAATTTTTTTAATAATTTTTTAAACTCTAATTATCTCACATGGTTTGAACTAATTTTAATTTTAATTATTAAATTATCTTCCAATAATAATTAAAATTAAAATTAGTTCAAACCATATAAGATACTTGGAGTTGAAATTATTATCGAAAAGGTCAGATCTATTTATGTGAAAAAAAAATGTTAATTTAAAAGTTAATGAATAAGAATATCTAGAGACTTAACCGACAATAAATATGATTTTTATATCTTTATAAACTTAATAAGGATAAAATTATCGAACACAATCTTCACTAAATTAATGAGGGTAAAATTGCCAACATATAAGGACTACATTAAATATGACCTGAGATTAACAATACTTCTTGTGGCATTATCATTACCCTTATCGGAATTATGTATTATTTTACTTATTTTTTAATTACTATTTTAAATATTCTCAAACTAAATATATTTATATATGAATGTGTATGAATGGCCCATCTTTCAACTAACGGCAACCTAAAATAGTGCTCCAACTAATAAATTTTCTACTTATTCCATAAGGAACAGCATCCCAGGTAATAACGGGTAAAACAATTTTGGGCAATATCCTCATTTGCATGTCATTGGGGTTTATCATAAACTGCTTATAGTGGCATGAAAGACTGGGCATGAAAACTGCAGATTTACACGAGGAAAAATAGAAGACTGACATGCTTAAAACTGGATTGAAAACATCAGCAATTCTTCATACAAACCTCATTAATCCAGTATGAATTGAGAACCTTGAGACCAGCTAATTTACGACCAGCACATTCCTCGGCAACTGAGCGCTTGCTGCGTTGGAATTTCAGCTGAGTCACACCTTGATTTGTAGGTTTACCATAGACAATACCCTTGGAAACAGGCCTCTTCCGTCCACCACGTCTTACACGAACACGATATATCACGTAGCCCTGAACAAAGTATTACTTTAGTCACCATTAAAACACAAAAAAACCAAATAAAGAAGGCAGTAATGCCTCTGTAGTCAGGCATCATCCTTACTACTCATCACACATAAGATTAGAAACACAGCAACACTATCAAGCAGATGGATTTCTGAAATATTACGTTCATTCAGTTTACATCTCATAACCAACCCACCTGCGAGCAAGATGAAGTAAGCAACCAGATGAATGTCATGTTGTTGAGCAAAAACTCGATTACAAGGACCGAAGCAGACCATAATTTTCACATGTATGGTTTGTTTATCAACCATCCATACTTGTCCATTGATTACAAGACGTGTTTATTAAATTTGTGAAGATGTCATTTACAGATGACCCAACATTAAATCCTTTCTTTTTCTCCTTTTCTATCTTTCATCTTTTTGTGAGTGATCGGGAAGGTGGGGTAAGGCAAACATTTAATCTAAAGCCAAAAAAATAAAATACCAGCCCGTACAAGCAAAAGCAATTAACAAAAATCAGCAAAATTAAGAAAAGATGTATAATAAGACACAAGCAAAAGGAAGTGAATATTGAATGCACACACATATCATTACCTGCTTAGCCTTGTAACCCAATTGCCGAGCTTTGTTAGGGCGAGTAGGGTGTGTCACACGAACAACGGAAGGAAGTTGGTGATATTCCGCGCACCTAAGCCTCTGCAAAGGCCTCATTACCTCTGATTGTTTCTTCCTCCAGAGCTCCAACACATAATTGTATGCCCCTAATGTTATTCCAGAGTGGAAACACCATATTTAAACATCAGAATTCAGTATTGCATAAAGATGCTGCGTATCTAACTGCATGCTAGTGCTTGCAAATGTGTTTATGTGCATAACAGCACGAATAATGCTAATCAAAACAAACTCATAAATCAAACTGAAAATCAGGATTAGCAACTCCAAGTTATACCTGTGTACAAAGTACACTGTTCTCAACTATGATTACTAGAACTTGTAGATAGGTGCACGCGGACGCATATAATTACCATTACAAAAAGAAAAGGAGGAGACTGACATTGACCTCGATGTCAGCCCCGTGACATCAAAGTCGGTAACATTGAGGTTGAGGACCATCTAAATGCATTTAAAATTTTTTTTAACTTAAAAAACACATGAACATATTTGGACCGTTGGATTTTAATCCAACGGCCTCCCAAATCCTTACAAAAATGCTATTCTCCCCCCCCCCCCAAAAAAAATACTTAACCACAACTACATGGCGTAATTAAAAACTATTTTACATTGGTACCTTTTTTTAAATTAATAAACCCATGAACTTGGTCAGACCCCAAAACTTTTCTGAAAGAATAGGGATTTGCCCTTGCCATCAACATTTCTAGTGAACAAAATAACTCAAATGACTCACAAAACTCAGAAAACCTAATAAAATACCAGTAATGATGTATGCCAAATCCGAAAAAGAGATCATATTGAAAGACCCGGCAATCAAAATCAAGGACTCTTGTAACCCAAGTTAAAAAACAATTAAACAAAACCCAGAAAAGGTATCATCGTCATGCGAAATGAGGAACAGAAAATTAAGGATTAGCTGTACATATGATTTATATAACTGCACACATACGAGTATACGCATGTACATGAGTATATCTTGTTGATGCAGCAAAGCAATCAAACACACCATTTCTTAGAATCGTAATCTGCGTAAACTTGGGTTCAGTGAATGTTATAAGAATCAGAACAAATCAAGGGCTACGGGAGGGAGAAATACCTACCCATTGTTGTTGAGTTGGTTGCGCTCTCCTGCTGCTTGGACTTGGGAAGCTGTGAAAAATGTGTCTTTCGATTAGGGTACAGAACGGAACGTACGAGTTTCTTTAAAAGACCGAAATGGGCCAACATTACACGGAGTTTCTTTAGAAGACCGAATTGGCCCAATATTAGACGGCTTTTTTGCGAATTTCCACAGGAAAATGGATCTGGGTGCTGACATTGGCAACGTTTGCAGTTATACAAAAAAAATAAAAAAATATAAAATTCTATAAATATCTATAAAAATAAATTACGATACCATAAAATTTAAATTTCAACTCACTGTGTAGAATACAAAAAGTAAATTTTTACAATTTTATACAATTTTATACAACTCTAAGTACACTCACTATTTTTAACTAGGAGAGGCACATACTATAGGACCATTCGATAATATTGTCATTTTTTTATTAACGTTTATATGTTTATACTTTATATTTTTTATTTTCTTTTATCATTTTTTTAATAAAAACTAAAATTACGTTTTGAAATACAATTTTGTTTATAATTAATAATTTTTTATTTTCATAAATTATTTAATTTTATTAGTTTTTCTAAAAATTAATTAAATTTAATAAATATATTTTATATTAATTTAATTTAATTATATTATTTATTAAAAATAATTGAATTAAATATAAGTATTATATCATTTAATCCAGCAAATATAAAATATATTAATTATAATTTAATTATATTATTTACTAAAAATAATTGAATAAAATATATTTCATAATAATTTAAATAATTTAATTAAGATATTTATTAAAAATAATTTAATACAATATAATTCATATTAAATAAATAATTTAATTATTAAATTAAATTAAATTAATTATTAAATTAATTTAATTTAATTATGATATTTATTAATAATATTTTAATAAAATATATTTAATATTAGTTAAATTAATTATTAAAAATAAATTAAATTATATTAAATAATTTAATTATAATATTTATTAAAAATAATTTAATAAAATATATTTATATTAATTGAATTATTTATTAAATTAAATTAAATCAATATATTTTATTTTACTATTTATTTAAAATAATTTAATAATATATATTTTCTATTAAATAACTAATTTAATTTAATTTAATTATTTATCAGAAATAAATTATAATATATATTATATATTAATTTAATTAATTTAATTTAATTATGTTATTTATTAAAAATAATTTTAGTTTAATAAATTATTTTAATAAAATAATTTATTTTAATATGATGTAACAAAAATAGATGAAGTATTAAAATTGACAAAATATTTATAATAGAAAAAAATAAGGTGAAAATACGTTTTTTCTATTTATGTTTTTCTATTTAAGTTTTCATTTTTCTGGAAACAAACAAAAGGTAAGCAGAAATTCTTTGTTCCTTTCCCCAGCCAAATTCGTGTTGTCCAATTTTGAATGATTTATTGATTTGTTTTGTTTGTTAAAATAAGGATTGAGGGTTTGGGAAGTAAGGTCTAAAAATGTCTTACTGATTTTTTTAAAGTAAAAAATAACTTTGAGATTTTGATAAAAATGATTTTTAAGAAAAAAATATTTTGTCTCATTTTTATCTTTTCAAATATCCAAAAAAAAAACATATAAAATATTTTGAATAAAATGTTTTACATTGAAGTAAATGAAACCTAACTCTCACCTGACGAGAATAGTATAAAACACCAAATGTGAGGAGTTATATGAAATTTTTCAACTTTGGTTTAGCCTTCTAGATAAGTCAATATTTGTCTTACCTAAGTTCATAAATTGTTGTTTTTTGTGTTTATACTTAAATATCATAAAATTTGAAGAATAAATTAAATAATTAATTTATTTTAAAGTTATATCAAATTATGTTACTTTTAAATTAACGTCGTTTCAAGTTGAGTTTATTTTTTTTCAATAATTTTGCATGTGTATTGTTATATTCATCTTTATTTAGATATTACTTTGTAGAGACAAACCTACCCTATGACAATAGGGTCCACAATCCTCTTAATTATTAGAATATATATATAATATAGGTGTATTTATAAATTTTTTTCAAAAAAGCCAATCCAACCTTTTTACTTTGAATTATTAATAACATATTAAATTTAATCCTTGAATTGGTTCATTAATAATCTAAACTAATTAATTGAATAATTTTTAAATTATTCAATTAAGCTAATTAATTTGCAGAGACATAAGTAATCTAATGAACCAATTCAAGGATAACATAAGTAATCTAAGCTAATTACTTTGTAGAAACAGTCCTACCCTATGACAATAGGGGTCCATAACCCTTTTAATTATTAGAAAAAAAAATATATATATATATATATATATAGGTGTATTTATAATTTTTTTTCAAAATAGCCAACCCAACCTTTTTACTTTGAATTATTAATAACATATGAAATTTAATCCTTGAATTGGTTTATTAGTAATCTAAACTAATTAATTGAATAATTTTTAAATAAATTTGTGAATGAATTTTATATATTTGTTTGATTTTGTAACCTCATCATTATTAAATAGACTACTTAATTATGAGTTATATTTTTAAAATTGAAAAAAAAATATTAAAATTTATAAAAATACTCATTTTACTAAATTCATGATCTCGTCCCCATTGCTTTAATTTTTTAAATTGGAAATGAAAGTACTTGGCCTTTAGGGCCCCTATTTTGCCTTGGAAATATTCGAATCTTTGACCCCAGATATAAAAGAGAATTAAACTTCCCAAAAAAATCAGTTAATCCGAATTAATAATTAATAGAAACACCTAGTTGTTTGTTGGGTTTCAAAGATTGCAGTGAAAAAATTTATTGTAGGAGAAAATAAAGGGTTGCAATGAAAAAATTTATTTATATTTAATTTAATGATTTTAATTTAATTTAATTAAAATTATTTTTAAAATAAAAACAAAACTTTAAAACATTTTTTTGGGAAATATTTTATTGGGAATAATTAATATAAAATATCAAAAGTCTACAAATAAATGTCAACCCTTGTTCATTGCAAACCTCTGGAACTCTTGTTTGTTTAGAAGATGGGTTATTAGAGTTATAAAATTACTAATATGATTTTGGGTGTTAGCGACTATAGTGAAAAATTCACTGTAGAAATTACAGTGGAAAATCAAAGATTTGATATTTTTATAATTGAATGAGAAAAAGTTTTTTTATATTTTACATTAATTGTGATTCAATTAAATTTTTTTATTTTTATTTTAAAATTAATTTTAATTAAATTAAATTAAAATCTTAACATTAATATAATTACATTAAAATCGTTAATTTTTTCATTGCAGTCGAAAATTTTTGCACTGGAACCCGTTTTCTTTCTTTCAAGAAAGTTAGAAAGTTACTAAAATATTTTTAAAAATTTTATTTAAAACAAAATGTCATTGTAACAAATTTACAACCCATCCCCTTTCAATCCATCCCATCCCATTCCATCCCAAGCTAACCCAATTCCTTTTCCAAACAGATCCTAAAAAATTCCTAATTGCCGTGATTTTAATTCCCGGGTCATTAGCAGCAAAATGCTGAAAATGATAACGGATAAAAAAAAATATGAGGTTCTTCACTTGCTTCGTTCCAAAATATTTGTCCTATGCTAATAAATTGCTCAACAGAGATAGGAAGGAAGAGAAGATGAAGATAGAAGCTTAGATAAAGAGAGAGAGAGAGATATAATTCCATGAGGAGGTCATTTGCGGGAAACGGTGGAATGGGCGGTGGCAGAGGCGGTCCCAACGGCGGCGGCGGAGGGATGCTGAGGACAGTTCAAAGGGTAGTTAGGGCCGGTGTCGGTGGAGCAGCCCAGGAGCCCTTTTCTTCTCATTGTTCCGCCACCACGATGACCACCTCCGCCGCTAAGACCAACTCTTCTTCTTCTTCTACTCCTAACGGCAGAAGACACGTTTACAAACCCACTACCTCGAACGTCCTCTCTCTCTCCTCTTCATCGCCCTTCTCTTCTTCGTTCAGCCTCCCAATCTCCGGCGCCTCGACGCTGCCCACCTGGCCTTCTTGCTCGTCGTCTCCTTCTGGGAGTGAAGATTTCGACTGGGAGTGCGTCGATGGGGGTGAATTCGAGAGGACACAATCTCTTTACGACGATTTTGTTTTTGGGTCTGTTCCATCGAAGGATGAAGTTCAACATGCTGTCTCTTCTCTCCAGCAGTAAGTGATTTGATTGGTTTCATTTCTTTCTATTCTCTAATTGCCTTTGCTTTCTAGTTTCTAGGTTTCCTCTGCTATTTCTATCTTGTTTTTTTCCTCCTGATTCCTGATAAAAACAGATGATATTTTTAATTATTTATTGTTATACATATGTCTGCAATTCTAATGTTATTGAGAATATATGAATTATGAACTACATGGTAAAATCTAAATTTACCATAATTCTTTTTACCAGAAAATGAGATGTGGGTTGTTTGTTTCTTATAAGTGTAAACTGTATGCGTGAAAGTTATGGGAAAAAAATAGAAATAAAATAAAATTTTGATGAAAAAAAATCATATAGAACAAACATTCACACCATTTTCATGGCAGAAGCTCTCCATGCTAGAGGTGATAACATTTTGAATAGTCGTGTTGGGAACAAGTGAATTTTATCTAAAAACTTGAAGCGAAACTGAAATATTTTAAATTTTTTAGTATAATATAAAATATTTTAAAATTTTTATTAAAAAATAATTCTTCTAGCCGTTTGAACCAGTCCTGAGTCATGCCTTATATAAAATTCCAGAAGAGGATTCCGCTTGTATGGGATTAATCCCTTTTTTTTTTGGGGGGGGGGGGGGGAAGTGATAGGCCCATAAAGTTGCAACATGTTTTGATATCTCTTTCTCGATAACTTTTTAAACACTAGTCTCATTATATAATTATGTTTAGGTATTGAAGTGTTTATGGTATGTACAATCTATTTATTTATTTACTTTGGCAGGCTTTCTGCCCTTGCATTTGCTTCTTATTGCTTAAATTCTATGAGACTGTAGGCTATGGTGTCAACATGAATGGAAATTAAAATTACAGAGCGAAGAAATGAAAAAAAAAAAAATAAAAGAACTTTGAATTAAATGAGGATTGGTGAGGAAAGAAAATTATCAAAAAGATAAGTATATTGAGCACCATTTTTGTGGTTAACTAGCATTTGATATGATTATTACTGTGATGACAAAGGTGTTGGTGTTTATGAATAGTTCAGATATTATAACTTAGGTTAACTAAGACTTAAATTTATTATTTATGTCTTTGTCAAGTACATAATAGTGATTGAATGAGACATCCTAGATTACCAAAACAACTAAAATTACTTGACAGCTAATTATTTTTGTCAACAACTGTTATAATTTATAAAATGATGGTGATGATTAATTAAAAATTTAGGGTCTTCAGTATTAGGATGATCTCTATGGTTGCTATCATTACATTCCTCATAAGAGTAATCTTTGTTGTAGCTATCAATACATTCCTTGGGAGAATGGAATTTCATTTTAATTTAATTATTACCTGTTTTTAGTGAATATCACTTTCTAAACTTCAGTTGTTTAGAGTTGGAGCACTAGGAAAATGAATGATTAGTTATGTTTGCCATTAACAAAAATGTAAAACTGAGATAGAAATGTGAAAACAGAGAAAAACCTACTGCTTTGAAAGTATATATAGTCCTTGATGTTACAGGTTGGATCTATGACAGATATCAATAACATGGAAGTTGACAGTCGACGAGCCTGCTAGATAAACTTTCCAGCACACTTTGGCCAATCAGTAACACCCCCGTGTTTAATGGAAGTTCTGAAGAGAGGAGATTGTAATGCAAAAAGCCTTCTTGAATGGTGTTAGAGTTTGACCTTGACCTAACCAAAAAAAAAAAAATTGTTTAACCTTAAGACTTACTTTTTTTGTGCTTGGTATGTGATTGCAGCCTTGAGATCCAGCAAAAATTTATGTAATGTGAATGCATCTAGAATGAAAGTTATAATTAAATAATTATTAAAAAGTGATTGTGACAAAGATGATCTCCTTTTCTCTCCCCCCTCATTTTGTGAAAAAAATTCTTGAACCTGATCAGAAGAGTTCATAATCTTATGGTTTAACCATTTTGCTGGTAAATTTTAAGTTTAGAATATTTCTCATTCTATTTTTCTCCACTTGTTATGTTCACTTAGACAGCAACCTTGCTGTTCTGATCTCGTTCTTGATGTTTTTTCATTTAAATTGTTGGTCTAGAGCCAATGAAATTGTGATGGTTAGATGATTCTTGGAAGACCTTTAGTCCATCAGGTATGTGCAGCCAATTCTGTTTTGTAGCAAACTAAGTATTTCTGGAGTCATTGGTTTAGGGATGTACAGTTCTACTGTTTCTCTTATCTGGAATTGTTTTGAATGGTTGGCTGTAAGTAATGCTGAAACAGTTTGAACTTAATGATTGCGAGTTGACGAGGAATTTGTTCTTACGGAACTCATTTTCGCACATTGTTGAATATCAAATTTGTCTTGGGTCCCTCTAATCATACTTATAAGGCCTGTTATCTGGGAATATTTTGTTGCTTGTAGGGTCCTTGACCCGGCCTCCTCCTCGCAGTTCATAAAGGATATATCTGCTTATAATTCGGAAAAGGATGACATTATTAGTCCAACTGGTCAGACAAACAGAGTTTCTCCAATTGGGACAGATTTAGATTGGATTGAGCCCTCACTGCAGCTACATAATAATTCAAGGACGTTGCAGCCTTATGGAACCAACAGAGTTTATGATGCTTTCCATCTATTGCAGACTGAGCCTTGCATTCAGGTGCTTTGTATTATTGACTAAAACACTCAAGAGAATTCTTAAAAACAGAACGAACCTGCAACTTTTTCTTTAAATTTGATAGTTATAGGTGAATGTGGTTATATGGGGCTGGTACAATTCTACAAGCTAATATTAACTTTCTTTGAGTTAAATTATTTTTGTTCTTGACCTCTAGTTCTACTAATAATTGTTTAATCCCCACATTGAGCATGGAACTGTCAAAGTATCAATAATGGCCAATGACCAAATAGAAGTTTCAACCTATATTACTGGTGCTTGTGAGTTAAAATGTGGAGTGGAATCAATAGCATCTATCCATTCTGAACAAATGATCCCATGAGCATTGAAAAGCCTTCCTCCTTTTTTAACATTCTTCCTAGTGAGACATATTCATCAATCTCTATTTAAAGGTAATAGCTTCTATTTAAAGAGCCTTTTTTTTTTTTTTCGCCCCCTCTTTCTGGTTTACTCCATGAAATTAAAGGAGAGAATTGTGTCTGGGTAACATTTGAGGCCGAATATTGGTAGTGGAAGCTGTACACATCTTTAAGATCCCCGAAGTTGAATAGATGAAAATCATCCAGTAATTCAAGAACAGAATATTCTCTAAATAATAAAACCCCCTGGAGGGCAGAATTGATATCAGTTTATGTTTTCTGAATTTATTCTTGTTTTACCTTTCTTTTCTTGTTCCATATAATTTGTATCTCTCTGTTGACATCTTTATTTTTTATTTGCATAGACAATGGTCATTTCATTATCATCTGATAAAGCTGTTTGGGATGCTGTTTTGAACAATGAGGTGGTTAAGGAGCTCAGAGAGTCACTGACTGAAGGTTTGTTCGACTATCTATAAATACAATTAATGCATACAGAATATCTTGAGAAGGATTCATGGAGCTTTCTTTGAGGAGATGACATTTATTCCACCGTATAATTTCCCAGGGGTTTGCATTTTGGTTGTAAAATTTTGATTCACATCATGTTGTTCACCATGGGTGTGTTTGGAGTGAGGGTTTAATGAGGGGAGAAAAATGATAGGGAAAATGGAACAGAATAGAGATGTAAAATATAAAATCTCAAATATATGATTTTATTTGACTATATTAAAAAATATAAAAAAATAAAATACGTTTCTAATTTAATTATTTTACATTTCTCAAATCCTTTTTTTTTTTTTTTTGCTTTCCATTCTCTATTACAAACCAAACACGAAGAGTAATTTTGAATTCCCATCCTTTTCATTTTCCCTTGTTAAATCTTTAGTCCAAGCACAGCCTATATAATTGAAAATTTTGAAATTCTCTACCCACTAATATTTAGTTTTCTGTAAGGCTTTTTAAAATATATGCTACAATATATGCTGAAGTAGTTTCCTACTTACGTTCTTCAATTTTCCCCAATGGCCGTGGTTGCTATTATCATGGGTTTATTGAGATTCAAATTAGGGGTAATTACACTTTATCCCTTGAGATTTGGTCCCAAAACACATGATTCCTTTGTGATTTGAATTAAAGTGTAAAATTGATAGAATTTGTTAAATTTTATTAGATGTGTTTCACATGCTAGGAAGGATAATATGTAATTATACAAAAGACGTTATTGAAAAAAATAAGAAGTAAATTTGTCTTCTTTAAAAAATGAAAAAATATCTTATTATATATAAAAATAGAAAAAAATGCACTTTTATCAATTTTACACTTTAAATATAAATCATGAGAAAATTGTGCGTTGACTTTTAACTTAGAGGGTGATACATGTTTTTTTTGCAATTCTCTGTTATTTGCAATTCTAATTCAACTACACTTGACGTGTATCATTTTCACAGTCAGGGTGACATTTTCTTTACATATGCAGCAGCTCATGGCGGCATTTCTGAGAGCCCACATGACAGTTCTGATGGCTCCAATTCGGCAACAAACATACTGAGCTGGATTTTTAACAACACCAAGGCAACAATGACGGGGATGATGGAGAAAATCATGAAGCTGGTGAACGAGCTGTTTCGACCTCCGGAGGATGAGAAGACAACAGCAGGAGGCGGTGACTTCTGCCCGTTCGAGGACAAGCTGAGAACTTCGTTGCTGCTCTCCATCGTGGTCCTCTTGATCGTGGTTGTGGATCGAGCTCACAGGGCTTGACCGTAATTTGACGACATTACCCACCAGTGGGATCTGGGAGCTCTCTGCATACAGTGTATTTCGACTGGAGACTTGGTATTGAATAAATTCAGCCATTAGATGAGTGTATATTTATTTATGATAAGGGTCCTCATTCAATGGTTGTATTTGTCTAATCCTGGCTCTGCAGATGGAGAAATACACAGCAGGGCCTCCAATTCTCCATCAGGTGACCAGTCATGTTCTCATTTGGTTGCAAATTAGGGGAATCCTTTTATCTTTTGCTTAAATTTGTTGTAAAATAGACATAACTGGGAACTGCTGAAGATTTGGCAGGTTTTGTGTGTATAAATCTCATATATGGAGGGCATGTATAGATGGAACTTTTTGGTTGCTGGATGAATAACTTCTATACCTATATTCTTGTTGCCTCTTTCTATATTTCAATATCACTTTATTGTTATAAAGTATGTCAGTTCCCTTTATTTAGCTTTATATTAATCCACAAATGGGGCCTTTGTTGAACATTTTTTTGTGTAAATTTGACTTCTCAACGAGGTTCACTTAAAATTTCACTTCCTGTATATGGTATATATATATATAACAATTAAGGTTAGAAGTTTTTCTTTAGCACCGCTAGGCAACCTAATTTTCAATGAAAATTTACTAAAAGTTACTTTTTAGGTATTGGTAAAACATTAATTTTTGTCTTTTTTTTTGTTTTTTTTTTTAACTTTGGCACAAAAGCTTTACGAGGAATTCGCCGAAATAGCACTTGTAGCTTGAAGATTGTTTCCCAATGTTGATTAAACAAAAATAGAGAGTTTCTTTTTTACCTTAGCATGAATTGCTTAAGAAATTTGATTGAAATAAGCAAAATAAAAAGGAATTTCGTCTTGATTTAAATGAGTATGAACCAATCTAAAAGGAACTCTAATTTTCTTATATCATGGCCTAGTTCGTTTACCGGCAATATAGAGTTGAGGTTTGCTTCAGTTACAATTGGAGAAGAAAAAGAGGCAGTTAAAACAATATTTATATATAAGGGTGCCAAACTCATTATGGAATGATAAAAAACGGCCAATGATTTAAAATGTTAGGCGGCTGATCTGAGATTTTTCAAGCAGTCATGATGGTTGGTAGGTCGTCGAAAAATCAAACCCAACTAACTAAAATTGAAGGAGAGAGGCCGACGAATATGGAGTTCGATAGTGTTACCAGAAAGGGTCAAACGGCACTAATATGGAGTTCGATAGTGTTACCAGAAAGGGTCAAACGGCACTAAAAAAGTGGCCAAAAAACGATGAATAGTGAAAAAAGTTAGAAAATTTTTTTTGAGAAATGATGATTTTACCTTTACCTTAACGGTTGCAATTAATGGGTAACAAAAGGAAGAATTACATTGCTGCTTAACTGAAAATGCGAGAATTTGACTGTCATAATTGAAACTAGTGAAACCAAAGTGAAACTAAATATAAAGTATAGGGGTAGTTTTTGTATTTTATCCTACATATTAGATGTGGCATTATCACACATTATGTTTAAATTTTTTTTAAGTAAACGTATATTTTTTTAATTGTATATAGATTACCAAACAAATTTAAAATAAAAAGTTATTGAAACACTTGTAAAATATCAGATGATTAACTTTAAATGGCATTTAAGTAAATAATTTGTATTAAATATATTTAAGAAAAGATTAAAAAATGTAAAGGTAATGGGTGTTTAAAAGAAAAAAAAAATATTTAAGGAATACTAAAATATGCAAAGATAAATTTATTTAATTAAGTGGTAGTTACTAAAAAAATTCTTTTTATTTTCATGAAAAGTATTAGTAGTTATGGAAAATTTAATATAAATAAAAAAAGTAAAAAATTTCACCAAATTTGAGACTTAATTAAATTTCAGATTTCATCAAATACCCTCTTTTTTTTATTTAATAGTATAAATATATTACATTCTTATAAAAGATATTAAAAAAAAAAGGCCAGGTTGTTTTTGCATTTATGAATTTAAACTGAAAGACCAAATATAAATTTCAAATTTTAAAAGATTAAATACTAGGATGGGCAATCGTGTGATTTGTTGTACTGAAATTAAGTATATATTCGATTATTTAAGTTAATTCAAACACAATAGGATTAATTAATCCTGTCAAAATATCTTATACTAACGCAACATATTTATTATACTAATACCGGAACATTACATAATAACTTGTTTAATTTGCATACTGTAATGCGATTAGTATGCTAAACGAGTGGATTCAAAACATACGCCATCAACTAAAGACATATATGATTTAATAACATAGTTAATGCATAAACCTAAAACATACACGTACTCAATTAATTATATGCATTTAATTGCTAGAAAAATAAATAAATAAATAAATAAAAATAGGGATAGCAAAGAGAGAGAGGAGAAAAAAATTGACAAGCTAGTTGCTCTAGCAATTGACATTTAAAAATAACATCAATTTATAATTGGAATTAGCTAAAACTAGAATGGGAGGAAAATCAAACACACCGTCTATTATTAATTGAATTGTGACCCACTATGATTTAAAAGCTGCCACAACATTCTGGAATTAAAAAATAAATAAATAAAGAAAGAAAGTTGTACTTTGATCGAAGCTATCACTGATTGAACTTGCGCTTCAAACACATACGTGACATATATGTATATTGTCAAGCATCTTCTTGGATGATTATGGCTCTGGCTCCCGATGTCCTGTCTGATCTCCGGCATTGGCTTGGTTCACCTCAGCCTTCCTACGGTTGCGGCGGAGGTCCCGGAACAAGCTCTCGGCGCAGAGTAAGAGGACAGCAATCAAAACCACCAAGATGATAGCCACCCAATAGTGGTCTAATCCGCCGGAATTGGACGAAGGGGGCTCAGGATTAATGGAACCTGCAGGAGGTGGGTAAAACGGATCAAATGGCGGCGGCTGCTGCTGGTATATTGACATATTCCCTGTTTTTGTTTTGTGACTTTTGGGATGGGAGCAGACAGAAGAGAAGTGAAAAGCGCTGCGAAGGGAGAGGTTTGATGTTCTTGATTGGACGCTTGGCAAGCGTGAGTGCGAGTCCTCTCCTGTTTAATATATATATATATATATATATATATGCACATTGTTGTGTGAGGTATCATGTTTGTGCTTCTTTAGATATGCTGAAACATTGCTTAACAAATATTTCCTAATTAATATGAAAATTATATTAAATAGGTGATATGCTACAATATTCTTTAATAAATTAATATTTCCTAACTAATATGAAAATTATATGAAAGATATGTTGTAATTAATATTCCTTAATAATAATTAGATATGTATCACATGCTAGTTAGGCTAATATGTAATTGAGCAAGAGACATTATTGAAAAAAATAGAAATAAATTTATTTTTTTTAAATGAAAAATTATTTTACTATAATATAAAATAGGTAAAAACGTACTTAACTATTTATTTTTGCAAAAATCTTTTTTCTTATAACCAAATTCGTCTCAAGAGTCGTAAATTTAGTTAAATTTAATTGGATTTGTTAATTTTACATGTTAATTTAAATCATGAGAAAATTGTACGTTGACTTATTGGACTTTTAAATTAGAGGGTATTATATGTTTTTTGATCGAGTAAGTTGTAATTAATTTTTTAAATAATAACAAGTTCACAATGTTGGATTGAGGGTAGAGATGGAAATGAACTGAACTTTTTTCAACCTACTCAACCTTAACTTGGAAAAAATTCAGTTTGTGACTAAAATAAGATCGAATCAAGTTCGATTTATGATTAATTTAAAATTGAGATCAAGTTCGATCTTAGAAAAATTCAACTCAAAAACTCACGAGTCAGCTCGTTAAAATAATATATACATATTTTATAATATTGTTATATTTTTTAATAATACTTCTATTATATTTTTATAATATTTTATTCATTATATTTTAAATTAAATGATATTATTTTAGTTTAATTGAACTATTTATGAGTTAATCTCAAGTTTAAATTCTTTTTTATCAATCTGAACTTAAATTCACATAAAAGTTCAAATCAAGCTTGATCTCAAATCCAGTATAAATAAATCGAGCCGAATTCGAATAAGTTAAGAATCATGTCAGATTATTCTCACCTCTAATTGAGGGAAAAAGTAATTTAGAAAAGGTTATTATAAGGACATATTTGTGCGTATGCTATTGCAGTGCTGAGATCTTTCTTATTCGTAGGCTCTAATTCAACTACACTTGACATGTATTATTTTCACAGTCACGTGACATTTTTCTTTTACATGTGCAGCAGCTCACGACGGCTTTCTTGAGAACTCAAATGACAATTTATATTCATCCAATAACATAGGTTGTTGGGTAAATAACTTTTGTACCTATCTTCTTGTCGCTTTTTCTATATTTCAGTATCACTTCATTGTACGTATGTTAGTTCCCTTTCTTTAGCTTTATATTAATCCACTGGTGGGGCCTTCTTTTTTGAACATTTTTTTTTTTTTTTTGGTAAATTTGACTTCTTCTCCATGAGGTTTATTTAAAATTTTACTTCGATACTCAAATGTATATATATATATATATATATATATATTTAAGCTTGGTTTAGGAATAAAAGTAGTTGGCTTATTTTTTACTAAAAATAAGCAAGTTATTTTTCTTCCCAAACCAAGCTTAATTAAAAATAAGCCAGTGACTTTTCCGTTTGGTAAAAAAAAGATTTTTTTAGAGGTAGATTTTTAGTTTTGGTTAATTTGATATTTTTATTTTTAAAAATTTTAAAAAAAAAATTAAAATGTAAGAGAGTAAATTTGACCAACCACTATAGCAGTTAGCTACTGTTGAAGCTAATAACCATTGACGCGAAACCAACCCTTAAACAATTAAGAGGGAAGTTTTTGGTTAGTTACAATTTCCAGTGACTTTTTTTGCTGGATCCGCATGTGAGACCCTCTTACCTTAGGCTCCCTTTCATTTTGTAAGGTTTCATTTTTTTTTTTAAAGATGTAATGGAGGCCTATTATATAAAATGATCACCTAAATTTTTTTTTTAAATTAAATATTTATTTGACTTTTGCACTTTAAAATTTTTGAAGTCATTACTTCATAAATTTAGTATTAGATCTCTCCACAGTAATATACTTCTCAAAAAAAAAAAAAAAAATCTCACTAAGTAACAATATTATTTCATAAATTTTTTATTTTTTTATTTACAATATAAGTAAAAAAGCTCAATTTAATATTTTGTCTTACGCCCCAAAATGATTGGGCCGGCCTTGTTTTTCTGTTTTTAAAATTTATGTCAGCTATACAATTAATGGTAGAATTGCTGAGAGAAAAAAAAGCCAACTAATGAAAAGCTTATGCCATTAATTGTTACCCCCAAAAAAAAAAAAAAAAGTTAGGTATTGAAGTGAGATTTTAGGTAAAATTTAAGGGTGACGAAAAATATACCGTTAATTTTTTTTATTAAAATAAGATTTACATATATATATATATTTAAAATATTAAAAAATAACTTTTTTTTAGTAATTACACTTTGTTCTCATAAAATTTGATAAAAAAATTCAAATAATTTTTGCCTTATGAGCCACGAATGAATTATTAAAAGGGAAATATTAATTTCAGATCAATTTTTGTTGCAGCAAGACCATCAATGCGCATGATATAAATAGATGATGCAATAAATGTTCTAATTATAACCAAAAAAAAGCAGTGGTAATGTTATTTTTCTTATTAAAAAGGACTTCTTAGATCTATTCCGGACATATTTAAAGAAGGGTAAATAAGTTACATTATGCAAATATTTTGATTATTACACTATTTTTGTTTATTATCAAATGAAATAATAATACCGGAGTTTAATATTAATAATAATTATAAAATAAGAGTTTTTATTATAATATTTAAATAGTATAGAATTTACCTTTATTTTCATTTATATTTTTTTTAGAACTATCCACGAAAAGCTCGAATTACATTCACGAGAAAACTCGATTTATTTTCATAAAAATGTATATAATACTCACAATAATTTCCATCAAATACTATATAAAATATTTTTATATAAATAATAAATATGAATATAATATTTAAATGTAGACATGTTAAGTCAATCTGAACTCGAGTTTGTGAATGTGAAATGACAAGTCGAGATTAATTAATCACACTTTACCCACAAAACGACCACAAATTTTAATTGCAAAATAAATTAGCAAACGATTTTGAAAATAGTAATTATTTGAACAAATTTTATTTCACTCTCGTTAGTTTTATCTAGAATTTTATTTAGTATTTTCATTTTGTTGTAATAATTAAAGATTGAATTTTTAATTAATTATAATATTATTGTTTGATGATTGTTTTATTCTTAAAAATTAAAATATTTACAATACTTTAGTGCTCAGCCCTTCAAGCCAAAACCAAATTTTAGCGCCCTAAACCTAATCACTCCTATTTGCTAACGTATTTGCATATGATCTATATATATATATTAGATGCGGCACTATCACACACTGTGTGTAATTGTTTTTAAATAAATGTATATTTTTTTAATTATATACAGATTACCAAACAAATTTAAAATAAAAACATTATTGAAACATTTGTAAAATATTAAATTATTAGTTTTCAATGACATTTTAGTAAATAATTTGTAACTAAATAGCATTTAAAAAAGATAAAAAAATATAAAAGTAGCGAGTGGTTAAAAAAAATGTATTTAAGGAATACTAAATATACAAAGTTAAGTTTACTTAATTAAGTGGTAGTTATTAAAAAAACATTCTTTTTATTTTCATGAAAAATATTAGTAGTTATAAAAAATTTGAGTACAAATGAAAAAAAGCAAAAACTTTTACTAAATTTAAGATTTCATTAAATTTAAAATTTCACCAAATACCCATCTTTCTTTTATTTTATAGCATAGATACGGTACATTCTCATAAAAAAAAAAAAAGCTAGGTTGTTTATGCATTTATGAATTTAAAGTGAAAGATCATAAGTATAAATAAAAAAAAATACTTTAAATATAAATTTTAACTTTAAAACGATTAAATATTAGGATTGAGCAATCATGTGATGTGTCATATTAAGATAAATTATGTATTCAACAATTTGAGTTAATTCGAACAAGACAGGATTAATGCATGAACTCAATTAATTATTATACTAATAACGCGATACTACATAACTCGTTTAGTTTGTATACTGTAACTCGATTAACACGTTAAACAAATAAGTTTAAAATATACATGATTAACAAGAGAAATTTATGATTTCGTAGCATAGTTAATACATGAAGCTAAAAAAAAGGGCCGTAATAAAAAAAATCTTCTGCGGAAACTACAGTGGAAAAATTAAAGATTGAGATTTATTTACTCTTTAATGACATGTGGATGTTGACATTGTACATTAATTATGGTCCAATCAAATTTTTTGAACTTTTATATTTGTTTTGAAAATAATTTTAATTAAAATAAATTAGAATCATTAGATTAAATATAAATAAATCTCAACCTTTGTTTTCCACTGAAGTTCCTGCAATAAATTTTTTCACTGCAACCCCCTTTAATCCCTAAAAAATATACCAACATACGTATGTAATCAATGTACGGAGAGAGAGAGAGAGAGAGGGGGGGAGAGAGAGAGAGGACAAAAAAATTCACAAGTTAATTGCACTAGTAAGTGGCATTTAAAAATAACATCAATTTATAATTAGAATTAGGATTGACCCGTGTGATGCACGGAATTGTATAACAATTTTTATGGAAAAAATATAATTTTTAAATACATTACAAATATTTTAATAAAATTGCATAATTCCATAAAATAGTTAGAGTTATTTTTTTTACTAAATTTTGATCCGATTTAATCTAATCTTAAAAAATAAAATTTGATTTAGAATATATATTAAATCATAAACTTAGCTCATTGACTAGATCTCCTTTTTGTTTTAAACTGTTTGTTAGTTTTAATATATATTTTTATTTTTTTAATTTTTGACTCATTTTTGTAAAGTCATAAATACTATTAGTCTTAATTATATTAATCAATTAAAAATTATCTATGATTAATTTAAATTTAGAATTTTTTTAGAAATTTTTCTAAAAATAAATTATTCATGGGCTTAAATAAAATTTCAAATTTTATTTAATTTTTTTAAAATTTAAGATGGAACAAATTTTAGATATACATTTTTTTGTATTTTTTTGCGTGTTTAAGCATTTTATTTTAATTTTTATTTGTGTTCTTAATTTAATTATTAATTTATTTGAAATATATAAATTTTATGACTATATTTATAAGTAAGTGAATCACCTTTTAGAACTCATGAGTTCATTTATATGATATTTATAAGGAAGTGAATTCTTTTTCAAAGCCCAACCAAGTGGATCCCTTTTCGAAACCCATGAGAATTTTTACATTTATTAAATTATATGCCACAATTTTAGTATTTTTATTAAAATAAAAAGTGAAGTTGTAGTATTTTAACCATGTGGAATAAGTAAATAAACGTTTTGTGAATGAGAAAAGAGAACAGAATAAAAAGGAATAAATGAAATCAAAAAATAATTCAAAAATTTATAAAAAGAAAATAGAAAAATCGAATGGCATATGCCACGTAGAATTGAAGTGAAGGAAAAGAAAACTAAAAAAATAAAATTCTGACATGACCAATTGTAATTTAAAATTAAAAATTTTTCTAAACAAAAAAATTATTCCTAGATTAAGACAATATTTCAGAATTTTTTGATGTTTTTAAATTTTAGCATTTTTTTCTGTTTTTTAATTTAAGCTTTAAAAAGAGTTATTGTTAAAAAAAAGTTATGTTTTTTTCTAATTTGATTAATATTCAATAATTTTTAAATATTTTTTATCTAAATTAATTATTTAGTAAACTTTACAATTATAATGAACCAATAAATAAGTTCAATTTAAGAAACTCATGAAAATGGGTCTCTTCTCGGAACCTAATAAAATGGGTCTCTTTTTTAAATCCTTGAGTTATTTTGCATTTATTAAAATCACATGCCACAACTCTAGTGCTTTTATAAGCAAAAGAAAAAGTAAAGTTATAATGTTTTATTGATGTGGGACAAAAAAATAATAGTTTTGTGAATGAGAAAAGAGAAAAGAAGAAGATGGAATAAAAAAATTCAAAAATAATTCAAAAATCTATAAAAAAAAAGAAAAAGTAGAATGGCGATCAAAGAGGCATGCCACTTGAGATTAGGGTGAAGGAGGAGATGAGAGAAAAAATATATTATTTAATATTATATTAATATTATAGTATAGATTAGTTAAAACAAGAATGGGAAGAAAATCAAACACACCGTCTCTTATTAATTGAATTGTGACCCTCTATGATTTAAAAGCTGCCATTATAATCTGAAGAAAATTAAAAAAAAAAAGAAAGTTGTACTTCGGTCAAAGCTATCGCTAATTGAACTTGTGCTTCAAACCCATACGTAATATATATATATATATATATATATATAAAGTATCGGCTTGGATGATTATGGCTCCGACACCTGATGTTCTGTCTGATTTCCGGCATTGGCTTTGTTCTCCTCAGCCTTCCTACGGTTGTGACGGAGGCCCCGCAACAAGCTCTCAGCGCAGCATGAGAGTAAGAGGACAGCAATGAAAACCACCATGACGATAGCCTCCCAATAGTGGGTTAATCCGCCGGAATTGGACGAAGGGGGCTCAGGATTAATGGAAACAGGAGGTGGGTAAAACGGACCAAAGGGCGGCGGCTGCTGGTGCATTGACATATTCCCCTTTTTGTTTTGTGACTTTTGGGATGGGAGCAGAGAGATGAGAAGTGAAAAGCGCAGAGAAAGGAGAGGTTTGATTTTCTTGATTAATCGGAGGCTTAGCAAGCTTGAGTGCGAGTCCTCTCTTGTTTAATATATATATAAATATACATTTTTTTTGGTAATATATATATATATATATATATATATACATTGATGCCCGAGGAACCATACATACAATAGTGCGTGTTTAGATATGCTAAAATATTGTTTAACAAATATTTCCTAACTAATATGAAAACTATATGAAAAATAGAAACTAACTGAAAGATATGCTAGCTACAATATTATTTAACAAACTAATATTTCCTAATTAATATAAAAATTATATGGAAGATAGGTTGCAATATTCTTTAATAATAATTAAACGTGTATCACGTGCCAGGTTGATTAATATGTAATTGAGCAAAAGGTATTGTTTAAAAAAAAATAGAAACAAATTTGTCTTTTTAAAAAATGAAAAAATATTTTACTACAATATTAAAGTAGGTAAAAATGTACTTTAACTATTTATTTTTACAAAAATCTTTTTCTTATGACTAAATTTGTTTCAAGGACCAAAAATTTAGTTAAATTTAATAGATTTTATCAATTTTATACGTTAACTAATTTAAATCACGAGGAAATTATACATTAACTTATTGACTTTTAAATTAGAGGGTGTTATATGTTTTTCGACCAAGTAAATTATAATCAACGTTTTAATAATAAAAGGTTCACAATGTTGGATTGAGGGTGGGGATGAAAATGAACCAAGCTTTCTCTAATATAGTCGAGCTTGACTCGAAAAAAAAAAAAAAAAAAAAAAACTCAGTTCATGACTAAAAGGAACTCGAATTAAACTTGATTTGCAACTGGTTTAAAATCGAGACCGACTTTAAAGCTCACGAGTCGGCTTGATAAAATAATATATATGTATTTTATAAAATTTCTATATTTTTAATAATTCTTCTCTTAATTTGTTATAATATTTTATTATTATATTTTAAATTAAACCATGTTATTTTGATTTAATCAAATTATTCGTAAACTAATCTCAAATTAAGTTCTTTTTTAATCAATTCAAGCTCGAACTCATATAAAGGTTCGAGCCAAACTTGATCTTGAATTTAGTATAAATAATTCGAGCTAATATGAACTTGAATAAGTTAAAAATCGGCTCGACTTGCTTTCACATCTAATTAAGGGCTTCTTTTGACCACTTCACTTAAAACAATAATTTAGTAAAGACTATTACAAGGACATATCTGTATATATGCCATTGCAGTGCTCAGATCCCTCTTATTCACAGGCTCTAATTCAACTGTATTTGAAATGTATCATTGTGACAGTCATGTTACATTTTTCTTTTACATATGCAACAACTCACGACAGCGTTCCTGAGAACCCAAATGACAATTTATATTTATCCAACAACATAATTAGTTGTTGGATAAATAACTTCTATACCTGTCTTCTTGTTGCCTTTTGCTATATTTTAGTTCCACTTTATTGTAAGTATGTTAGTTCCCTTTCTTTAGCTTTATATTAGTCCACCATTGGGGCCTTCTTTTTTGAACTTTTTTTTGTGGGGGGGGGGGGGGGGGGGGGGGGGGGGGTGGGGTAAATTTGACTTCTTATCCATGAGGTTTATTTAAAATTTCACTTCAAAACTCGAATGTAAATATATATTTATATATTAACAATTAAGAGGGAAGTTTCTCATTAGTTACAATTTCCAGTGACTTTTTTGCAGGATCGGTATGTAAGAACCTCACCTTAAGCTCATTTTTTTATTTTTTAAGCTTTATTTTTTCTTAGATGTAATGAAGGTCTATTATATAAAATGATTACCTCGATTTTTTTTGAATTAAATATTTATTTGACTTTTGCACTTAAAAATTTTTGAAGTCACTACTTCATAAATTTAGTATTAAATCTCTCCCCAGTGATGTGCTTCTCAAAAAAAAAAAAAAAAAAAATCTCTCACTAAGTAATTATATTATTTCATAAATTTTTTATTTTTTTATAATTTATAATAATTATGTTTATTTATCATATAAGTAAAAAAGCCCATATTAATATTTCGAAAAATTATTTCCAAGTCATACTTTGTAATCTTTTAAAATTATTAGTCACACCCAAAAAAAAGTATTGCTTTTAAGTCACATTAATGTGGAAAGTTTTGTATTCAAGTCACACTTTTGAGTGGGTCCCACGAGTTTGTTTTAAATATAGTTTCTAATATACCGATAATATCCTTTATTTCTATAACAAAGTTACACAAGTTATTTCCGGGAATTCCGGGAATCACGTGAAGATATGGTTTACCGAGAATCAAGCTTCTTCCGTTTTTTTTTTCTTTCCTTGTTTTCAGTTTCATTATTTACAGTTTTAGTCATGAAGATATTAAGAAGATAGAGCTTATTTGGCCTATCTTCTTCATGGATTGATTTTGCCGATTGGCGTTTTGAGCTATCTTCAAAATAATACCGGTACTGTTTCAAAAAATATGATGATGTTGGCTCGTATGGTTGGTTTGTGTTATGTATTGATTGATGTTTTTTAGGCAGTATGAAAACAGTACCGGTATTGTTTTATCGGTACTGTTTTCAACATAGTACCGGTACTGTTTTATCGGTACTGTTTTCAAAACAGTACCATGAATTATAAGCAGAGGATGAGTTTTAAGGGCAAGAGAAATCTATTGGGCCGATCAATGTTTTGAGCTATCTTCAAAACAATACCGGTACTATTTCAAAAAATATGATGATGTTGGCTCGTATGGTTGGTTTGTGTTATATATCGATTGATATTTTTTAGGTAATATGAAAACAATACCGGTACTGTTTTATCGGTACTGTTTTCAAAACAGCACCATAAATTATAAGCAGATGACGAGTTTTAAGAACGAGAGAAATCCATGGGGTCGATGGGTTTTTTGAGCTATCTTCAAAACATACCGGTATTGTTTCAAAAAATATGATGATGTTGGCTCATATGATTGGTTTGTGTTATGTTTCGATTGATGTTTTTTAGGCAGTATGAAAACAATATTGGTCTAAAACAGTACCCGTATTGTTTTATCGGTACTGTTTTCAAAACAGCACCGTGAATTATAAGCAAATGACAAGTTTTGGGCAAGAGAAATCCATGGGGTTGATTAGCATTTTGAGTTATTTTCAAAACAGTACCGGTACTGTTTCAAAATCAGAAAAAATAAAGATACTTAGGAATGATGATCAATTTAAGTTTTTTCCAAACAGTTTTGATTTTGTTTCCAAAAATCGGTTTTACTTGCTTTGTAAAGAAGATGGAAAGTCGCGGAAGTTATGAGTGAAGTATGCACTATTTTCGAATAAAACTGGCAGTTTTGAAATGTGGTGAAAAACACGTGATGTCTTGTTTTGTCTTTTTGTTGCAAGTTTGATTTATTTACAAATAAGTTTTTTGAGTATGACTTAAATTCTTATAAGTCCATAAATAGTGACCGGCCTCCAAAAACCCTTTAATATTTTGTCGTAGGCCCTAAAAAGAGTGGGCCGACCTTGCTTTTTTGTTTTTAAAATTTATCCTAGCTAGACAATTAAGGACTTGTTTGTTTTGGGAGTAAAGAAGAATAAATTTTACTAGGATAATTCTCATATTCCATTACATTAGTTTGGATGAGGGGGAAATAATTATCTTAAGGGCCCGATTGGATGCTACAAAAGGTAGCCTCCATAAATTATACCACTGTATAAGCTTTAATGTGATGGTTTTTGCTTGGTTTGGGAAGCAACATTTCCCTCTCTAAAATCATCCGACTTCCTTAATCTTAGAAGAAGGTGTATTTTTTTTGAGAGGGTTTGAACTATCTAAAAATATCCCCCCTTATTATGGACTAAATTGATCCATTTTGTACCTTCTCTTCCCCCTTCTCACCTACAAAATGTATTTTATATATTAGAAATAAATTCTTATTTTTTTTCTAATGGAAAAATGTATTAAAAACTTATATTAATAAAAATAAAAAATATATATAACTTTTTTCCAAATAGGAGTTTGTGTGATTAAAAAAATATATTTTTTTTCCAAATAGGGGGTCATGTGATTTTAAGATAATAATATTATTTTTTAGCAAATTTGTACAAAATTACACTTGTATTGATATTTTTTAAATAAGGAGAAAAAGATAAGCGACCAAGGAAGCTTCAGACAAATTGGGACATTATTGTCTACGAAACTAATTTATATATTTTATAAAGGTTAATTTATTAATAACATAATTTATTTATAATTAATTTGTCTAAAATTAATTTATACTAGTTGGTTTTCATATTATATAATTAACATAAACATATAATTAAGTTTGGGACTGCACAAGGGTAAAAGAGTCATTTGATAGTTTTTTACATTATACACCCATCTTTATACATTAATTTTAGAAAATCATCCAAACCAAGTACTATTTATTGTCCCTTTTATAAATATCACATCAATGTGGGCCTACTTTCCATAAATAATACTCATTTACTATCTTATATACCTTTCATAAATCATCCATCAGAATTTTAGTTGCATCCAATCGAGCCCTAAAGGTCAAGTAAATTGTTACTTGGAAGGAGGTGAGTAACATGGGGTAATGGAAAAATTTTATCTCTTCTCATTATCTCATAAAATATTTTTTTATACTCCTGTAAAATTTTAAGTAATATTCTCCTATATAATTAAAAAATAATAATTTATTTAATCAAATTATTAAATTATTTTATCAAAATAATATTTAAAAAATAATATTTTATTATTAAATAATTTATTATATTTTATTAAAATAATATTAATAAAATATTAATTTATGACTAAAATTATTTATTTTCTAAAATTAAATTTAATGTTTAATAAATAATAATTACTTATTAAAAAAATTTATTTTATTAACTAAAAATTATTTCTTGTAAATAATTATTTAATAGATTATGCATTGTATTAATATCATTTACTAAAATTAATAATTTATTAATAAAATAACATTATTTGTTTTATTAAATTATTTTATCAAAATAAGAATAATTTTTAACGAATCATACTTCATTATTAAAATTAATTACTATTCAAATGTTTATCTATGATAAAATTATTTTTTATAATTAATATTTATTTGAAATTATATATTTTAATAATATATTTTCATTAAAATTAATTATTATTAAAACAATAGTTGTTATGCTGATTTATTTATTACAATATTTTATTAAAATAAAATATTAACTTTTATTTTGTTGGTCAATTTACCCTTATTCCAAATATAATTAACTTTTATCCTTTTTTAATATTTCAAACATAATATAATTATTATCAAATAATATTTATTCTATTATTCCAAACATAAATATCATGAACTTGTTACCCTAAAAATCATTATCAGGGTAATAATTACTCCCATTTTTATCCCGTACCAAACATGTCCCAATGGAACAATTGTTAAGGGGATAAAAAATAAGCCAACTAATGAAAAGCTCGTGCCATTAATTATTACAGAAAGAAAAGTTCGGTGTTGAAGTGAGACACAGGTAAAATTTAAGGCTAAAGAGAAATCTACCGTTAATTTTTTATTAAAATAAGATATATATTTTACATAAATAGATATATAGTTTTAAAATATTAAAAAATAACTTTTTCAGTAATTGCACTTTGCTCTCTTAAAATTTATAAAAAAACACAACTAATTTTTGCCTTATGTGCCATGGATGAATTATTAAAAGGGAAATGTTAATTTTAGATCAAATTTTGTCATAGCGAGACCATCAATGCGCATGAAAAAATAAGTTTTGCAACAAATGTTCTAATCATAATAAAAAATAACCATGGTATTATTATTTTTCTTGTTAAAAATAAATTATTAAATCGACTGCCAACGTTTTACATATTTAAAGAAGGGTAAATAAGTTATCTTATGCAAATATCTTGACTATTACACTATTTTTATTTAATATCAAATGAAATAATATTGCCGAAGTTTAATATTAATAACATTTGTAAAATAAGAGTTATTATTATATTAAAATAGTATAGGATTTACCTTTTTTATTTTTATTTATTTAATAACAATCTACGAGAAGCTCAAGTTACATTCACGAGAAAACTCTATTTATTTTCATAAAAATTAATTATTATTAAAATAACAATTGTTTTATTGATTTATTTATTATAATATTTTATTAAAATAAAATATTAATTTTTATTCTTTGGTCAATTTACCTTTATTCCAAACATAATTAACTTTTTTCACTTTAAAATTTTTAACATCCAAACATAATATAATTATTATCAAATAATATTTATTCTTTTATTATAAACATAAGTATCATGAACTTGTTGTCTTAGAAATCATTATTAGGATAATAATTACTCCGTAATCATTTACTTCCAAAATTTTCACTCTTTTCACTATGTACTAAATATGTCCTCATGTACAAATGTTAGGGGAGAGAGAAAGAGAAAAAAAAAAAAAAAAGAGCCAACCAATGAAAAGCTCGTGCCATTAATTATTAGAGAAAGAAAAGTTAGTTGTTGAAGCGAAATTTATCGTTAATTTTTTTATTAAAATAAGATCTATATTTTACATAAATATATATATAGTTTTAAAATATTAAAAAATAATTTTTCAGTAATTACACATTGCACTCTTAAAATTTATAAAAAAACACAACTAATTTTTGCATTATGTGCCATGGATGAATTATTAAAAGGGATTTTAGATCAATTTTTGTTATAGCGAGACCATCAATGCGCATGAAAAAAAAAGTTTTTGCAACAAATGTTCTAACCATAATAAAAAATAACCGTGATATTATCATTTTTCTTATTAAAAATGAATTATTAAATATATTGCCAACATTTTACATATTTAAAGAATGGTAAATAAGTTACATTATGCAAATATTTTGATTATTACACTCTCTTTGTTTAATATCAAATGAAATAATAATATCGGAGTTTAGTATTAATAATATTTGTGAAATAAGAGTTATTATTATATTAAAATAGTATAGAATTTACCTTTTTATTTTTATTTTTATTTATTTAATAACTTTCCATGAAAAGTTCAAGTTACATTCACGAGAAAACTTGATTTATTTTCATAAAAATGTATGTAATACTCACAATAGTTTTCATGAAATACTATATAGAATATTTTTATACAAATAATAAATGAAATATAAAAATGTATATAATACTCACAATGGCTTTCATGAAATACTATGTAAAATATTTTTATACAAATAATAAATGAATATAATATTGTATACTTAGACAGGTTAAGTCGAATTTCAACTTGAGTCTGTGAATGTGAAATGACAAGTCGAGATTAACCGCACTTTACCCACTAAATGAGTCCAAATTTTTATTGCACAATATATTAACAAATGAGTTTGAATATAGTAATTATGAGGACAAATTTCATTTTACTCTCATTAATTTTACCTAAAATTTTGTTTCAGCATTTTCATTTTGTTGCAATAATTCCAAGATTGAATTTTTAGTTAATTATAATTTTATTTTTTTATAACTACTTTATTCTTAAAATTTTACATTTTGTTTGAAAATATTTCTATCTAAAAATTGATTTAATTTTAAAATAAAGAATTTTTTTGATTTCATTTAGTAAATAAAATTTTATGTTTGGAACATATATTTGAATTTAAGAATTGAACTTAATTGATTTAATAAAAATATTAAATTTAACTATGTTGATAGAAAATAAAAAATAAGTAAATATAATATATGAAGTTTAAATTTCTTCACTTACTTAGATGATTTAAGAAAAAATAAATTCTGATTAACTTCTATTATTTTAAGTTAAATTTTAAATAATTTAAAAACCTTAAAATTTAAGTTGTTCGATGAAATCAAATGCAAATTTATAAAATTTTATTCTAATTTCAAACATAAAAATTAGTAAAATTCTTACCAAATAAAATTATACTTTATTAAATCTACAATTCTAAATTGAGTGCAAAGGATTTACAATTGGAGATTCGGTGACGAAGAAACAAAATAGTTACTTCATTGCTCAAGTAGCAACCACAGTCGCCTGGGGCCCTTCAAACCAAAACCAAGTTTTCAAAACCTAATCACTCCCGACATATTTGCTAATGACCAATCTATATCACGTTCCCGTACCCCCCCCAAAAAAGGAAAAAAGCTAGATTATTTTTTATTTATGAATTTAAAATGAAAGACTATAAGTATTACTAAATAAAAATTACTTCAAATATAATTTTAATATAGATATCAACTTTTAAAAAAGAGTGATGTGTTGGGTTGAGATTAATTATGTAGTTGAGGGTTGAGATTATTTATGTGATCGACTATTAATTAATTCACACACAACTAATTAATTGCATCAAAATATCCCACACTAACATAACTTGTTTGTTATACTAATAACACGATGTAACATTATAACTCGTTTAATTTACATGTATACTGTGTAACTCGATTAATACATTAAATAAATAAGTAGATTCAAAACATAAACAATTAACCAAAAAAAAAAATACGTGATTTTGTAATATATTTATTGGATGAACTTAAAAAATACATGAACTCAATTAATTATCCGTATTTAATGGTTACCGACATAAGAAAGATAATAGGGAGAACAAAGAGAGAATAGAGAAAAATATTCACAATTTATTTATTTATCTGACATTTAAAAAATAACATCAATTTATAATTAGAATTAGTTAAAACTAGAATGGGAGGAAAATCAAACACACGATCTCTTATTAACTTAATTGTGACACACTATGATTTAAAAGTTGCCATAATAATCTGAAAATAAAAAATAAAAAAAAGAAAGTTGTACTTCGATCAAAGCTATGACTAATTGAACTTGTGCTTCAAACCCATACGTAATATATATATATGTGTGTGTGTGTGTGTGTGTGTGGTAAAACATCCCCTTGGATGATTATGGCTCCGACTCCTGATGTTCTGTCTGATCTCCGGCATCGGCTTGATTCCCCTCAGCCGCCCTACGGTTGTGGCGGCGGCCGCGGAAAATGTGACAAGCGCAGATCGAGAGTAAGAGGATAGCAATCAAAACCACCACGATGATAGCGGTCGTAATGTTGATACCGCCGGACTTGGACGAAGGAGGCTCAGGGTTAGTGGAACCTGCAGGATGTGGGTAAAACGGATCAAATGGCCGCGGCGGCTGCTGGTATATTGACATATTCCCGGTTTTTGTTTTGTGACTTCTGGGATGGGAGTAGAGAGATGAGAATTGAAGCGAAGCGCTGGGAAGGAAGAGGTTTGTTGTTCTTGACTGGAGGCTTGGCAAGCTTGAGTGCGAGTCTTCTCGTTTAATATATATATATATATATACACATTGATGTCTCAAGAATCACATATATCATGATGCGTGTTGGGCAAAATAATACTTAGACGTACAGAGTGACGAATAAGTATAGTCAGGGCGCCACGTGGCCCAGTGCCGAGCATATTTGTGTGAGCCACGTAGTCATTCACCGAGCATGTTGAAACGTGACACGTGGCGTTCCGCCGAATAGTTTATTGATGACACGAGAGTTCCACGTGAGTGTTATATACGGGCACGTGTCTATGGATAATGTGTTGCTACGTGGCTGTAGCCGAAGACCTCAGTCGTCAATTTGTTCGGCCCATTGATTGGCGGCAAGTAAATGTTATGCCTGGGACCCACAGCTTTAATGAGGGATTATAACCATAAATGCACCGTAGTTATGACTGAACTAGGTATTTATCTCTGAGGGAGTAACTAGCTCAGTTCACTTCGTTATGAGTAGTTGACGGATGTGACAGGTAGATAGTTTGACCATGAAATTCTGGTTATATTACCGTGTTTAACTACCAGAAGCATTGAATGAAAGGTATAGAGTATTTAATGAAAGATATGAGGCATTAAATGAGCGGTGAAAGGCATTTAAAGAAGGGAAGGAAAAGAGGAACACGGAAGCATGGATGATGTTAGATCACAGATATATTTTATTTATTGTTCACATTATTATAAATAGGACATTCCACTGATCAATTAAGGTAAACTGACTATTGCCAACTTAAGCTACTACTCATTTCTTCTCTGAAAAAACTTTCTTCTTTGAGCTACTTGCTGACTTAAGCATCGGAGGGTTTTCCAGCCAGAGACCTCCACTCCGGCCGTAACATTTCTTTTGTCTTTGTTCGGTAGGTCGTTGATTGCATTTCCGGTTGGCGTGGTCAGCAGTTCCGGCAAAAAATTTTGCTGCCGAACAATGCGTGTTTAGATACGTTCCATTATTGCTTAACAAATATTTCTTAATTAACATGAAAATTACATGAAAGATGGAAACTATATATATAAAAGATATGCTGTGATATTTCTTAGCAAATATTGCTTAAATAACATGGAAACTATACATGAAACATTTGTTTAAATTTAACTTTTTTTTCCACGAGATTTACTTAAATAAAGATATGTTTAAATTTAACTTCTTTTCTACGAGGTTTACTTAAATTTCACTTTAAAACTTGAGAGAGTGTGTGTAAATTTCACTTCAAAACTTGAGAGTGTGTGTGCGCGCGCGCTGTGTGTGTGTGTTTGTGTGTGTATTTTTAACAATTAAGGGAGATGTTTTTCTAGTTGCAATGTTCTTCCGGTGACTTTTTTGCAGGGTTGGCTCTTGCTAAAGGCATAGCATTTTATTTTGTAATGTTCATTTTTTTCTTTTTTTTTTTTTCAGATGTAATGAGCCAATTATGCAAAATAATTCACCTTAAATTTTTTTAATTAAATATGTACTTGGCTTTTGCGCTTTTAAATTTTTAATATGTCATTGTTTCATAAATTTGGTATTAAATCCCTCCACTAGCAATGTACTTCTCAAAAAGATTTTCTCACTGAGTAATTATATATTGTCCCATAATTTTTTTATTTTTTATTTATAACTTATAGTAATTATTTTTATTTGTTATATACGTAAAATAGTCCACTTTCACATTTTGCCCCAGGCCCCAAAAAGATTGGGCCGTATGTCAGGGGAAGGCCAACTAATGAAAAGGTCATGTCATTAATTGTAACAATAAGAAAAGTTGGTGTTGAAGTGAGATTTCATGTAGAACTTAAGGGTGAAGAGAAATTTGTCCTTAATTTTTTATTAAAAATAATATATATATTATATAAATATATATAATTTTTTTTATCAACCCGAGGTCGAACTCATGCAAAAATTCGAGCCGAACTCGATCTTGAATCCAGTACAAATAGTTCGAGCCAATCTGAACTTGAATATGTTAGAACTCGACTTAACTCACTTAATTATACTTATAATCAAGGGCATCTTTTCACCACTTCACTCAAATCAATAATTTAGTAAAGGTTATTACAAGGACATATCTGTGTGTATACTATTGCAGTACTCAAATCTCTCTTATTCACAGACTCTAATTCAATTGCACTTGACATGTATCATTTTCACAGTCATGTGACATTTTTCTTTTACATATGCAGCAGCTCACGATGGCGTTCCTGAGAACTCAGATGACAATTTGTATTTATCCAATAACTTCTGTACCTATCTTCTTGTTGCCTTTTTCTATATTTTAGTATCATTTCATTGTAAGCATGTTAGTTCCCTTTTTTTAGCTTTATGTTAATCCACCATTGGGCCGGCCTTCTTTTTCGAACATTTTATTTATTTATTTATTTATTTTTTGTAAATTTGACTTCTTCTCCATGAGGTTTATTTAAAATTTCACTTCAAAACTCGAATGTGTGTGTGTATATATATATATATATATATATTAACAATTAAGAGGGAAGTTTTTCATTGTTACAATTTCCAGTGACTTTGTTGCAGGATTGGCTTGTAAGAATCTTACCTTAAGCTCACTTTTCATTTTGTAAGCTTTATTTTTTTTTAGATGTAATGAAGGTCTTGTATAAAATGATCACCTGGATTTTTTTTGAATTAAGTATTTATTTGACTTTTGCACTTTTAAAATTTTAAAGTCATTACTTCATAAATTTAGTATTAAATCTCTCCACAGTAATGTACTTCTCAAAAAAAAAAAAAATCTCTCGCTAAGTAACTATATTATTTAATAATTTTTTTATTTATAATTTATAATAATTATTTTTATTTATCATATAAGTAAAACAGCCCACATTAATATTTTGCCTTAGGCCCTAAAAAGATTGGGCCGGCCCTAATTTTTTGTTTTTAAAAATCTATTCCAGCTAGACAATTAAGGACTTGTTTGTTTTGGGGAAAAAGGAGTTTTATTGAGGTAAGTTTTACTCTCTAGTACATTAGTTTGGATGAGGGAGAAATAATTATCCTGAGAGTAACGAGTATCCCCGTATGGAGGTAAATTGTTACTTGGGAGGAGGAGGTGAGTAACGAAAGGTGATTAAAAAATTTTACCTCTTCTTATTACTCCCATAAAAAACTTTTTTACACCCCAGTAAAATCTTAGGCAATGTTCTCCTATATAATAATAATTTATTTGATCAAATTATTAAATAAATTATTAGATTATTTTATCAAAATAATATTTAATAAATAACATTTTATTATTAAAATAATTTATTACATTTTATTAAATTAATATTATTAAAATATTAATTTATGACTAAAATTATTTATTTTCTAAAATTAAATTTAATGTTTAATAAATAATAATTACTTATTAAAGTAATTTATTTTATTAAATAAAAATTATTTCTCATAAATAATTATTTGTTAGATTATGTATGGTGTTAATATAATTTACCAAACTTTATAATTTATTTAAATAAACTAAAATTATTTGCTTTACTAAATTATTTTATTAAAATAAGAATAATTTTTAACAAATAATATTTCATTATTAAAATTAATTACCATTGAAATATTAATCTGTAATAAAAATTATTTTTTATAATTAATATTTATTTAAAATTATATATTTAAATAATATATTTTTATTAAAATTAATTATTATTAAAATTAAATTTATTATGCTGGTTTATTTATTATAAAATAAAATATTAATTTTTATTCCTTGGTCAATTTTTTCTTTTTTCAAACATAATTAACTTTCATCCTTTTAACTTCTATGGCACAACAATTGCCTCAAGTATATATCTTTTAGACATACATAGAGCTGAACCATCTATATTACTGCATTTTAGTTATTTACATCATTGACTATCAAATTGTGATAAATGATTGTAGGATCTGCGTATACCATAGCAACCTCTAGTGCTATGAGAAGTCCCACCGCCCCCATACAGGATTAGGGTAGTGGCCAGTCTCTTCAGGTGGAGTTTACTAGCTACTTCCACCTGGTGTGGAAGTTGAGCAACAGACTGACTAGGCAGTTGGGTGTGATGGTCCGCAATGGATGTCTCATCCTCTTGTCGCTTATGGATTGGGGGTGGCCGGGCCCATAGAGACATTAGACCGCATTTGGCAGGAACTTATAGTAAGCAAACTTAACACATTTTTAGTTCAGTCTAACATTGTATGCACTCTGTTCGCTATTATATCTTTAATAACTCAAATAGGATAATGTGATTGATTGTCTTCTCGATTTTCTGGCCTATTTGTATGGCTAATTGCCAGAAGATACGGAAGGACCACAAGTATGCGATCAAGAAGAAGTTCTTCACACCATTCGTTGAAGCTTCAGACATATTACAGTGGTACCTACTGTACGTCGTATCGGAGCAGTGGCCGGACCTTGTCTCTTACTAGTCCAGCAATGCAGCACAGGCATAATATAGTTAAACTTTTTACTTTATTGCATGTGAATTTATATTTTGATTTATTAGTAAACAGTGATAACTTTATGATTACAGGCTGAGTCAGCAACGAATACAGTGAATCGGGCTGAACTTGGCCCACGGCACACTTTTGGAGAGAGGCATATACAGGACATACTTCATGAGGTATATAGTTAAATTTAACTGTCCAAATTTATATTCGTGTTGGTCATTTTCTCGCATTAGTAATTGTTGTATTTTCAGTAACTAATTTCATTTATCTTTTGTGCAGATGCATACAGAAAGGATCCCTATTAATCGGCTTCATGTATTCAAGAGGACACGCAATACCCAGCAACCTAACATGTGTGCCATCATTGATCAGGTCTAGGCACGACTAGCCGAGCTCCCAGAGGCTGAGCGAGACTCGACAGAAAAGCACAATGCTATCTTCGTCGAGGTTGTAGGATAGAATGGGCACGGTTACACGCATGGTGTGGGCAATGGCATACCTCGAACTTTGGGTTGACTGGCCAAGCAGCTACTTTATTTGCAGCCTCCCAGAGGCACACAGACGAGGAGATCGAGACTCTCATCGTCGCTCACCTAGACACCTTCCGGGTGGACTTGCAAGACGAGATGTAGGTCGAGCTCTAGGGAGAGATTTAGGCAGTGGTGCGTGCATCAATTTGAGCTAAGGTCCGAGCTGAGGTCCTTGATGAGTTTCGCGCTGAGATGGTTAACGTATAGAGCATATGTGCGGCGAGTTGCAAGTGGAGTTCCATGAGTCTCGACAACCCACTCAGGTAACATATGGAATAGTAACTCTACATAAATTAATTCTCTTATAGTTTTAAGTTTATAAAATTATATTCCCCCTAAATTTTAAAATTTCAAAATATAGGACGCCGATGATCACACCAAGTCACGCCAGCCTCTAGGCCATAGAAACGATCATGACGAGGTAAATTTTTTATTATTTTCACTTGCATAAATAAATTATCAATGTTAAAATGCAGTATTTTTACCAAAAAAAAAAAAAAAAAACGATAATATAAGCTTCAACATAGAAACAGGAAAACGTGAGTTTCATGAGTCTTGACAACCCACTCAGGTAACATATGGAATAGTAACTCTACATAAATCAATTCTCTTATAGTTTTAAGTTTATAAAATTATATTCTCCCTAAATTTTCAAATTTCAAAATGCAAGACGCTGATAATTGCACCAAGTCACGCCAGCCTCTAGGCCATAGAAATGATCATAACGAGGTAAATTTTTAATTATTTTCACTTGCATAAATAAATTATCAATGCTAAAATGCAGTATTTTTACAAAAAAAAAAAACGATAATATAAGCTTCAACATAGAAACAGGAAAACGTGAAACTTAAAACTTGAAACCCGAGACGTTGAGTGCTTAAATCGAGCAAATGATGTCCGTTTTGAACGTAACTTGGTGGGGAGCGAGCTAAACCAATTTAGAATTTATAGGAATGAATCGCACACCAATTCAAGCCACGGATTGCTCAGAATGGCCCCAGAAACTTTATAAGTATGCAATCAAAACTTAGAACTTGAAATTGAGGCGTTGAGTACTCAAACTAAGCATACGGCGTTCATTGTGAAGGTAACTCAATGGGAGCGAGCTAAACTTATTTAGAACTTGCATAAACAAAGTGCATGCCGATCCGAGCCATGAATCGCTCAGAATGGCCCCAGGAAGTTTATAAGTGAAATTTAAAACTTAGAACTTGAAATTGAGGCGTTGAATGCTCAAACTGAGCATACGGCGTCCGTTGTGAACATAACTTGATGGGGAGCAAACCAAACCCATTTAGAACTTGCAGGAACGAACTGCACGCCAATCAGAGCCACAGATCGCTTGAAATGGCCTTAGAAAGTTTATAAGTGTACAATTAGAATTTAGAACTTGAAACTGAGACATTGATTGTTCAAACCAAGCACACGGCATCCGTTGTGAAAGTAACTCGATGGGGAGCAAGCTAAACCTATTTAAAACTTGCAAAAATGAATCGTGCGCCAATCCGAACCACGGATCGCTTAAAATGGCCCCGAGAAGTTTATAAGTGTACACTTAGAATTTAGAACTTGAAACCGAGACATTGGGTGCTCAAACCAAGCAAACAGCGTTAGTTGTGAATGTAACTTGATGGAGAGTGAACTAAACCCATTTAGAACTTACAGGAATAAACCATGCACCAATCCGAGTCATTGATCGCTCAGAATGGCCCAGGGAAGTTTAAAAGTGTACAATTAGAACTTAAAACTCGAAATTGAGGCGTTGACTGCTCAAATCGAGCAAACGGTGTCTGTTGTTAACGTAACTCGATTGGGAGCGAGCGAAACCCATTTAAAACTTGCAAGAATGAACCGCTTGCCAATACAAGCCACGACTTGCTCAGAATGGCCCCGAAAAGTTTATAAGTGTACAATTAGAACTTAGAACTTGAAACTGAGGTGTCGAGTGCTCAAACAGAGCATTCGGCGTCCATTGTGAACATAACTCAATAGGGAGCGAGCTAAACCCATTTAGAACTTGCAGGAATGAATCCCGAGCCATGGGTCGTTCGAATGACTTCAAGAAGTTTATAAGTGTACAATTAGAATTTAGAACTTGAAACCAAGGCGTTTAGTGCTCAAACACAGCATACGGCATCTGTTGTGAACGTAACTCTACAGAGAGCGAGCTAAACCCATTTAGAACTTACAGGAATGAACTGCACACCAATCCAAGCCACTGGTTGCTTGGAATGGCCTTGAAAATTTTATAAGTAACTTAGAAAACTTGAAACCAAGGCATTGAGTGCTCAAACCAAGCATATAGTTTCTGTTGTGAACGTAACTCAACGGGGAGCAAGCTAAACCCATTTAGAACTTGCATGAATGAACAGCGCGCTAATCCAAGCCATGTATCGCTCGTAATGGTCTCGAAAATTTTATGTTTGTGAGTTGGTTAAACTTAAAGTTTTACATGTTAATTTTGTTTATGATTTCAATTTAAAATTCATTCACTAGTATTTATATTAGTATTTAATTTAACTTTTTGTAAATCTATTTCGAGTTTGATGAGTTTGCCTGCAGTTTAAACTATGACTGTCACTTGAAGACCTTTTGTTTTTATTGATATATTTTGTAAAATTAAAGATAATGTGAAAATTATAAACATTGTTTATTTTATATAGTTATATTTATATTTTCGTTGCATTTCATTATATTGTAGTATATTTGAATATATAGGTACTATCAACATACAAGTTTTATTGTATAAATGTACATGTTATAACAAAAGCAACTAATTTTTTTTTTTTAAAGAAGAGAATAGACGACTACCTCAAAGCGGTCAGCTAAAGCTTAACCATGGCTAGGCCTTTGGAGATTGCCTTCAAGCAGTCAGCTAAAGGCATAGACAACCGCTTTGAGGCGGTCAGGGAAAAGGCCTCATTAATTGACAACCAGTTTAAGCGGTCGAGAGAATTGATGATCGCTAAAAATGGTCTTCTATTCTCTTTCTCGACCTAGACTTCCACGACTGCCTTAGAGCAAACGTTAAGTGGTCGGTAAAAGTTTAGACGATCGCCTCAGGCCCTTTAGATAAAAACCTCTCTGCTACATAGTGGCATTTGTTGATAGGTGCTCCTTAGGACACTTACTAAGATTCAATGAAAACATGTCACATAATAAAATCTTGCATTTTTTTATGCACAACTCTATAAAAGTATAAGACATTATGACGTGTCATTTTTATTGGTATTTAATGAGTGTCCCTAAGCACCCGTTTAACAAAATCTATATAAAAAAATGCTTCAAATATAAATTTAATATAGATTTTAACTTTTAAATGAATATTAGGTTTAGTGTGATGTGTTGGGTTAAGATTAATTATATATTCAACTATTTAAGTTAATTGAAACATGATACGATTAATTAATTATATCAAAATATCTTATACTAATACAACCTATTTATTACACTAGTAACATGACATTACAACATAACTTGATTAGTTTACATGCTATGTTACTCGATTAAAACACGCTACATAAGTAGATTAGAAAATTTACATCCATTGTAACTCGATTAACCCGTTAAACAAGTAAATTTATAGAATACATAAATTTGTAACATATTGAACACATTAATATAAAAAATATATGAACTCGATTAATTATACATATTTAATTTTGTAATTACTAAAATAGAGAGAGAGAAAGAGAGAGAGAGAGAGAATAGGGAAAGCAAAGAGAGAGAGGAAAAAAAAAAAACAAAATTCACATGTTGCCCTAGTAATTGTTGTTTTTTTCACATTTAAAAATAACAACAATTTATAGTTAGAATTAGTTAAAGCCAGAACGGGAAGAAAATAAAGCACACAATCTCTTATTAATTGAATTGTGACCCACCATGATTTAGAAGTTGCCAAAAAAAACAAAAAAAAAAAAAGGGAAGTAGTACTTTGATCGAAGTTATTCTTTGTCGTTTTATATAATTTGAATTGTGCAGGTCATCACAAACTGAACTTTTGCTTCAAACCCATACGTAATATATATATATATATATATATATATAAAATATGGTAAAGTATCCCCTTGGATGATCATGGCTCCGACTCCTGATGTTCTGTCTGATCTCCGGTATTGGATTGGTTCTCCTCAGCCTTCCGGCGGCCGCGGTAAAAGTGACAAGCGCAGATCGAGAGTAAGAGGAGAACAATCAAAACCACCACTATGATAGCCGCCGCAATGAGGGTTCCGCCGGATTTGGACGAAGGAGGCTCAGGATCAATGGAACCAGGATTTGAGAAAAACGGATCAAATGGCGGCGGCTGCTGGTATATTGACATATTGCCGGTTTTTGTTTTGTGATTTTTAGGAAGGTAGCAGAGAGATGAGATGAGAAGTGAAGCGCAGGGAAAGGAGAGGTTTGATGTTCTTGATTGGAGGCTTATAGCTAGAGTGCGAGTCCTCTTGTTTAATATATATACATTAATGTATCAGGAATCATATATATATATATATATATATATATACATATCATGATGCGTGTTTAGTGTGAATATATATCTATATATCTACGAATGCATGCACGATGGATGTAGTTAAAAAAATTGATCTTGATATTTTTAATCTGAATTTGTGATTTTATTAGTTGTTTGATATGCCTTTATAATCTGAATCTCCAGCATCTATCACGGTACCATTTCTATTACAATATTACAAATCTTGATATTTATAACCATTTTACTCTCTCTCTCTCTCTCATCCATAACATTTATCATTGCACCGTTGGCTTATTAATTGTACCACAAAACACAACTGAAATCAAAATCAAAAGCATGCTTCAGATACTAATCGTTCTGTATATATACGAGTATACAACCTCTCTGTATGTAAATATATATATATATATATATATATATATATATATATATATATATATTCTTTCTTTATTTTAAACTTATCACACCCATGATAAAGCAACCTAAGTTCTAAACATATACAACTTTATGATCGTTAATCATTTTGTATATAGCCTCCATGGAAGAGACTACCCTCAATCCCCAAAAAACTTAAGCCGACAAGAACCCACAAATTCAAAATAAGCAATCCAATACCAATATATATGTTGATGAATGATACATATATATATATTTAGAAGAATTTGTTTTTTTTTTTTAAATAATAATAAGATTATGTTGCAAAATCGTGGTCCAATTAATTTAAAATAAAAAAACCAATCAAATATATTTTTAATTACAAGAATACTATTATCACGTTATTTTGATTGTATTTTCTCGTAAAACAATATTTTCTAAATTTATTTCGAATAATTGTTATAAATGTAGCACTCCATAGTTTTTAATATTTATGGTAGGTCTTTCTTATAACAATTTAAGTTTGGATTAATTTCCATGGGGGCGTTAAATCACATTTTGTTTTATAGTAATACTACACTTATACTCTTTTGTTTATACTCTTCTTATACCTCACGGGTTATGACTAGTATATTCTATTTAAAATCATCACAGTCATTGTATGTCACCTTTTACGTGCGACTGTGATGATTTTGAGTAGATTATACCGGTCATAATCCGTCATAATCAGTGAGGTATAAGAAAAATGTAAACAAAAAGATGTAAGTGTTTTATTGTCTGTCAAAAGAATGCTAGTCTTTTTTTGTCAAAAGCGATTCTCCGTGCCTTTCAAATTAATAAAAAAAAAAAAGACACAAACACACGTTATCTGATAGTTTATCGTAAGTAAATCATTTAGGTAGTTTACATCAGACTCTTAACAGATTATTTAAAATATAATTATTTTCTTATGTTATGCGTATTTTTTTCACTTAAATAATACTGATCTTTAAATCTTTTAATTATTCTTTATAATATAATTATTATACATTTTTTAATGAAAGGTTGAGAAAGAGAAAGAAAGGGAAAATGGTGAGTGATGATCAAGTCGAAGGTCAAGTACTGTACCATAAGAAGGCTAGCAAAATAGATTATCAGCTCCTTAACCAAAAGTCGGGATTGTTGAATTAAAATCCATCGAATTACATACATTCACATATTTTTTAAATTAAAAATAATTTAAATACTTTCAAACCACTAAATTTTAATTTAACAATCCCCTCCCCCCATGTGACATTGATGTCGATGTTAACCTTCCCTTTTTTCTAACAAAATTGAGGTAGCTAAAATGTAACAAAGACAGCAAGCAATTTCAGTGTCCAATTGACAAAGTTTGGTCAAACAAAAAAACTAGAAACTTTGTCTATTTTCTTACATAAAATATCGAAATATATAAATTTAAAAATAATTCAATAAATTAAATTACTGTTGTGAGAGTATTAATGACCTAAATACAGTAATGGATTAAGGTTTCGATTAAATTAAATTACTGTTGTGAGAGTATTAATGACCTAAATACAGTAATGGATTAAGGTTTCGATTATAGCCGTACGTGAGAACGAACTAGAAATGCAGGGGCGAGAGGATGTTAGGGGTGAGCATGGCTTTAAACGGAATATAGGTTTGTTAAAAAGAAAAAAAATAATTGAATTTGTCAAAAAGAATATGAGTTTGTAAAAAAATAAAAAAAAATGAATAAATTTGTAAACCCGCATAATAATATTTACGAGTATTGTTTATCTGTTTATATTGACAAATTTTTTAAAACTGAAAACAAAAACGTGTAATGCTCAATGTTAAAACCAACGAACAAGCAGCGCTAAAATCAGGAAGGCATGAATTCCCAACAATCTGAATTTCGTACCAGACTGAACTGCATTATTTACGATAGTTGTATGACAAATAAACTAATTACAATAGAAATTCCATACTGGTTTTTATTAAGATATGGGAAATATACAGGAGACGTTGATTTGCACACGGCGGGTGAAGAAGAGCCTTTAAACTAAATTTGAAGCTTCCTCCTGGCAGCAAGTTTCTAATTAAAAGAGAGAGAGAGAGAGAGAGAGAGTAATTCAACTGTTAAGTCACAATATGCAAATGAGAAACATAATCCTAAACATGCATGCAAGGAAGATGAAAATAAAAAATTGGTGTAAAAATGATCTGTAACAAAATTGAAGTTCATTAGTATTTTTTGGGAATCCAAACACCATTGAAGAATGTTATCAATAACTGAATCCCAGTGGATCCATCACCCAAAAACAAATAGACAAGAACATGAAAGAAGAAAAAACATCCTAAACACCCAAGAAAAACAGAGAGAGAGAGAGAGAGAGAGAGAGAGAGAGAGAGAGGCACAAGAATTACTTCATCCCCAATGATATGTTTACCTTGTTACATTATTTCAGCAGGAGGTGTGAAAATGAAAGAAAATTGAGGTCAAGCAACTTCTACCTTTTGTTGTTTTTTTCTTCAGGAGTTGAAGGACCAAGAAGGGACTTAGCAATTGTCATTAATTACCTTAGTTATGCGCTGGAGCTGCCAAGATCGAAGTCCAGGGTGTAATCATATTCGATAGTTGGAATTACAGAGGCCACAAATTTCAAGAACAAGAAAAGGTACCTATGTAAAAATCAAAGCTTGAAGTTAAAATTTAGAGAAGAGGGAAGCGACCCGAAAGGCAGAAACCAAAATTTCAATAATATAATAAGCTAAAACTAAAGAGTCATTCATTTGTAAAATTGAGAGCCATTCAATCCAGTTATCAAATAACTAGCAATAGTTTGGGGTACTGACTACCAAGTCCCTTCCCAACCCCCAAACCCCTTCCCCCCTCGCTTTTCAAAAAATAGTAATAATAATAAATAAGATAAAATAATCATAATAAATAAATAAAGAGCTACCCCCCTTTTGTCGTGGACCCAATGTTAGTGGCTTTAGAGAACAAAGGCAGCTCTCCTCATGGGCTTAAGCCACGTGGGAGGCTCAATCCCAGGTTTCTAACACGGTCACCAAGAAACTTCACTAGCTAGCTAAAGTGAAAACATAAAGACACATAATACCAAGCTTTGCACCACACAATGTTAAGTTTACTCAATGAGTACAATTCAGATTGACATTAAAGTTATAGATAGAGGTCCTCAATGACACTGAATTAGACAAACCGCACACCTTGGCTAGAAGCAGGAAAAAATTGGATCAAATGCCATAGAGAGAGAAAATTACTTGTCAACTTCTGGTTCAACTCCACGTGACATTAGAACATCAATAATTTTCTTCATCACAGCCCCATGCTTGCATGGATGAACAGATGCATGTTTCCCAGGCAAGTGTGGATGGTCTTCAATTGTTACCTGAGTTTCAACAATACTAAAAATAACTGATCCTCTAAAACACTAGGAAATAACCAAAAAGCATCAAGAGTCAGAGAAATCAAGAATTAATAGGCAAAATGCGATTTTTTTAGTCCGAACTTTGACAAAAGGAAGCGCTCGAAACAGACCACTTCAAGTAGAGCCGTCCTAAAAAAATAAATAAAAAATAAAAGTACATACTCAGGCTAGTCTTGTAAGATTAATCATAAGATAAAGAAGATATGAGGTTTGCAAACTGTAAGCCACTAACAGGAAGATGAAGCAGCTGCACTTGAGGCGAACCATAATTCTCATCTCAAGAAATTTGAAGTAAATTTCACAAAGGACAAGATGGATAAAACCAATACTCAATTAAAGTTCCAAAAGCATCACAAAAATCTCAACATGAAAGACAAAGGCTTGCTAAATTTGCAAATCCTACCCCCCCCCCCCAAAAAAAAATAAAAATAAAAAATAAATTATCTTTCAATTGAGATTAAAAAGTCACAATTTGTTCAGGAAGAAACAAAAAGCGGGGGTATAAGAAGCCTGAACAGAACCCATGGAACACACTTTCTAAAATACTAAGTGAAATTATAGTTAGTCCTTCTGGACGTTTGTAGCATACCCATTTAAATAACTCAAACTTCAGTCACTAGACTAAACTTCCTATCATAGACAAAATAAATATCATCAGCACCAATTAAGGAATAAGGTAACCTCAGCCAAGGTAATTTTAGATCATCCTCCAGACTGGCAATCAGAAAACAAAACTAAGTTTCCATGTTACAAAAATAGTGCCATAATAAATATAATTTTTATGAGCAAATATTATTTATTAGGGGGAGGTTTTTTTGGTAGGAATAACTCAACTCGTGGCCTTTGGTTTGGGGTGGGGATGCTTTTTCCACTTGAGCTAATCCCTCCATTAGTACCACAATAAATTCATAGATACCAAAAGGTTAGTATACCTAGAAAAGATGTATAATAAATGGAAATTCAACCAGCACTCATTTGGTAATAATTGTGAAAGAATTTCAATTTACTCTCACCGTTTTTCGAGCATGATCTTGGCTAACATCTTCAAGTACAAGCTCTGGTTGCAAAAGCATCCTTGACTGCAAAGAAAACCAGAACTGTGATCAACAACAGCAAAATAAAATATACTTATTTAGTTAATTACTTCAGCAGCTGCATTTACAAATGTTGAAAAATTCAAAGAGGATATTTGCGATGAAAATGTAAATGTAACACATAGTACTACAAAAACTAGGAATGCATATTTTGTGCTGTCATTTACAGCATCAGAACTCCCTGTGAGAAGAAGTTTGTGTTGCACTGGCAAAAGAGTTAGTGCCTATGGTGAATAGCAAATGTGGTGGACGGAGTAGGCATGGTGCTTTTAGTCAAAAGGTAGAACGCACAAGTTTATACAACACAACTTTTCAGTATGGATTATTTGGTTTACATCACCACTTAAATCATAGAACAAAGATGATGTTGTCACTTGTGATATTACCATAACTACTTAGCATTAGCATTTAGCAATAAAGAAAAGGGAAAAGAAGTGTGACCAACCTCATCATATCCAGTAAGCCACACACGGGGAGTTTGATAATATTTGTCATACCTGAAATAAAAGAAACAAAAGAATAATGAGAAGTTAAGAAGAAACAAAAACACACACAGACAGAGACATGTGCATCGTAACAACAGTGTAATTATCAATATAAATATTACAACGGAGAGCACATTAGATTTTAATCAATTGGCAAACCTGAATAAATAACATTATCAAGATGGTAGGATCCAATTTCACTTACGTGATGCTGACATCATATGTTCGGGTTCTTAGGATATTGTCATCATCAGGTTCCTGAGCCACAAGATATGTAGACTGAAGTGTTGCCTACATTAAAGAATTTCTCGCCATGACCACATGAGTTGAAATTGTAGATATAAGTATAACTCTTCTCAAAATGCACAATAGCCAAAGTTTCATCCATTAAGTTATTCTTTTAGTAAATATATATAGGCTCCGTTTGGAGCTCTACCAAATAAAATAAAATCCTACAAAACTCTACAAACACGAATTACGAGATAATAAAATTTAAATTCTTCACCAACTGCACGAATTACGAGACATTTACTTTTACAATTTTATTTTATTTTATACACTTTTATACAACTCCAAACACACCCATAGTTAAAAATGAGAACCAACACATCATCATTGTCTTTTGAATTGCACAAACTAAAATTTGGAGACCACAGAGAATAGAATGCCACAATTTTTACAGATTCATCACAGTAACGACCACTTACTTCAAAGCATAATGAGCACAATGATCCTTCCTCCATTCACAAAACTGCATATATACCACACAGTTTTGGAAGTAAAGGCACAACATGGAACAAATAAAATATCAAAAATGGCTCCCGGCCACAAATTATGCAAGTTCTGAAATCTGCTTATGCTTTGTACCTTCACATCATTTAAAACAATATGTGATGAGGACATCAATTTTTAAATTTATTTCTTATTGTTATTATTATAATTATTATTTATGATTTGGACCCATTTGTTTTGGGCTTTATTAATAATGAGTTTATATTATTAGAGGTTATTTGAACCCATTTGTTTTTGGACTATTTTAGTATCGGTTTATTTTATTTTAGGCCTTTTGTGTTAAGCCCATGATGTTTTCTATTTAAACCCTAATTAGGGTTAACAGAAATTGACTGATGATTGATTGATTGAATAATATCGGTGGCTATATTTTTCTTTCCCCTCTTTTCTTCTAATTCTTCTTCTCTTCTTCTCTACTTTCTTCTTTCTCTAGCTTTCTCTCTATTCTTTCGTTACTTTCAATTGTTGTTCCGCATCAACTTGGTATCAGAGCGAATCCTTGGTGCAAAAGAAAAATCTCAAATCACCGTTTTCAACCGTGAGAAAAAAAAAAAACCCTAACCGCAGCCGCTGCCATACGCGCACGCGTCGTCACCCTCAAGACTTTCGTATACACTTTCGTGCATTTCCGGCTACACCCAGCTCCGGCGACCTACACCACCGGAATCACCTACCTCCGGCGAACTCACCGGTGACCCCAACAACCTCCGGCAACTTTTCCGGCGAGTGATCGGCGACTTTCCGGTGAACTCCGGCGAAGTCCAGCAACACCAACTGCCTCCGGTGAACTCTCAGGTGACCCCGGTGACCTCCAGCGACCTCCGGCAGCTTTTCCGGCGAACCTCCGGCAACTTCGATGAATTCCAGAACACTCTGTCAATCTATTTTGACAAATTTTAAGCAACAAGACAGCCGACTACTTATTCGGATGTTTCAAAAGTGAACACTTTATATAGTTTGAAGCAAAGGTTTGGATTAGATACGATTCTCTCATTGTTAATTATGATAAATGCTTATGTCATATGGCAGCATGAATTGCATAAATTTGAACTTGAACCTTGTCTATTTATTTCATTTATCCTACTTCCTATTTCCCTTTTGAATTTAGTTAATTGTTGTCCATCTTAAAAAAAAAAAAAAAAATCACTCACCCATTGCTTGCCTAAATTAATTGTTGAGTTTCATCTATTAGATTTGTTATTCCTATTTTAAGCATATTAGGATTTTATATTTTTATTACTTTCTTTTTCAATTTTCTTTAATATCAGCATTAAAAAAAAATTACTTCTGCCCTTTTGCCATGAATTTCGAAAACCAATCATATTGGAATAATAAAGTAGGACTTCATTCTATTCATCAAACTTACGTCAAAGATCCTCCCTATTTTAGTGGCACTATCAATCCTCTTGAGTTTCTTGATTGGGTAAATGACATCGAATACATTTTTAACTATCACGACCTATCTGATGACCAATGTATTCGTCTGGCCAAAACAAGATTGACCAATTATGCTAGAGAGTATTAGCAAACAGTTGAGTTATACCATAGACATGTTACTCAATGAGCTTTGATGAAACAAATTTTGAGTGATCAATTTATTCCTAAAAGTTTTATAGATAAGGCATGGTCTCAGTGCGTCTTAAACAGGAGGATTCTTTTGTTGATAACTATTTTGATCAATTTAAAACTCTTAAGAAGTGGTTTAACTTTCAAAATGAGCCTTGTGCCATCAGTAGATTTGTTCTTGGGCTAAGGCCTTGCATCCGTGAGGTAATTCAGCGATATACTCATAAGACGTTAAATGAAGCTTATTCCAAAGCTTTAGAAATTGAAAAATATTATAAGTCTAAGTCTTATGAGTCTATATTAGAGTCAAAGTGCTCTATACAAACTATTGAGTTACAACGTCTATCTCCTAAACCTGGGGCCCCTACTGTTTCTGTTGATACTTCTGATTCTCTTATTAATTCTCCTCTTTTGACACTTGATCATATTGAGTCACCAAATCCTCAAAATGTGTCTAAAGTAGTTGAATGGTTCCACCGTCATCTTACCTTGATTTTGTTGATTTATTTGAGGACATCATGAATAATGATCGTCAAGATTACATAGACTTTATCATTGGTGATGGTTATTTTTTTAGGGGATATCATTTAAGCATCTTAAGAGTTTTACTTAGTGACTTCATCAGTTGGAAGTTCTTTGAGTCTATGTCTAAGTTGTTTTTCCGTGAAATTACTCAGTTGCATGAATCCTCCTCACTTCTAGTGTATAACAGAGGCATTCTTGTATACATTGAACAATTTCTCTTACAAGTTATGCGTAGCATCTCTTACCGCTATTCTATTGATCTCACTGAGTTTCCAGCAACTTATTCTTCTTTGAGAGATTCTAATTTGACAAGTTCATTTGCATCCTCCCTCGTCATTTTCTCTCAACCATGTATTCCACCCTTTTTTGATAATGCTGATATTAATTAAAAAATTGGGTTGAGTAATAATTATTATAAATTTCCTACTTATGTTATTGATGAGAATAAAGAATTTAATGGATGTAACTTAATGATGACTTATGCATGGCATACTTACTACGTCATATCGTCTTGCCAAAATTTGCATGCCAAAAATGTTGGGCCATTCTATATCCTTTGTGGTCCTAGTCCCAATGCAATTTTTTTCACTTTGCCATGTGATATGAGTTTTGTCGTAATTTGGCATGTGGAGAACTTGTTATCTTGTGGAGGCATCTTTGGCCCTCAAATATTGTCTGCAGGTTATGGAGATATTTTTATGCCGGTTCCAGTTCCTCCACATCTTCAGCGTTGCCTATCTGTGTTCGATGTTGAGGATCTCATTTTCCTTCAACTCCAAAGATGTCTTGTCAAGTGGAAAATGCGACATAATAACAGTGCCAAGTTTTCAACTCAACGGAGTCGAGTTCTTCTCAGTCCAGGAGAGTTGATGAGGACATCAATTTTTAAATTTATTTCTTATTGTTATTATTATTATTATTATTATTATTTATTATTTGGACCCATTTGTTTTGGGCTTTATTAATAATGAGTTTATATTATTAGAGGTTATTTGGACCCATTTGTTTTTGGGCTATTTTAGTATCGGTTTATTTTATTTTAGACCTTTTGTGTTAAGCCCATGATATTTTCTATTTAAACCCTAATTAGGGTTAACAGAAATTGATTGATGATTGATTGATTGAATAATATCAGTGGCTGTGTTTTTCTTTCCCCTCTTTTCTTCTAATTCTTCTTCTCTTCTTCTCTACTTTCTTCTTTCTCTTGCTTTCTCTCTATTCTTTCTTTACTTTCAATTGTTGTTCCGCATCAATATGTTTTGGTCATAGCAAAAAAATAGACAACCAGTATATTGGGACTCTAACATCTGTAATTCAGGACCCACCTTTTTTTTTTTGAAGTTTTTATCATCTACTTATTGAACAAAAAAGGACCTGCATTTCACAAGTCCGGATCCCTTTCATATGGATTGGGGTTGAACTTAGCTAATTAAATAGTAATTTAAAAAGAATAGAATAGTCAAAAGGCAAATTAAAAACAGAAAGGGATATATATGTTTGATTTGAATAAAACTTCTACTAACAAAATTTTGTTATTTTTGAATTTAGAACAAATCAATAATTTTTTTAGAATAAATAAATAATTTTTTGATAAGTAAATTAATAATTGAATAACAGTCAAACTTCTCTCCTTATTTTTGTGCCTTTAATTTTCAACAAGTATTTTATTTATGTTATATTATGGAACTTTAGCCAGTCGATTACCAAATCTGCCCATTAAGACCACAATATGCAGGGCAACAATGAACCACAACATGGTGAAGTCCATAATTTTATGACTTATTTTCATTACCATTACATATTGCTCAAACATTAACACAAAAACCATATCAAACAATTCTCCAAACATCTCCTGAACAAAATTTTTCATTACTGTCAAATATTATTCAAACATTAATCCAAAAACTATTCGAGAAAATTCTGTTAGCGCCTTCATAAAACAAAAAAAGATCAAACAAAATATCCTAAGTTGGATGCAACAACTTACAGGGTCTGTCTCAATAAGGTTGTCAGCTTCCTCATATTCTGCCATGTCTGGTATATCTTCCTCCTCCTCACCCCCAAAGTATGAAGAGATTGACTGAATAATATTTTTCCCGTGGATCTCTAAAGTCTCCATGGAAGGCAAGTTTTCTTCCTCATCAAATTTGTTTTCTAAGCCGTATGTAAGATAATGTCAGAAAGGGTAGACTTCAATTTCTCATTATTTGACTGCAAAAGAACATACCTTTTGGTTTTCCATGAGTTGCCAGCCAACCATCACTATCCTCATTATCAAGTAGAACTTCACCTCCAGCAGCTTCATATTCTTCTTCTACTGATGCAGCTCTACGTAGACAAGGAACTGTGAAATGGGGTTATAGTTTACATAAGTTAATTCAGATAAGGCGTAAAAATTTCAAGTTCGCTGGCAATAAAAAAACATTTGCAATAGTAATGGAACAGGAAAGAAGCTCTTACAAAAGTTTTCAGCGTGTAATTTATGCAGATGGTACTATTAACTTGTTTTGTCAACTTCTAGAAGCCAATGGCAAAAGACCGTGCACTATGAAGCTTTCAAGTGTACTTGTAAATTAACGGCAGATTCTATGGGAAGTCTCATATGTTACATAATGGGTTTGTGTGTTCCTCAGGAGATAACCTCACATATAAATCCTAAGCAGGAGCCACACACAAATAGTGAATAAAAATAAAATGTCTTCAATCTTGCTCCTATGTGAAGTTTGCTTTACACCTAAGAAACGTGGACATATAAGGTGTTAAGTTCATATAGAACAAGGACAATGTTTAAACACTCCAAAACACCTTAAAACATCTAACATGAAGTTGCTCAAGTTTTCCGGGGGGCCATATATTTAGATTGTAGTGTGTTAGAAAGGGCATAAATGACTTTCTGCAATAACATAGAAGACAAAGAAAACCACATCTTCGAAATTCCAAATAAACCCATCCAATGACAACGGAAAGTCTTGCTTTTGGGTTTTGGTTTAATGTTTCAATTGAAGAATGTAATGAACCCTAATAAAAATTTTCCTCACAGGAACGGATTGTTATTAACAAATAACAATGATCCTTCTGTCTTGAAAGATGACTGTAGTGGCATACTGGCATGCTTGTATTACATATTACCACTGAAGACTGGCTTCATAATGATAACCCAGAAATATTTTGCTAATAGCAGGGTAACATTGAATGCGAAAATTATTGTTTTAAAAACAAACAATAAAGAGGATCAAACTACTCCTGACAAAATTAAGGAAAGAACAAGCACAATTACAAAAGCATTTACCACCAAATAATAACAATTCTCTACAGATATACTGAAACAAGTGTAGGGCATTTCAAAAGTTAATGTCATTTACCATTTCTTGTAATCAAAAATTGTTTTTCAGCCGGCAAATACGACTTCCTCTTGTTTGGCTCACCCGATTCCCTATCCATAAGTAGCAAATAATAAGCCATGGAAAGAAAACCAAAAATTGACAAGTATCCACCCTGCTGCTAAACCAAGCTATTATCGCATCAATGCACAATACAAGAGGTTATCTAAAAGAAGAAATACAGGAAGAAAACCCCATAGTTAGATAATACCCTAAACTCCTACGAGATCACAATCAAAGTACATTAACAGTATGACTCCTGTCTTCTGTCCGCTACGGGTATTTATTTTTATTTTTTTATTTTTTTACTTACATTCAATCAATCCTGAAGCTCTTAACTTAACACTTGAGCTTCTGACACCCACCTCAACCAAGGTTTTGTTGACATGCGAGAAGACTCAGGAAAAGGGAAACCCATATCAAAAACGAAAATGTCCTAATAACCAAAACTCATAAAAGATCACATAGAATGAGGTAATACTTGTGCAGAAGTAATGTTGCATTCCTGATTTGATTTTTTTTTTGGGGGGGGGGGGTGAAGAACCTAAATTTCAGTAGATCACAGGTATGACCTTTGACCCAATTCCTAGCTACCAAAATGCAAATAACAAGCGAAAAAATAAGCACAGCTTACCCCCATTGTCTCCCTTCAGTTAAAAAAAAAAAAAAAAATCCTCCTACCATCAACTTTGTTGCAATTTCAATTGGGAAATAACCCTGCCAGCCCTTTTTTTTGGTTGGGGGGGGGGGGGGGTTAATGGGCATTTCATCAGCTGAAACTGCAAGTCAAAAGCAATTATTAATAATAGGATCGGTTGGAATCAAAAGCAACTACCAGGACCAGGTAGGGCATTTGGAGACGAGATTGTCGCCGGCGAGGACGAACTCGCTGATGCTGAGCACGCCTTTCTCTTTAAAGGCAGAGACAGTTCGAGGGGTCGTGATCCTCTCGACCGTTCCTTTGAAGGCTTCGTGAATTTTGTGGGATAGAACCATCCTCTCCGATTAATCGAGACTGAACCAGAAGAAGAAGAAGATAGACAAATATACAGAGAGAGAATACGAAAGCAAACAGTGGAATCGATTTCTGATGGAAACCCTATAATTTCAATTCGTAGTTGGAAAATTTTATATCAATCATATATATATATCATAGACGCATAATCACACAATTTATCTTGCTTCCTTACTCAAGAGTTATAAATAATCTGATAATTTGTAAAAATACTTTTGTTAAAATACAGATTTCACCCCTAAATTTTCAGCCAAATTTCAATTCAGAGCATGACTTTTTAATCTTAACTAGGGGTGGGTATCAAATTCAGGTAAAATGGGTTGACTCGACCCAGACTTTGACGCGGACCCTTTATTTTTAATATTTTTAAAATATTTTTTATAATATATTTAAAATAAATTACTAATAACTTGAACTTAAAATAATTGACCAGTTTGTCTCCAAAATAATTAAAGTCTATTAATATTTATTGTAAATTGATAAGCATTAAATTTTTCGATCACAAATAAGAGAATTAATTAAATTCTCACTTTTAAGATCATAAAAACACATATACTTATTGTCGTAATATAAATAAAATTAAATCTGTAAGACTAGGGTCGGATTGGCTTAGAATTGGATCCAGGTCCTAACTCCAAGGTTTAGGGGTGGGTCAGGGTTGAATTTGTAAGAACATAAAGTCAAGATTGATTATAATCTTTTTTATACACCTAAATCTAGCCCAAATTGCCTTATTTGTTTGAGTTTGAAAAAAAAAATTGAACTTTATTAATTAAACGAATTGGGTTTAAAATCATAAAAATTAATTTGAGTCTGGCTTGAAATATTATACTAAGTATTTTTTTAGCGCTAAACTATTTATTTTTAAAAATTTTTTAAATTATTTGTATCTAAAAATATACTTTAATAGTAACAGATACGTTTAACTGGCCATACTTGAGATTTAAAATTCAGTTCTGATTTTATTTAGACTAATTTTGATTGCTAATAAACTATTAATAAGTTTGTCCCATGTTGATCCTTAATTTAACAATCAAGCACCTAAATTTGTAATTTATCATTATATTTGGCAAAATTTACTTTAAAGTTTAAATTTTACCTAAATTTTCATTTCAAGTTATGAGTTTCTTTGTTATAACTAAATACCTATGTTTTAATTAGATTATTTTGCTCATGAAAGTTGAACAATTCATAATAAGTGCATCAAAGTAAAATAGTCATTAAATGAGAAATATTACAACTAATTAAAAATTCAACCCTTTAATTATTATAGTAGTGTTACAAAAATAAATAAATAAATAACTTAGATGTTGAAATAAGATTTCAAGTACAGTTGAGAAAATAAAGTGTAATTTATTCATGATATTATGTTTTCTTTAGATATACATCATGTAATTACTTATTTAGAGATTTGTGAACAGAGATTGCTAAGAGGTAAATATCAAATATTAAGGGAAAGTTAATGTGGTAATAAATTAAGGAAGATACGAAGTTCCTAGTTATTAAATTAAAAAAAGTTAATTTTGACCAAAATTTACAAATTGTTATCTACCCAAATATTGAAAGTAATTACGGTGCTGTTTGAATGTCTAATTTTTAACTAATTTTTGGTAATTTTTCGGTAAAAGTTAGGTCTCGTTTGGGTGGCCAAACTTTTACAAATTTTTGGTCTTTTTTGTTTTATATGCGTTTATTTTAAAATTTAAATTTTACAATTTTGCACTAATTTTTATTAATTTTTTGACAATTTCTTATGATTAAAACTATTTTAACGAGATGCATCAACCCCTAGTAGAATGGGTTATGTCAAAAAATTCATTCTAAGGGGATGCATCGATCACATTAGAATGGATTGTGTCAAAAAACTTGAGTTGATTTTCCAAACGCTAAATGAGCACTCTATCTATTATTAGTCTTTAGATTCTTTACAATTAACCACTTCATTTTTATTTATATTTTTTCTGAAGCTATGGAATGAATAATGTAAATAGCATGGGGGTAATTGTGAGATTTTTTACATATACTATATATAACTCAAACGCAAAAGAAATTTAAAATCCCACAAAATAAATAAACTAACCTCACTATTTTTATCATTGATAAAATTCATTCCTATAAAAAAATATCATTGAATTAATTTTTTAAAATTATAAAAAAATGAAGGAACAAAATAAAAAAATACAAAAATAACTACAATTCTGTGAGGAAAATAGGAATAGATATAAATTTAAAAGAAAAAATAATGATATAGGATTTAAAAATTGAAACATAAAAAATAAAGAACAGAAGATAAAAGAAAATTAATAATATGGGATAAAAGAATTGTAGAGAGGAACGTGGGATTTATTTATTTATTTTGAATTTATTTTTTATTTGTTAGGGATGAATTTTGTCAATGATAATATATGTGAGATTTATATTTAAGAATTTATTATTTATTTGCTTTGGAATTAATTTTATCAATAATAATATAAGATAAGAAGAAAAGTGTTTTTTGAGCATTCTTTTGTGTTTGAGTTCAAGTTTGTAATTTACAGAAGTTATATACGATATATAAGTTGAATCGTTATTATTAATTAATTGTAAGATTAAGTTAAGAAAAATATAATTATTTTAGGTGTGAAAATTAAACGGTTAAATTTAATTATGAATACAATACAAACATTACATATAACCGTGTATTTTTTTGAATTTTTTAAACTAAATTAAAATCACCTCCTTATATTTAAAATTTGTTTAAACTATTAAAAATAAATATATCAAATTAATAAAAAGTTAAAAGAATTAATTTTTTTTCCAAATACTTAAATTTTTTTTTATTATTTTCTAAACAGAGCCATTTGGAGACTCATAAAATTCTACAAAACTTTATAAAATTCTAATTTTTTTTTTTTTTTTTTGCAAACAAAACCTCACTACAAATAAGTTGCGTTTGGGTTATTAATTTTTTGGGTTTTTCTAACAAACTTTTTTTAAATTTTTAATAATAAAAATGTTAAATTAACAAAAATTTAAAAATTTAGTTATAACAAATTAATTTTTTCCCTGAACACAAAAAAAGTTAGATTTTTTTTAGCTTACTAGTAGTTAGTTACCCAAAAAAATTGTAATTTTTATAGAATTGGCTATTAATAAACTACTCAAAAATTAACTTTTTTGATATTTTAAAAGAAAAAATTAATTTTTTGGTAAAAAATTTTTTTATTAATTCAATATTTTTACTTTTTAAAATTTAAAATATGTTTGAAATGTGGAAGAATAAATTACGTCATTTTAAAAATATCAAAAAATAAAAATAAAATACCGGTTGGGGTAGCTCAGCTACCACCAGCTTTTTTTCTTTTACTCCGAACGGTATCTCGACCTAAAATTCCACGCTCTTTTTTCTGTGCAGTGTAGCCGATAAACTAGTATCGAAGTTATCGAACCCCTTCAGCTCATTTGCTTACTTCATCGCCATTGCTCTCTCTCTCTCTCTCTCTCTGCGTGTGTACCAATGGAGACGAGCTTATGGGACTACTGGGTCGAAGAGACACTTTCCAAGTTGGAATCTTTGAAACTCCGCCGATCCCTCAGACCCATTCACCTCCCATTCCCCAGCAATGATCAATTGATAACCGTTGAAACTGGGTCGAAGAAGGCTTCAAATTTTGACGAATTTGAGATATTCGACGGTTTGCGCCAATGGGATAGGGCGTCTGTGGAAGTGGAGATTGCAGATGACACATTTCGGAAATGGATTCGAGAGGACCCCTCTTCTGGTATAGTTCTCTTTACTCCAAACTGGATTCTTGGGTTTCATTTCGTTTTTCTGCTTCGTCTTTTTTTGCCGGCTTTTGAGTGTATCTCATTGTTTAAATTCAATTTATTGCCATTTATCTATAACTTCCACAATATAGTGGATTAAAACGTTCTGTTGAATTTTATTTAGCTACTAGCAATAACCAGGCTACGGTACTTTGAACACTATGTTTTTTATGTAATCAAAACTTTAGATAAAAAGTTCGAATTGAAAAAATTATGGTAATTCATGAGTTTTAATTTTTTTTTTTCAAAACTTTAGTCCTTAGTAATTACATATGTTTTGATTTCTCTTTCCAATTAATTTTAGATAAGTATCATAAAGAAAATACAAATTATAATGTTTTAATTTAGAAGATTCAACTTCTTAGAAATCATAATTGGGTAGAATTTAAGTTAGAGTTTGATTTGCATATAATCTCCACTCTTGAAATATAGTGAAATTTAAAATTTCCAAGTCTATGTGAGATAGATGGTAGTGCAGTTCACTAAATTAAGAATTAAGTGAGAAGTTAAAAATATAAAAATGATCTATCATTGAATAAAAGAAAAAATAATTCTTAACTATTGGATCTTAGTTTGTAAGAGAAATATTTTCAAAAACTATCGTGTTTTATTGTATAGATATCTGTGCTTCTATATTTTTTACAAGGATATTGAAGATATTCAAAATTTGATAATTGTCAAGATAACTCTTCAAAATTTTCCTTTGGTAGCAGTGTTAGAAGTTTTTGGGAGGAGAAATTATAATGCTCGTGCTGAACTCTTGTATTGGTAGCTTGTAAAACAGTGACAATAATTCATTTGTTAATGTGAATTGCAACATGGCTCACAATTCCTCACCACAATAATGCCACTTAGTTTTTATCGATTGTAAATGAGCTAATGCTCTGACAGATATGGTTTTTTACCTTCTGTACCATTGTAGGAGATGATGCTGAATGTGGCAATCAAGAAGCTGACAATGAAGAAGGGGCATGCTGTCATCCGAAGTTTAGAAAGCTACTGTTATTTTCTGGGAATGATTACTTGGGCTTGAGTTCACATCCTACAGTTGCAAAAGCTGCTGCAAAGGTGAGTTTAATGGACATCTGACACGTTCCTTGTATTTTCTTTGTATTTTCCATTGTGACATGGGATGGGGGGGGGGTCAAAGTTCCAATCCCGGAATCAATCTGTATACTTGCAAAGGAAAAGTTGCATATGTTTGACTCTCCCTATACCCTGCAAGGTGGGAAGCTTGTGCATTGAATTACCCTTTTTATTTTATGTAATAACTACCTCCTAGACATTTACCTAAGTTCTTTTGTACTTCTTCCATTTTAGGCAGCCCTAGCACATGGGATGGGACCAAGGGGTTCTGCTTTAATATGTGGGTACACAAATTACCATGGACTCCTGGAGTCGTGTTTGGCAGAATTGAAGAAGAAAGAGGTATATTCTCTGCTCTCTGTATTGCCCTCAATTGTTCAGAGGCAGAGAGGATCATTTGTACATCTAATGAAATTTAGTTCATATTTCTCCTTTGTGTTAAAACTTTCTTGTATGGAATAATGGAAGATTACAATAGAGGAACAGTGATGTATAAGCATGAGCAAATGTGTGATAGAAAATTGATCAGGTTGTCGGATCAATAGTTGTATAGAGTGTGTAAACTTCATCATCTACTTTTATATGTATAATATCTTCTTCCACATGGCTTGATGTTTGGGGTAGTTACTGTTTTCTTCTTCAATTGGTAACTGCCATTGGCTTTAGTTATTGAAAAAACATATTCTTCCAATTTCACTGCAGTGGAAGGTTGCTGCTCATAACATTATCTCTTCTGGATGTATGCTTATATTACAGCCTTAGGTCCTTATGCATGTTATAATTAGTAAAGTCATAAAAGTGCATAAGACCCAGAGAGTTTAAGATGAGTAGATTGTGGCCTTCAACCATTTAATAGGAATATAGTTAAAATATTTAATTGAAGGACTAGGGTAACTGCCATGCATGTGTATCATTCAAGTGATTTTGATTGCACAGGTGATGAAAATTGTGAATTGAAACCTGAACAGAATATTTATATTATTCATTGGAGTTTTGGATACATTATTTTGTTACCTATTCAGTTTTGGCATTGATGTCTCTTAAATATGGCACTATTGGAATCATATACTGAAGTGCTGATCTATTTTTTTTTTTCTAATTTATGCTCTAGGATTGCCTTCTTTGTCCTACAGGCTTTTCAGCCAATATGGCCTTGTTGACAACGATAGGAAATCTTGGCTCTCTTTTAGCTGCAGGGAGAAAAACTTTGAAGGACGACAAGGTGGCCATATTTTCTGATGCACTAAACCATGCATCAATAATTGATGGCATCCGTCTTGCTGAGCGACAAGGGAGTGCTGAGGTGTTTGTCTATAGACATTGTGACATGGCTCATCTTAGTGCATTGTTGTAGGTTTTTTTTTTTTTTTTTTTTTTTTTTTTTTTTTCCAATTTGTTGGCCTTCCACCCCCTCTATAATGGATTATTTGCATCTTTTTTCATCTCATGGCTGTGCAATTTGTGTGTTGACAGATCAAGTTGCACAATGAAGAAGAAAGTCGTTGTCACTGATAGGTTAATTTCTAAGCTCAAAGCTTACTTAACACCCCCTCCCCCACACCCCCCCCACCCCAAAAAAAAATCAGAGCTTATTTTTCAATTGATTGCTTATATGCTCCACTTAGATCTATTGTTTTATTGTAACTACTTGATGTTTCTCTTATGTGCTTTGAGCATATGAGGGTTGTGCCCCTCCATTTTGGTCTAATAATTTGTACGATTTATAAACAAATGTCAACTGTTTTGAGTTCCAAGTAGTAGTATGTACCACAAAGTTGTTGATGAGATAGAGAAATAACAAGAATGGAAATAACTTCAGATCAACCAATTTGTCTCCCCTGTAGATGCATAGGAAATGAATGCAAATATGAAGTAAATGTATTTCCTGGGGGTACGGTAGGTGTTCAGAACATTGTGTCTTGCTTGGTCTGTTCTATAGGTGTAATGTATTCCTTGTTTTTATATAATTGTTAACAAGGATGCCATGTATTTTGTACTCAGCCCTTTCTTTTTTTTCTCTTCTTTTGTTATGCTTCTGAGTAATTGCTTAGATCTGTGTATGCCTAGAATTAGTTGTTGGGGCAGGGTCTTACTTCTGTTGTTTTTACCAGCTTGTTCAGTATGGATGGGGACTTTGCACCAATGGATGAGCTCTCAAAGCTTCGTAAAAGGCATAGATTTTTGTTGGTTATTGATGATGTAAGTTTGCCGAATCATTACTTATGTGAAAAAAAATGTTTTACGTAGTGTTCAGCTGTCACGAGAATCTATGAAGCAGTTTGGTTGTTTCTTTTACTGACCTTGTATGTAACATTAAGAGCTTCTATCACTTTTGATTTATTATAGGCTCATGGAACATTTATTTGTGGCAAAAATGGTGGGGGTGTGGCTGAGGAGTTTGACTGTGAAAGAGATGTTGACATATGCATAGGCACATTGAGTAAGGCTGCAGGTTGCCACGGCGGATTCATAGCATGCAGGTAATCCTGTAAATTGGCCTGCCTTTCACCTATGAAACTTGCATGCAAGAAACAAAAACCTACTGGGGGCTCATTCAGACACGAGACATCACATGGGAATGAAGTCAGTTCACTTCAAATTTAAATTGCCCTTGGTATCATATTCTATAGCAATGGGATCAGACTCTTTTTTACCTTTTCCTTGAAGTATGATGGTCAATCTTGGATTCCAATAAACTGCTCTATATTTTAGGTGATTTTAAGGGCAATATGGACTCCATTTACTATCTCCTGTTGATTTTACCTTCTTTTTCTGTAGTGGTATTTGTATTGGACCTTCATCCAAAAAGCACATCAGTATATCTGAATTTCCCTTTTTGCCATCACAGTATATAGTATTTTATGTTCTCTCTCATCTCATAATCCCCTCCCCACCCACCACTAAAAATAAAAGAAGTTAAAGTTCTTCCTTGTAGGTTTTTCTTTTGGCAGATTTCTATGCAGCCTTACATGAGTAAATGATTGAATGCTTCTTTTGACATACAAGAGAAATCCATATTAGCCAAACTCATGTTTTACATTTGAATGCAAAATGAACAGCAAGAGGTGGAAGCAACTAATACAATCAAGGGGTCGGTCTTTTATATTTTCAACTTCTACCACTGTTCCCAATGCTGCTGCTGCACTCAGTAAGTATTAAACCAAACTTTTAAAAGAGTAACTATTGCAAGAGTATCCATATTAACTTGTGGTAATAAACTTGCACTGCCTATTGGTTCTGGTTGCTTCGTCCTGCTAGTTTCGTATTTATGTGAGATGGCGGTGCTATATACAACATCCTTGTGTGCTTTGCGTATTCAATGGGGCTTAGTTTCAGTCGTTAACAAAACAAGTATAACTTAGCAGCGGCCATTATTGTGGCAAAAAAAGAGACATGGCGTCGAAGGGCTCTTTGGAGCCGAGTGCAAGACTTCCATGCTCTCACTGGAATCCCAATTACAAGTCCCATCATTTCTGTTGTTGTAGGGAGTGAAGAGAAGGCCCTGCAAGCTAGTCGGTCTGTATCTATCGCCTTGCCTGTATTTGTATGGCTTACAATGTTCATTGCTGTTGTGTTGCTAACTGTTTCAATCATCTTGGAACAGGCATATGCTGAAATCTGGTTTCCATGTAACTGCAATCAGACCCCCAACAGTGCCTCCTAACTCATGCAGGTTTGTTGCATCCATTTCCATTGGACATTGCTTGCTGTTAATCTTGTTATAATTGATGTGCTCTGTCTCTCTCTCTCTCAATCACATATATAATAAATATTGGTATCACATGCACACTCCTTAGAGTGGTGGGAACAAGAATCCCATAAGATTCTGTCACATATGTTCCCCGCTGTTTTCACATGCTCCCTCCTAAGAGTGGTGGGAACATGAATCCCATAGGATTCTGTCACATATGTTCCACTGTTTTCAACCGACCTTTGGATTTTAATTGGAGGAACTGTCTTTGACATTGAGGCTGTGTTGGAGTGAGGATTTGGTGAGGAAAGAAAAGGTAGGAGAAAAAAAGTAGAGAAAAAGACGAGAGAAACATAAATTTTGAAATACATAAGTTGAAAAACAAGAAAGAAGAAAAAGGGAGAGAGTGAATTGAATTTTCTCTTCTCCCTAAGGTCTTATTTATAATTCCAAACTTACATCACATAAGGAAATAAACCAAGATAAGGAAATAAACCAAGATAAGGAAATATCCTAATTAATCCTATATCAATCCAAAATAGAAAATAAAATCATATAATTCCTAAATTCTAACACTCCCCCTCAAGCTGGAGCATATAAGTCAAAAATGCCCAGCTTGGATGAGAGATTCTGAAATGAAGACCGAGGCAGAGGTTTTGTAAGAAGATCAGCCAATTGAGAAGAGGATCGAACAAACGGAGTGCTCAGCTCTTTACGAAGTAATAAGTCCCAAATAAAATGGCAATCAACCTCAATGTGTTTAGTACGTTCGTGAAACACAAGATTATTTGCAATAAAGATGGCTGCTTGATTGTCACAATGCATAGCCATTGGAGCAGGAACATCAACACCAAAATCCCGAAGTAGTGAACGAACCCAGAGCAGTTCAGAGGCAGTATGAGCCATAGCATGATACTCAGCCTCAGCACTTGAACGAGCCACAACTTGTTGTTTCTTGCTGTGCCAAGTAACTAAATTATTACCAACAAAGGTACAGTAACCCGAAGTGGACCTTCGATCATCACGATTTCCAGCCTAATCAGCGTCACTATAGCCGGACACCAATAGAGAAGAAGGACGATAAAATAAACCGCGACCAGGAGCACCCTTCAGATAACGTAGAATACGACAGACTGCTTCAAAGTGGGTGTCTCGAGGAGCATGCATAAATTGACTGACAACATGGACCGCATAAGTAATGTCAGGACGAGTAACTGTGAGATAAATCAACTTCCCTACTAGTCGTCGATATCGACTCACATCAGAAAATGGTGAGCCAGTAGTAGCATCAAGTTTAACAGAGGCATCCATGGGAGTTTCAGCAGGCCGAGAGCCAAGTAAGCTAGTCTCAGATAAAAGATCTAAAACATACTTGCGCTGGGAAAGCATAAGTCCTGTGTTGGATCGTGCTATTTCAATGCTAAGAAAGTAACGGAGGGCACCCAAGTCTTTGGTGTGAAAGTGGTGACTCAAATGAGTTTTTAAATCAGCAATGCCTGCGGCGTCATCACCCGAAATAATGATGTCATCAACATATACAATCAACACAATTGTACCAGTAGAGGAATGCAGAGTAAAGACAGAATGATCTGAGGTAGACCGTTGTAGACCATACTTGAGTAGAACATCACTGAAGCGATCAAACCAAGTACGGGGGGATTGTTTCAGACCATACAAGGACTTACGTAACCGGCAGACTAAGTGTTCACTCCCAGGAACCACATAACCTGGTGGTTGATCCATATAAACCTTTTCGTGGAGTTCACCATGAAGAAAAGCATTTTTAATATCCAGCTGGTAGAGTGGCCAAGATCGACTTACAGCTACAGCAAGTAGAATGCGAACTGAATTGAGACGAGCAACTGGAGAGAAGGTCTCTAGATAATCAACGCCATAAGTCTGAGTATAGCCTTTAGCAACAAGACGTGCTTTAAGCCGCTCAACTGATCCATCCGGAAGATACTTGACGTTATAAACCCAACGACAGTCCACTGTTTTCTTCCCGGAAGGTAATTGGGCTAGGTCCCAAGTATGATTTGCATAAAGTGCCTCCATTTCCTCATCCATGGCACGCTTCCACCCAGGTGAAGACAACGCTGCTTGATATGAGACTGGAAGGGAGACTGAAGACAAGGCACAAATAAAAGAATACAAATAAGGGGAAGCACGATGATATGAAACAAATTTAGCAAGAGGATGTTGGGTGCAAGTACGCTTACATCGACGTAGAGCAATGGGTAAATCATCATTAGAGGGAGATGGAGTAGAGGTTTGGACCTCAGACAATTCTGACGAGTTGGATGGGCCATAAGAAACAACATGTCTATTCTGATCCCGCTGGTATACCTGTAACTGATTTTGCTGAGATTCCTGCACAGAAGGGTGAGAAAAAGATAAAGGTAATGTAGGACTCGGGTTTCCCGGACTGGTCTCCCCCTCACGAGTAGGATATGACTCCCCCTGAATGCGGGACAGTAAGTCAGGGGATAATTGAGTCCCAGAGTCAGAGAAGAAGGGTGTAGATTCAAAAAATGTAACATCAGCACTTATAAAATACTTACGAGAAGGTGGGTGATAACAACGGTACCCTTTCTGAGTACGAGAATAGCCTAAAAACATGCATTTTCGAGAATGAGGGGATTACTTATCTAAACCAGGATCTAGACTATGAACAAAGGTCACACAACCAAAGACTCGAGGAGTAAGAGGAAAAGAATTACCTTCAGGATACAAGATAGAAAAAGGAGACTTGTTATCTAACACAGCAGATGGCATCCTATTAATGAGAAAACAAGCAGTGAGAATAGCATCTCCCCAAAAAGGTTTGGACACATGCATATTAAACATCATAGTATGAGCAACATCGAGCAAATGACGATGTTTGCGCTCGGCGACACCATTTTGTTGGGAGGTATGAATACATGTGGTCTGATGGATAATACCCCGATCAATACAAAAGGTTTCCATAACAGATTGTACGTATTCTAGAGCGTTATCTGATCGAAAAATTTTGATACGTTTGTTAAATTGGGTAAGAATCTCATTATAAAAGCGAGTCACAATGTATGGTAAATTAGACCTCTGTTTCATCAAAAATAACCAAGTCATGCGGGAATGATCATCAACAAAAATAACAAAATATTGAAAACCATTAATACTAGTAATTCGAGATGGTCCCCAAATATCAGTATGAACTAAATCAAAAGGTTCTGGTTGACGACTGACACCATGACTAGAAAAAGAACTACGGTGGTGCTTGCCAAGCTGGCAAGCCTCCTAAGACGAAAATGCCATTGGAGTGGAGAGACTGTTGCACTCAAAGCAGGTGAAGCGGCAGTAGAAAAGCTAGCTGGATCAAGATAGTAGAGCCCGTCTTTCTCATGCCCCAAACCAATCGTCCTCTTGTTCGTGAGGTCCTGAAATACACAAGAGGTAGGAGAAAAGGTTACAGAACAATGTAAGGATTTGGTTAATTGACTAACAGAAAGTAAATTGAATGGAAAATTAGGTACATAAAGACACTGAGGTAAATGAATTGAAGGATGAGGAGAAATAACTCCTTGTTCTTGTACAGGTCGGGAAGATCCATCAGCTAAAACAACATGATGATTAATGGGATTTAAATGAGAGAATAGGGAGAATTTACCAGAAATATGAGAGCTTGCACCAGAATCAATGACCCAGGAAGATGGAGTGGAAGCAGTACAAGCGATATTACCTGAATTTGCCAAGGTAACAGTGGAAGTAGATGGATGAGGTTTCCGAAGGGTTTGCAATAGCTCACTCAATTGGGTAGCAAGATCATTGTTGGAACTTGAAGGTTCTGAAGCAGTGTGTGTCGACTGGGTGGACGTGACAGGAGTAGAACCATCTGAGACATGATGAGCTTGATCCGGTTTACCATACTTGGCCCAACAATAAGGCTCGGTGTGATTGGTACGACCACAGTGAGAGCACTTCCGATCCCCTCGCCCTTGAGAAGATCGACCACCACGTGACGAGCTTCGAGAAGAACGACCACGTCCACGCATACTACCACGAAAGGCTCCTGTAACAGTGTCAGTGGAGATCAAGGCAGATGTTTCAGAAGTAGTGGTCTGACTTTGAGTATGATGACCTAAGGATGATCGCAAAAGGCGAGAGTAAGCATTGACAGCTGTAGGTAAAGTTTCACTAGCAAGAATTTGATCTTTGAAGCCACGGAGGTCAATATCAAGCCCAGAGAGAAGGGAGGCAATCATAAAATCTTCCCAGTGTCGCTTTTGTTGCTCAAGATCAGTAGTAAAGGGCCTATACTGTAACAGTTGATCCCAAAGGTTCTTAGGGACACTGTAATATTCTGAAAGAGGACGACCACCCTGTTTGGTTGCAAAAATCTGCTCATATAACTCAAACACTCGTGAGACATTACTCTGTTGGGAGAATGAGTCAGCAAGAGAATCCCATATTTTCTTTGAAGAATCACAAAATTCTACCGTAGTGGCAATGTGGGGCTCAAGACTATGCCATAACCAACCCATAACAACAGAATCTTCACTCAACCAATCATCATACTCAATATTATCTGAGTTGGGTGGAAGATTAGTAAGAAATTTTAGTTTCTTCTTCCCACAAAGAAACACTTTCATGGCATGGGCCCAAGCCAAATAGTTTAATCCATTTAATTTCTTAGAAGTAATCGAACGAGGAACATCTTCATCTTTCATTAATATGGATTTCGGTTCAATAACATTAATTTTCCCTTCGGCCATGAAAAATAAACAGGAAACCGAAATCAACAACCAACGAGAATAGGGTAACTAGATCAGTAGAGCATCAACATGGCATTAGCAGATCAGCAACCGTAAATAGAAGCAGCAACAAATCATTAGCAACGAAGGAGCAAACCACATCAATTAGGAAAAGAGAACCAGATTAGAAGCAGCAAGGAGAACCAGATCAATTATCATATCAGCAGCAGAACACCAGCAACGAAGAAGCAAACCAGATCAGCAACAGCGGACAAACCAGATCAGCAACAGCAGAGAGAACCGTCAGCGAAGGGAATCCAGATCAAGAACAAATTACACCAACAACCAGGAAGAACTAGATTAGGAGCAACGGGCTGACTCTCCTACTTCAGGCGAGCATCGCCGTTCAATGCCGGAGACACGCCGGAGGTGCACGCGCCTACACGCGCCAAGAGGGGGCTGGCGCGTCAGGGCTGGCCAACAGCGGCCGACGGCGCGTGAGGGCGCGTCGGTGCTACTCCGGTGACCTGCTCAGGTGGGTGAGGGTCGTCGGCGGCCGGCGACTCTCCTAGTATGGTCGGCGAGCAATTCCGACGACCGGAGGATCGGCCGGCGGCGAGACAGAGGCGCCGACCCTCTTTCTGCCCTAAATTTTTTTTTTTTTTTTTTATGTAATAGTGCTCTGATACCAAGTTGAAAAACAAGAAAGAAGAAAAAGGGAGAGAGTGAATTGAATTTTCTCTTCTCCCTAAGGTCTTATTTATAATTCCAAACTTACATCACATAAGGAAATAAACCAAGATAAGGAAATATCCTAATTAATCCTATATCAATCCAAAATAGAAAATAAAATCATATAATTCCTAAATTCTAACAACATATTATTGTTTGAATGAATTTAAAAAATATAATAAAATAGAAGGCATTTATCAATATATTAATTTTTTTAATTTAATTAATTTTAATATTTAAAAAATATAATAAAATAGAAGACATTTATCAATATATTAGTTTTTTTAATTTAATTAATTTTAATATTTTAAATTTCATGCCTTTTCCTTTCTTTTTTTTTTTTTTATTTTTCATTACAATAAGTAAATTTTGAATCTTAATCCTTTTTTTTTTTCCTCTCTCGACAAATTCTCAATCCAAACATAGCCTATCTGTGACAAAATTGTTTATATTTTATTTATTTTAATCTAAGAAGTACGGGCACCTGCTCAAGGCATCCATATGAATGCGACGACGCGGTGATTTAAAAAAAAAAAAACTGCAGGACACTGTATAGCGAGGATTCAACAAAAATATATATATTTTTATACATCTTAGATATTAATATTTTATTCAAATACAATACAAATAATGTAAATATTATACTAATTAAAATTAGCAACAACGTATTTTGTATCTTAAAATTCAACAAAGAAGTCATATGATGATTGCATTTCATAAAAAAGACAATAAACTATATTACATAGCTTTAAAGTTAATAAAAAGATTATAACAGTAGGAAAAAAAAATATTTTTCAATGTGAGTTTAACATGTGCCAAAAATGAGTTTGTCGCGTATCTAAATTGTATTTGAACATAAAACTGAAAACGGCAATACTCAAGTCGGATGCTTGTTTGCGGGTGTCTGAGTTCGGGGGTGTTTGGAAGTGAAAAAAAATTTAACTTTTAGGGTTAATGTGATGTAAAAATGATAGATGACAAATTCTGATCGGAGAGATTTAAAAATTTTTGAAGATTTTTGAGATTTTTGAATTTTTTTTTTTTTGCTTCCAAACGGGCTCTTTCTCGTGAGTTGGACTATGACACATACCAAACGTAATTATTCTTAACTTAGTATTTATTTCATTTCTAGTCTCAAAAGCTCGCTGGTTTGGCTCGCTTTTACTTTTGTGCTTTTACTTGCATATACAGTTGAATGATGTTTTTGAGATTTTTGGCTTATTCAGGTTACGGGTCACACTGAGTGCAGCGCACACACTGGATGATTTGAAGAAGCTCACAGCTGCGCTGACCAAATGCATCAACTTCCAGGATATGTGCGGGTTTAATAATAGCACAAATATTCGACGTCCCAGGCTATAGGCTATAGTTATACTGTTTCATCTCTATCCTTTCCTCATACCATCTATCGATTAATAAACGCCTTTCTATTATATTATTGCCCGAATTTTTTTATTTTAATGTTTAGAAATTTTCTATTGTTTGCACAATTATTGTAATTTAATGAAAAGTTTATAAAGGGTATTTTTAAAGTGACAAAAAATGATAAAATAAGATAAAGCGAAATAAGTTGTGGGTTTATAGTTTATACAATGAGATATAAAATGAGATATAAAGTGAATCATTTTTAAAATTTTTTAATATTTTTAAAATTTTTTATCACCCTAAACGGAACTAAAATTAACCAAACGACAAGATTTTGCACTGCAAAATTTAAAGGTGGGTCATTTATTTAATACAAAAAAATTTATTTTTTTACTCCTAAAACTTTAGATCGATTGATTGAAAGATTGTGCCACGTGAACTCATCTATAATGAGTCTCACCAAGTCGCAACTATGGCACAGGGCCCAATGAGTTGGAGCATGGTACACACTTAATTTGTTTGGCTGACGTCATGTCCCATGGAGCAATTGCTCTCGTTTCAAAAAATATATCAAGATTTTATTAATTTTATTCTAGTTTTCTTATATATTTTATTATTATTTTTTTTTTATTCTTATTTACGTCAAAAATATAATTTTACTTTCATTGATTATAAATTTTAGCTCGTTGGCAGCATCATGTTTGCGATGTTTAATCAATATATATCCTTGTGCTCAATGTAGATATATGATAATGCTCTATACAATTAGAATTAGAGTACATATAACAAAAGTTTTAGAAGATTTATGAATTAAGTGTAAGGCTCTGAGCTTATCATTTTAAAATAAAAAAAATTTATAAAATTATATCTTATTTACAAAATTATTATTATTTAGATTTTTTTTTATATATATATTTGGGATAGGATAACATTTTCCTGCCTTAGGTTGGTAGGGTGGCTGTGATAGCGCGAGACCAATGAGTTTGGGGGTGTTAACAACTTAAGTACTTAACCACTGAGTCAATTCTGCGTTAGGAAATAAATTGCCTTTGCACTGCCCAAAAAAAAAAGTTTTAAACTAAGTAACAAATTTAACCAAGAACTTTGGAACATTTTTTTTTGATCGGCATAAATTTGGAACATTAACATACAGAAAATAGTTGACTAATACCATTAATACGTATTTGATGGGAAATCACATTTATGTTCCTTAAAAAAGAAAACAAAGGCCACCAGACATATTAATTTCAAATTCCCTCTCTCTCTCTCTCTCTCTCTCTCATGCCAAAACAAACATTGTAAGCATGGAGCAAAAACAAAGGCATTTCATGTCATAGTAGTACGTCATAGTAGTAATAGTAATAGTGATAGTAGTAGTAATACCAAAGAAAACCTTTATACTAGGCTCCTAAACAAACCCTTGTGTGTGGGGTCAAAGCCCAGCGTTCACCCACGGGTAGAGTCTTCAAGTGCAGGGGTGGGAGTAGCCAAAGCCAGCCAGGTTCCCCCTCCTTTTGGAAACCCCCCCTGATCTTGTTTCTTTTGTTGCTCATTCTCTTTCCCACTGCTACCATCTCTGAGCACCTCCCATGGACCCATCTGTAAGTGAACAAATATGAAAGCAACAGAGGTAAAAGTCATCAATAAAGGGTCTTTTTTTTTTTTTTTTTTTTGAAGTTTTGAAATTTTGGGAACTTGCCATTGACATAATAAGAAAACAAAAAGTATACTCACACAAGGCTTGACAGTGGTGGTGGCGATGACGGTTTGCTGCGAGGAGCTGGATGGAGCTCCACAGAATCCATCTCCAGGGCTTTGGGGGGGATCATTGAGGTTGATAGGGGTTGTGTGGGAAGGGGTAGAGAAATTGCTCTGCCCCACTGAATGGACAGTGACTGTAACAGCTCGTCTCTCTGCCAAGGGCTTCACCGGGGAGGCTGAATGGCGGTGGTAAGGCAGTTGAGGCGGGGCGGAGGCGGTGGAGGAGGACACTGAAGGAGGGGTAGGAACCATTAAGAGATCTTCAACCTGGACCACAACCTGAGAAGACACATTGCTGTTGCTGTTGCTGTTGCTGCAGACCATGTTTGGCCAGAGGAACGTCCCCTGGGGCTTGCAGATCCTGAACCCACTCTTCAGCCTTCGTATCTTTGCTGCTTTTTGCTCTGCTCCTCCTCCTCCTACTGTTGCTGTCCTTTTTGTTTCTCTTTCTTTTGTGCAATTTGTCTTCCTCTGTTCCTCTGCTCCCACTTCCTGTTTCTGTACTATCACTGCTCCGCTCTTTTCTTCCCCTTGCTTTCTCTCTTTTTCAGCAGAACACTCTGTTGACACCACTAATGCCGAGTCCGACTTTGTTCCTTCTTCCACCTTCGTTTTTAGTTTCCCTATTTCTTCCTGCAATCATTCATACATGTCCACGCATGAAATCAAAGAGTAATGTGAAATGAAACATTTATGGCCTATTATTTGAAATGGTAAGTATATACATTTTACTTACAATACTACCATTGTTACTTTGTTATGATTTAATAAATTTCTCTGATCAATGGCATATCTTGAAAATATTTAATTTTGACATATAGTGGTGCTTGGTTGATAAAAATAAAAAATAAAAAATTTTTGTAAAAGTGATACATAATAAAATTTGATTTGAAAAAATTAAAAAAAGTGATAAAATTTAATTTTTTTGATTTTTTTTATAGTAAACCAAACACCCCATAAATTTTTTTTTAAATGACAGATGTAAAATATATTTACACCGGCTGCTGGAGTTGAAATGAATACTGTCCATTTCCAAGTGTAGTAATGAGACTAATATTAATTCATAGCTACCTGGATTCCCTTGACGTACTTAGAGATGGTCGTCAATTGTTCCTCATACTTTTCGAGCTAAAACAAGTAAGAAGAGAAGTAAATGTTTAATGAACCATTCAATTAATAGATTTAGACTGATATTTCAAAATCATTCTTAAATTCATCAACGACGTACCAGGATGAGCGGTGAACTGTCAAGGTTAGACTTCAAAGTAACCAATGAAGGATCAACATCCAGTTTCTGACTGGTGGCAGAACGATCTGAAACCACTATTGCTTGGGTTTCCTCATGCTGTTTCTTTGACAACAACTCCTCCATATCTCTGATCACGCATTAATAGACAACAAGGTCATATTCAGCTAACAACAAAAACTATTAATTATTTTCTCCATCAGTAAATATGAATCTTGTACTAGTTTTTTACCTTCTTAATTTAGTCAATTCTTCCTCCATCTGCTTCTTAGGCACCATTTCCTCAATAACCCTGATAATTGAATCCTCAAGCACCAATAAAAAGAGACCCAAACAACAAATTAAAGGCTTTAAGTTATATAAATGTATAAATGTATTACCTTCCTATTTTGGAGGTCTCCTCTTTCAATTGCTTCAGCTCCCTGGCACAGGTAGGGTCCTGAGAAGGGCAATCCCCGGGCTTCCAACCTGGTGGAGGAGTCCAGTAAGGATCTTGAACCCCAGCTTCTTTTCTTATATCAGCAAGGTCAGCGCTCTCCAGCCAATATTCCATTGCTCCTTCTGCATTATGACGCCTTCGGAACCGCTCAGCCCCACCAGGTGCCACCTTCCCGGCCATGTGCTTGAGGAGGTGGTCCAGCAGACCTGTGTCCCCAATTAGCTTGCGAGCCTCCGCTCTTAGTTCTGGCCGGAGAATTGGGTTCCCATACACAGCGCCCTTAGCCTTCATAACCAGCAATAGATTTTTCTCCGCCAGCATATACCTGCTTACGTATATACAGCCCAGACATTACAACTGAAAAAAAGTAATAATAATAATAATAAATAAATAAATAAATAAATAAATAAAAATTACTGTGTAGATGAACTGAAAGAAATGAAACCATTTAGGCTCTCACCTCTCTGTAGACCACCTGTCTTTGGGGTTTTTTAATGCAACTAATTGCTTACATTTATTCTTAGCCTTAATCTTAACGATCTGCTTTCGCTTCCCGCCTTTACCATTCTTGGCCTTTTCGACAAGTCTTGAGCTATCACGCTTTCTCTTCCCAAGTAGCTTTGTCTCATAAGTTCCTTCTGTCACAACTTCCTCCTCTTCTTCTTCCTCCTCCTCCTCTTCTTCTTCTTCTTCATCTCCTTCATCTTTTTCTCTCTCTCCTCTGATAAAGCTTGAAGAAGATTGAGGGTTATTCTCTCTATGCCTTCCAATGAACTTGGCCTGACGGCGGGAACCCCAATGCAACATCCCATTGCATTTTAGCTCTGAGAAACAAGTGCCGGCCTTCTTTGATATGATATCCCCAAACCCACCAATCGAGTTGCAGATCAATGGCCAGAACTCCTCTGAATGCCCTTTCTTCGAAAATTCCTGGGACGAGATCTGCCGGTAAAGAACTTTCTCGGCGAGCTTTGTTCCCATAACGAAATTCTCATCCAGTTCAGGGAACGTTTCTCTCGTACTGTTGCTGTAGTACCTTTGAAGCGACTGAATGCTCGGATATCTCACCGAGACGTTCAACTCGGTCTTCTCATTGACCTGAAAAATTAACACCAGATGGTTCCAAAAACTATCAAACAAGTAAAACCAACCAACATAAAAAAACCCGTATCTGCAACTATACGTATATACGCATATAAATAGTTCTGTTAACGATAGTTCTTACCATGACGACTCGGATGGACCTGAGTTGAGCTGGGACTCTTGGTGGTAGTTTGGTATGATCGACCTCGTAGAAGGAACCCTCTTGTATATCCTCTCGTGTTTCTGTGAGCGGACGAAAGATCAACTCAGCCATACTTGTTGAAGACTAGGCTTCACTACTGTTTTATATGGATATAAAACAATGGAGACTTGTGGATCAAAATGGGAAAAACGAAACAGCATATATGGTTTAGAAATAGACAGATTAAGATGAGAAAAGACGGGGAAAAAACAAAGTTTGTGCTACCGTCGCTCTGGAGGGAACAGTCGGATGTGGGCAGTCCCTGTCTGGACAAAGGTGGTGTTTGTGCGCCGTCGACGTTTCTTTGTTCCTGCCTTTTCAAGTACACCATTTCCTGGATAAGAAAAGCAGAATTACAGTAACAACCAGTTGCCCCCCCCCCCTCATTCTATCTCTACATTTTTACACCCAGACAATACGTATATCTCTGATCAGATACTACCCAAACACCCGCTACGTACAGAAAGAGAAAATATATACCGCGTGTGTTATAACGACGATATATGCTAATGCTACGTTCATGCGGTTCGCAATCATGCTCAGAAGCAATTTTTTGTTTTTGTCCCTTGCGACGACAGGAAAGCTGATTTTTAGATTCACAGAGCGCGTGAAACGTAATGGTGATCTCGAAACTTACTTACTGGGCCCTGGTGATTGGTTTTGTTTCACAGGGGAGGCGCGTGGAGTAGCGTGATAAGAAGAGTGAGTGCAACACAAAATAGATGGCGTAACAGAAAAAAAAAAAGGATTTTTGATATGAAGTATGCGTGAGAATAATCACAGTTTGAGAGAGAGTGAGAGAGAGAGAGAGAGAGCGAGCGAGCGCGAGGGCTTACAGTTTTCTCTTGGATGGCTTCTTTGGATCGCTTACGGTGATACATTTTTTCCATGTTTAGGACCTAAAAGATAAAGCAAAACAGAGATCGAGATTGTTAAAATAATGATCTGAAAAAAAAACTTGGTATCAAAAGCTTGAGCTTTCATGCAGAGAAAGTCGGAAACGATAAACTGCAGAGGTTCTTTTAGGGTTCCGAAAAAGTTTGAAAAAAGTCTGAAAATCGTTCCAGCAATGGTAAGAGAAATTTCATATTGCGGCTGCGAAACAAAAAGACCAAGAGCCTGTTATAGAAATTAACCGGACACAAAGCAAAATGTGCATACGATAGAGCAAAAAGAAGAGTTGCATTGGTTTGATAAAGAGATCGCGATATCATATCAACCTCGAGAAAAGTAATATCATCAGAGCTGAGACGCCAAAACAGCACCAATTTCTACTCAAAATTTAGATCCAAATTAGTGAAAATAAGCCTGATTGTATGAAGTGCAAAGCTGACACCATTTTGTACATGTAAGTGCGCAAAAAATTGGATCAGTAGTGGAATTCTGATCTTTAAAAGATCGGAAACTCGTCGTTTGGAACCCTAGAAAACGATTTTGGTTTTTCTTGGAAGGCCGAGGAAAATACGTAGTGTTCGCTAAGATAAAAACTGAAAAATAGACAAAGAAGAACAAACAAACCCTAACTTCATACACGTGCGTTACACTGTATATGCAGACAGAGAGATTCAAAGTTAGATGAAAAAAAAAAAAGAAAAAGAGTAGCGAAACACAGGAAAATAAGGTAAAAAGAAAAGTTTATACCGTTCGGAGAAAGATGTGGCTCCAATGGTTGCTCTTCGAACAGAGTTCAAACCTCAAAACACCGGTAACCAGAAGATTTTTCTCAGAGAGAATGCGGGAAAACGAAGGAATTTAGAGAGAGAGCTACTGAGGAAATGAAAGAAGAGTGAGAGAGCTCTGAGAGGTCTGTTTACTCGTAGTAGTAGCAGCAAAACCTTCGGGCTCACTGATGGAAGCAGAGAAAAGAGAATGATTGCGTTACGTGGCGCCACTCACGTGTCCTAGCGGTCCCCCCCCCCCCATCACCCGGCCATTTAAATTACAAATTTACCCTTTCTCAACAGGTTGAACGTGCCATGCCGTTTCGGTGATCTCTATCTGGTGTACAATCATCGTTACCGCCATATTTCATTGCCCAGTAAAAGCTCGCCACGTTTATAGGTAGCCGACGTTGTCCAAATTTTTTATGCCATCAGAAAAGGCAATTCTAGATTTATTGCGAGGGAAGGTAATGACTAATGTGGAAGTGGTTAAAATAAAATTCACTTAGCATATTTATTAATAAAATATTTTTAAATTTATGAAATGAACGTTTAAAGTGGTAAAAAATTAAATAAATAAAATAAAATAATTTATGAGTTTATAATTCGTGTATTGAAATAAAAAATAAATAATTTTTAAAGATTTTTAAAAATTTTCACGCCAAACAGACCTAAAATTAGTTAAATACCATTTAATATATATCTTTTCAGCATTTTTTTCATTTTACATTTTTTGAAAATAAAAAAAATAACTCAAAACGTATTAAGGTACGTGTGTTTTCAAATTTTGTTTTAAAAAACAGAAAATGAGTTTACACGTGAAATAAAAAATAATAAAAAATCGTTTTAAATGTTTTAATCTAAAACAAGGTAAATCTTAAAATACAGAAAATAAAAAATTGTCAAACAATACCAAATCAAATACATTTTCTATTTTACATGTTTTAGGATTTTTTAAAACATAAAATACGAAAAATAAAAAATAAAAAATAAAAATAAAAATAAAAAATAGAAAAACAGACCAAACACCTTCTTAATATTTTAAAATTTGTATTATAGCTTGGCTGCTTGTACTGATAAACCGGTGATCCGAATTTTAAAAATTGGAATCATAACTCAAATTTATTATAAAAAAAATTATTTAAATTGCTAAAGTCGTAATTAATTAAATCAATGATATGTTTTTTACGATTTATTTGAATCAGTTCGTGGACTATTCTTTTTAATTGAAATTATTATCGAATTGATACTACTTTTTTATAAATTAAAATATTATTCTTATAAAGAAAAATTATTATAAGTTTTTTATGTATTTATAAAATAATATTTAATTGTACAGGGAACACAAATTCCTTCAGTGAAGCATAAATTTCAATTAATATTGGCTTTGTGGAAATAAAGTATTTACGTTAGAAATGATATTTAATCAACATTAACTAGATTTTTAGGTAATTTCTAAATATTTTAATAATTAATTTCATTTATATATTATATTTAATTTTTTTACAACAACTTTATAATATCATAATTTGATTTCCATTGACCGACATTCAATCTCTTGACGCGATCAATTTTTTTTTTCTTAGGTCCTCTCTGTGGTTCGGATTTCAAAACATTAAAAACAATAAGGTGGCATTTGTTTATATTTCTATTTTTTATTTTTTATTTTATTTTTTATTTTACGTTTTGAAAATCTTAAAATAAAGAAAATAAAAAATATATTTAGTTTGAAATTTTCTATTTTTTGTGTTTTGAAATTTTTCTTATTTTGAGTGAAAACGCTCAAAATGATTTTTTTTTTTCTCATTTTACATTTTATATGTAAACCTATCTTCTATTTTCTTAAACAAACTTTGAAAACCCTAGAGACAAAATACATTTTAAATTGTTTTTCTTTTTTTCAAAATCTTACGATAAAAAATGAGTTTAAAACAAATAACACCTAATAGATTTGTGATAAAATTTGAGTATTCATATTAAAATATATTTTTTATTTTTAAGGTTACTTTTTATCTTGATACGAAAAATACAGTAAAAAATAAAATAAAATAAAATTTCATATGAGTTGTTTGAATTTGAATTTGATGAAGTTATCGTCATTTTCGATACACTTAGAGTGATAAAAAGTGAGATAATTTATAAGTCTGTAATTCATGCAATGAGATAAAAAAATAAATAAATTTTTAAAATTTTTAAAATTTCTTAACAATTTTTAACAAATCAAACGTATCCTTTATATATTACATAGATAATTGTGACTATGATGTTTATTATATTTCTATTGAAAATGACCAAATTTTACATCTGGAGATAGATATGATATATAGGGCTTGTTTGGAGTAAGAAAAAGTGAAAAAATTGAGATAAATTGAGAATTCGTAATGCGTGCAGTGAAAGAAAAAACTTGATGTGATATAAAATTAACAGAGATTTATAAAGATTTTTGAAATTTTTTCTCAAACCAAACAACCCCTATTCCCGAGTGGCTTCACACAAGGTGATTAATTTCCATAGGGTGACAAATTTCCACAATTAAAAACCGTACAAGATGTGAATATATAAAAATTGGAGGGAGTTTATATGAAGGGAGTCAATTATGAATTAAATTTGGGTTGGAACAAGGTGAGTTTGAACTAAAAAATTAAACTTGTGAGATCGTTTAATGTAGTCACATGTAAAATTAAATAATATATATTTAAAATATATTAATTATATATTTTATATATTATATCATTATATAGCGTATTTTTCATTTTTAAAAATTACAATACAATTTATTAAATATTTAACTAAACAATTTTTATATTAATAATTACTATAAGCTATTAATGTTCTACAATAATATTTTAAATTTAAATATCATATCTATATAAATTAGTAATTATATATTATATTACGTTAATAATTATATTTTATTTTTATGTTAGTAATTATATTTGAAATATACAAATATCGTGTATACTACTACAAAATTATTATTTGTGAACCTTTTAGTGCAGGGTGGGACAGCACACTCCATTGTGCGAAAGACAAGTATATGCTCAAGGGTCACAAACCTAATTCTGATACGATGTTAAAATTATAAGTAGAACTTAATTCCAAAATCATAGTAACTATAAGGTAAGAATGTCCAAAATCTTATTAGAAGAATAGAATCTCTTAACACGGATGATGTGAAACAACATAGAAACTAATATGACAAATATTTTTTTTTCTTATAATACAAAAAAAAAAAAAATTACTTGCAAAAACAGATTGAAAATTCTTAAATTTGAAATATAATTTTACAAGTTAAAGTTGCATTTTCAACCTTTACATTTTTATGAAAATTCATTTAATAAATAAAAATCTTTTAACATGGACTATTGCATGAAATTTCATATAAATTTAAAAGATCAAACTCAAAATTAACTCCTAAAATTATAAGATCAAACTCAAAATTAACTCCTAAAATTATGTTTCAATTCCAGGATCTCTCATTACACAAGAATTATTCATGTGAATTAAAAAAATTTCTGACTACCAGCTTTTTAGCTGGGTACTAAAAGTTTGATTGTTTATTTATTATTATTATTATTATTTTTGTGCATCTGAAAAGAATAAAAAAAAAAAAGTTATCTTTTGGTCATTAACCCTTTTTGGCTTCTTGGTTAATTTAACATATTTGTCCTTTATAATTGAAAAAACTAAAAAAATGTAAAAGGTTAATTTTTGTCATTTCAAAAAAAAAAAAAAAAAAGCCAAAAGCTTAAAGCAAAAGTTGAGTTTCTAGGAACTACCTAAGGAGCCGAGCCTAAATAACGCCCTGCTCAGGCTGCTCATTTACAACCAAACCCTGAGATCATGAATAGAGCTTTGTATTCTCCATGCTACTTCCTCTATTCTCAACCTTGAACACTGACAATATAATTTAACCTCAAAAAACTTACAGCCCTGGAAAGCAGTCACAACACAACACCTCCACAGCCAAATAACAAGATCAGCAAAACAAAACACTGACCATTATTTCATTACATCACAGCCAGTTTTTTCCCACTAGAAACAGTTCCAAATTTCTTCATACAGGCACAAAGCAAGCCAGTTACAAAATCTGCCGACTCCAACCAAGATATACATATATATATATATATATATATCCCTCTAAAATGGGGAACAACGATAGGCGGAGGATAAGATCTTACTGCCCGTCCGGTATCAGCACGACAGACCCAGATGTTTTTCGAGCCTCGAGATCAGCGTGTGCCTGTGCTGCCTGAGACAAAGGATACTTATGATTCACACGGACTCGTAAGACACCGGACGAAACACTAGCAAAGACCTCTTCGGCAGTTTCTAGTAGCTCATCCCGAGTCAGTGCATAGTGCCCGAGAGTAGGCCTCGTCAAGAACAGCGACTTTGCTGCAATTGCTGACAGAGGAACCGGGTCTGGCACCCCCGACGACTGCCCGAAACTCACCATGTACCCGCGATGTTTTAAACATGCTAACGATCCCTGAACACACACACACACACACACACACACACAAAATTCAATTTAAGACCACTTGCAGAAAATGTAAGGCGAATGAATCATGGGGATTTACCAGTTCTAGATTAAAAGTCTAAAAATTGTCTTTTCTTGATCCCGATCAATTCCAATACATATTATGTCAACATGCTGTCTAGGTTGAGAAAACTAGACATAAAATAAAAATTATCTTATAATCACATGGTACAAATCCGATCCCAAGTGAAAATAAGAAAAATAAGTGAGACTAATAATTAGGAATAAAGTCTGCAAGCTCATAGCTGTGTTAGGTCTAGACTGGAAGTACTAATTTGAGGATTACTTTGGATTTGTGTTTGGTCCTTGGCATTATTCCTCAAACAGTTCAGTTAGATACCTACCCAAACTGAAGAAAATATAGCATCAAAAAGGGGGAGGCTGACATCGACCTCAGTTCCGCGACATTAACCTTAATATCAACTCCGTGACATCAAGGTCGAGAAACGTCGGATTAAAATCCAATGGCCCAGATACATTTGTATTTTATAACTTAAAAAATGCGTGAACGTATTTGAACCGTTGGATTTTACATGTTGTTAGGGTTTTTGATGTCACCCCTCTCCCCCCCCCCAACAAAAAAAAAATCCTATAACATCATTAAATGGTATACTTTCAAAAATTTAGTTACATCCATTGCATTTAAAAATTTTTTTTGGTACATCACAGACACTGCAATTTCTGCTAACTACCATCAATTAATATTTCAGAGTTTTCTTCTTTTTTTTTGTGGGGGGGGGGGGGGGGGGGTTGGGGGGGGATATTTATTAATTATGATAGATTATCCATTACCTGAAAGGTATCTTTTCCAACAGAGTCATAAACAACTTCTACCCCTTTGCCTGATGTTATTTCGTTAACGCGGGTGGCAAAATCCTCTTCCTTGTAGATTATCACATGATGGCATCCATCTTCTTTGGCTTGAGCCGCCTTTTCTTTGGTTGAGACAGTTCCAATTACCGTAGCACCAAGGGCATTTGCCCATTGACATAAGAGAGACCCAACTCCACCAGCAGCTGCATGAACGAGTACTGTGTGTCCAGGTTCAACCTGAAATATTTAGCACCATAGTCATATCCCCCAAAAGATGAAAATCAAGGCTCAAATTGATTTTAAAAAAACTTATAACAGGAAATCATGAGATTGGATGAAATTAGTTGCAAATTGATAAAAGAGCACTCTTCCAATTGAAATCTGAACTGTCTGAAACACTATGGATGATGACAACAGCAATGACAAAAGGAAAATACTAATCTACTAAAACTTTTAATGTGCAATGAGGGAATGGTATTTTTGTAATAAAACACTTCACTTTGGTGAGTAGTTATTCAAGAGTGATTGTCACATAATGCATCCACATAATTCTAGTTAATGTTTTTGGCTAGATAGCATTGTATTGCAAATGACAATATTAATGTGTAGGTCTGTGCAGCATGGCTATCTTACATTCACTAATGCCTGTATAAAAATAATTATACAGTTATAACAGCCATCTGTTAAGTAAACAATAACATGCACAAACACAAACACAAACACAAACAGTGCTTTGGTGCACATCCATGTGATGAATGCAGCTTATTCAAGTTTAATATTTGCATGCATCACCATGTAAAAAAAATATCAAGAAGAATATGTATTTGATCAATATATTTTCTATCAAGCTGGAATATCATATTACCAAGAGCATTTCAATATTGTTTTTCAGAGAGTCCAGGAGGTTCAGTCCTCAAAGATGACAAGGGTTCTCAATGTACAGCCCATTCAACATAAACTAAATTTGGACCACCACACTAGTCCTAATGATCATCAACTTATTTTGCGCAAGCAAAACAGTCATCACAAATCTTATATGATCTCTGAAATTATTGTTTCTTAAATTATAGATTGCAGGCCACATTGGTCTCGCGTGTGTATATGCGAGAGTATGTGTGGAAAAGGATTTCTCATTTGCTAGTCATGTGGAAATAAATGGAAGCTTTGACTCTAGAGTTGCCTTTGCCATCCAGGACATGCCAAATTTTGCGAATAATATTCTATTAGCTGGGTGTGAACGCATTACAGGTTTATCTCAATTTCTCAAGGTGGATAAAAAATCTGGAAGAGTGGTATTTCTCTCTGTGTGTATATATATAGAGAGAGAGGGGGGACATAGTTCTCATAATTGGGCTGATATGAAGAGAGGGACGAAGAAGAAGAAAAAAGATTATAACTAGGACATATTCATCTATCTCCTTATATGCAAAAGTGAGCTTAGGTGCATTTTGGAATCAAAGTAGCACTAAAAGGTATTCATGAAAGATCAAATCATGCTCATCATACTTCAATATCCAAACATGGTGCCAAATGTACATATTACGTACCTTAAAGCATCGGCGAACTAGGAATTGAGTTGTCATTCCCTTAAGCATGAAAGATGCAGCTACAATTGGATCAATCGAGGAAGGAACAGGTATTGCTCTTTCTGCAGGAAGGATCTGCTCTTCAGCATATGAGCCCATTGGACTACCAGCATAAGCCACAACATCCCCAACTTTTATACCCGTTAGACCAGGGCCCACAGCTGTTACCACACCAACTGCCTCCACACCTGAAATTGAAAATAGGCAATTTTTGCTTAACTCACATCATCCCTAACTAACCCTCGGGCCTCAACCTTACATCAGCATCAGGTGTTCTTTTATAAACTCTATACCTTGCACATCCAAAACTGATGCAAGGCAATTCTGTAGAAACAGTGAGGTTTCCTAGAAAAAAGGTGATCCTCTAGATGTAAAAGAATTTTATCCAGACTTACACTAGTCAAGGTTGCTGAGACTTGGCAGGAACCCTCTGTGCTAGAGGAGATTGGTCCCACCAAGTTCAAGGTATGAAACAGAACAGTACCAAATGGATGACATCAACCAATACAAATAGCATATTCCAAATAGATACAAACCGCCAAATTTGGGTGAAAACAGAAGATTGGTTCGTTTTGTCTTCTATTTCAAAAGCGCGAACTTCAGAACATCACAATTCATGAAATTGACCAGTTCCCTTGAATGAATTAACACAGGTGAAATAATGTTCTTATAAAAATACCAATACACTGGAATTTAGTTTCAAAGGTGTTCTTCTTTTCTCTATTATCATTACTGTTGTTACTGTTGTTATCGTCGTCGTCGTCGTCGTCGTCGTCGTCGTTCTTATTATTATTATTATTAGAAGTTTAATTTACTTATGCAGGCCTCAGTCATTGAAAACAAAACCATCCCAAGTACTTTTGAAGATTCATGAACAGAAGCCCCAATACATGATTCCTGCAATACCAAACACTAGATCCTATTGACAAATAACTCCTGAAAATAGGGACCCTATTTTTTGGTGGTCCAAGTCTTTCATTTCACTTTTTCTTTCCACTATGGCTTCTTGCACTCGAATCATAATATGTAAAAGCAAAATATTTTTCTATACAACTAGCTAATAAAAGGAATCAAATGCTTCAATTTCATGCACAAGTATTTTTTATATGCACGGTATTGTGTATAATTGAACATTAGAAACTATTTATTAACATGCACAAGTATTTTTATATACACATGGTATTGTGTGTATATTTTCAAAATATAAGAAACCAAACCTGGAGTATAAGGCATTGCAGGCACTTTATAAACACCTTTGCGGAAGTAAACATCAATGAAGTTAAGCCCAATGGCCTTGTTTTTCAGTCGGATCTCACCTTCCTTTGGATTTCCTAATTCCACATCTTCCCACTTCAGAACCTGTCATCACATTGATTACAAAGTGAGAGTAAACACAACCCAAATTGTCAGATGCAGCACTGCTTATCGGGCACCCACATAAACAGGTGTTCTGGACTGAAATTAGGACACAATGGATGCAAAACTAAGATTTGACATGTTATAAAAAAAAATGAAGTCGAAGCAAAATCTATATGAAACAGCGATTTTCACAATTAAGAGTGCGGAATCGTGCAATGCCACAATTCACCTGAGAGAGAGTGTAAAATTTGATTGCAAAAGTATGAAATAGGTCGAAGTGGTGATGGTGGTGACAGTTTCAGCAAATCAGCCAGCAAAAGTCAATAATCAACATCTGTATGCTTGCTAACCAAGTCTTGCTTTTTGGGTAAGATGCGAAGAAGACTGGAAGGAAGAAATAGAAAATAGAAAAAAAAATAAAGAAGAGTAATGCTGTACAACTAGAATTCTTAACTAGAAAGATTTACCAGAATGATACGGCAGAATTTGGACCTATCACGTTAAAATTAAACCCATTAATGTACCCTTATATTAAACAAATGTCACTAACACGTCATTTTAGTAGTAAAAGATTCTGGTTAAAATTTCTTGTAGAATACCAATGTTACAATAGAGAAACAACTGTCTACCCTAACCAAATGGCTTAATTAAAACATTATCTCAAAATACAGAAATCACGAGAATATCAAGGAAATATAATTAGAATTAAAAAAAAAAAAAAAGAAGACAATTGAAATGCCATCAAACAACTCAATCCATCTGTGAGGCACAGAATAAAATAGTTAATTCCAAGAAATCATTTAATTTAAAAAAAAAAAAAGAAATCCGAGTCCGATTGAAAACTGCTCTATGAATTTCACCATCAAAGGATCGTGCGATACATTGCCAAATACCTTATGACAAAAAAAAAAAAAAAAAAAAAAAAAAAAAAAAACCACAACAGAGCCGAAAAATGGGGGAACAAATGAACTTGGGCAGATCAGGAATTAGATGAACTAATTTGGGTTGAACCCAATTGACAGAATGAGAAGTGGGTAGTCAAGAAATAAGCTTAGAGGATTCACTAAAACCCCAACACAAAAGAATACTTCCAATAGACAATCCATATATTTATGTCGCAGATATGAAAGTAGAACAGGAAAGGAAGAGAAAAACCTCCGGGCCACCAAGTTCATGAACCCTAATGGCTTTGACCATGGCTGCTGCTGCTGCTGCTGCTGATGATCACAATTTCGCGAATTGTTTCGGCTGAGCTCATTTTGGTACAATGTAAAATTAATTTATGTATTGCGGTAAAAAAACCCGCTGTTTGCTCCCAAGGACATGCTGATGGGGTAAAAATTTTAGGGATAGAATAATTACGTGAGTAATTGTTTTTTTTGGCAATAGTTATTGAAATAATAAGTTTGTGATGATTATGTTTGAAATAAAAAGGTAAATATTATTTTGTAATAATTATATTATTTTAGAATCTAAAAATTTTAAAAGGAAAAAAATTAATTGTGTTTGGAATGAATATAAATTGACTAAGGATAAAAGATAATGTTTAATTTTAACAAAATATTATAATAAAATAAATTATCATAATATTTTTATTTAAAAGTATATATTTTAATAAAAATTTAATTATAAATAATAATTTTATTATAGATTAATATTTTAAAATAATTAATTTCATAGTGAATTATTATTTATTAAAAACTATTTTTATTTTGACAAAATAATTTTAGTTTATTTAAAAAATTAAATAATTTAATAAAACAAATAATTTTAATTTATTAAAATAAATTATTAATTTTAATAAATTAATTAGATCTAGTAAATTATAATCTATGAGGAAATTAATAATTTTAGTCATAAATTATTTTAATAATAAACTTTTATCTATTAAATATTATTTTGATAAAAAATAATTTAATAATTAATTAATTTTAGTTGATTAAATAAATTATTATTTTATAATATTTATTAAAATTATTTATAGGAAAACGTTGTTTAAGGTTTCATATGGGAGTAAACAAATATTTTACGAAAGTAATGAGAAAAGATAAATTTTTTCATTACTCTCTCGTCACCCACGTCCCCCTAATGTAAAATTTTACTCACATATGAGGCTAATTGTTAATTCAAAATAATTGTTACCCCCTGTCACTCAAACTAAGGTAATAGAGGGTAAAAATTATACTAGTAAAATTTACGTTTTGGTACGCCCAAAACAAGCATCTCCTAATAGAAAATAAAGTAAGTTTATTTACACTCTACAACTGTATTCTTAAACTTTATTTTATTTTTTTATTAAATAAAATTACACAATTGCTTTCATTCTTGTAAAAAAATATTTATCATATTAAAATTATACAACATATCTTACTAGAAGAATATAGATAGTTATGTAATTTTATTCAATGAAAAGATAAAATAGAATGTAAAAATTTATTTGTAAAATATACATACAAACACTCAAAAAATAATTTTATTTATTCTTATTTTTTATAAAAATTTAAAATCTTTGAACTTTTAAATATACTTACATAAATTGAATATTTTCCGCAGCTGGTGCTGTTGGCTTAGTATTTATAAGAAATAATTTTATTTACTCTTATTTTTTATTAAAATTTAAATTTTAAAACTTTTAAATATACTTAAATAAATTGAATTATTTATGAACAAATTTGAACTCGAGTTATCTTATTTATCTAATAAATGACTCAAGCTAAAATAAAAAAATTTATGTTTTAATAAGTTGAATCTGAATTCGACTCGTCAAATAATATACATCAAAAAATTTATTAATTAAATATTTTTTATTTATATCATGGTATAGTTTTTTATTATAAAAATTGTGTTAAACTTTATTGAATTTATAATTAATCTATTTCTGTATCAATAATTATTCTTTAACCTATCAAGTTTTATAATAATTTTTAAATTTATATGTTCAATCTATACAAGTAAGTTACATATTCATATTACTTCTATGTTAGTAGTTATATTTTAAATATTTTTGAAATATATAGATATAAAATATAAAATAATATGTTAAAATTATTTTTTATGCCACAAAAAATTACCTAAAAAAGTTGTTCACTAATAATTTAATTTAGGCTTACATTCAACATAATCTTTATTAAGCTGGTTTACATATATTTTTATTTTTTCTGTAAAATGTTAAATAAAAATAAATTAAAATAAAATATAAAAAATATTTGAATGAATTAATTAAAATAGACTCTTAAAAAAAGATCGCGATAAAGGCAGAGCAAGTATTTTGTTAATACTAGATCTCAATTAATGATATTTTTAATTATGGAAAGAATTACCCTTTTATATCATTTAAAGATTATCTCTCCCTCATTAATTTCTCTCTCCCTTTAAATTTTCGCTAATAATTTTAATGATATTTTTAACTATGGTTAGATTTACCCTTTTATATCATTTAAAAATTCTCTCTCTCTCATTAATTTATCTCTCTCTCTCTCTAAATCTTCGTTATTAATTTTTGTCTTTGAATACAAAATTCTAATTAATATTTTATGTAATTATTTATAAAATTATCCTCCTTTGTTATTCTATACAATCTAGTTTTTCTCTTTCTCATTAATTAATTTCATTCATTCAATCTATTCATATTTATTTCTTTTTTTTAATATTATTCAAAACATATTTATCCAAAATATAGTTAAATAGTAATTTTTCATTTTAAACTTAAAAATTATTATTGTGCCATTCAATTATAAAAAAAAACTCTATTCGAAAAACATCTCCCTTGAAAATATAGTTGAATAATAAACTTTTCGTGTTAGAAAAAATTATATTTTTTGTTTTTTATTAATATAAAATTTTTTAATATATTTTATCCCATAAAAAAATAAAATAGGATTTGGTTTTTAATATTTTTATAATAAACAAAATCCCAAAATTCCCATAATTATATATATTATGTATAGAAAAAATAATATTCTTTAAAAATATTATAAAAAATTTAACGTAGACAATTTAATAGTAATAACAATTTTTAATATAAAATGTTTTAATATTTTTTATTTAAAATTAATATAATCACAATTAAACATGAGTCTAAATTTTTAAGTAATATAAAATTTTCTTTTATGTAATTGTATTGAAATTTCATTAATCTAAAAAAAAAAAACTCATACCAATAAGAAACTTTCAAATATATTAGATAACAAGTAGGCTATTTTTATAATTCAATAAATTTTAATATCTTTTATATCTAAAAAGAAAATTTTATTATTTAATCATATTTTGAAGAGATGTTTTTCGAATGGAGTATTTTATAATTTAGTGACAAATTAATAATTTTTAATTTTAAAATAAAAATTTATTATTTAACTATATTTTGAAAAGAAATATTCTTCAAAAAGGGAAAAAGAGAGAATAATATATTTTTTAAAAAGAAAAAAAAGAGATGGAGATGAATAAATAAGATAAGAGAGAGAAATCAATGATTAAGAGAAAATCTAGGATTGGTAGAATAATAGATGATAACATAATAATCAATGTAAAATTTTGTTCAATTGGCAATGAAACAATTAAGTATAAAAATTTTAGTTAGAAAAAAATTTCAATTTACATAAAATGTACTATGCTTTGTTAAATATGATTACATTAACTATTATCCTTAACTAAATATAATTCTCTTATATAATTATAGAATAAGATAAAATTTAAATAGAATTTCAAAATTTAGTATACAAAAATCTAAAATTTTAAAAACAACGAAAAATTTAATAAAATCTAAAAAGATACGTTAAAAATTACATTAAATAAAAATAAAATAAATTTTAAAAAATTATACTTTATATATTTGAATGAACGAATTAAAAAAATATGTCAAATAAGAGGCTTTCCTTGTAATGATACATAAAAAAATTTAGACTTTTACAAATAATAAAAAATATAGTAAAAAATAAATTAACAACTATATTAAAAAATAAAATAAAATCTAAAAAATCACATTTTATATATTTGAATGAATAGATCAAAAAATTAAAAAAAAGTATACAAATGAAAAAAAGTTAAGAAAACTAAAATATGAAATTTTGTAATGCTTTTATAATTTTTTATCATCGTTAAATATTGTAAAATAATATTTTCATATTAAATAAAAAATAAAATTTAAAAAATTTTACCTTGTATATTTAAATAAATTAATTAAAAAATAACCCTAAAAGGAGTTTCTACTAAAATTTAATATACAAAAATTTTAAATTTTAGCAACAATGAGAAAATAATAAAATCTAAAAAATTATGTAAACAATTACATAAGAAAAATATAATAAAATTTTAAAAAATCATACCTTATATTTTTCAATGAACAAAATGAAAAATCTAGTAAAGAATGGGCTTTTCCTACAATCTGGTACACAAAAAAAAATTAAAATTTTACCAACAATGAAAAATGTAATAAAATTTATAAAATTATTATTAACAATCACATTTAAAAATTAAAATAAAATCTAAAAAATTCAAATTTAATATATTTTAATGAACGATTTAAAAAATAAGTCAAAAATAATTACATAAATAAATTAATGAATAATTAAATATAAAGAATTATCATCTAATAAAATAAATATAACAAACCCATTCTCAATCTTAATGAACCAAATAACTAACAAATAATATTATGCACTATACAACTGCTCCCAAATATGATAATAATAAGCAAAAATCATCATAATAAAATTTTTACAAATTTTCTAGGTGTGAATTACTTAACAAAAAATGCTATTTTATTTTTTACTTTTTTTAACTTGCTATGTGTAAATTAGAATTTCATGTAAATTCGTATTCTATTTCATAGAGGAGTATATTACCTAATCCAGTACATATTTACCCAATTATGTTGCAACTAATACGTATATTTTAGTTAAGATATGGTATAAGTTGATAAGTATAATAAATTATTAACAATATTAAGGTAATAATAACAAAAATTATATGATCATCACTTGACTAAAAAATAACCGACTTTAACTCTTTTTGTTTGTGGTCTTAATCTAAATATATTACTTAAAGATAAATTTAAATAGATTTGGACTAAGAAGGTATATTTAAAATTATAAATTTGCAAATATAAATTATAATTTTAAGTTGATAAAATTATATTTAAAAATATATATATATATATATATATATATATTAAACAAAATATTCTATCTAAACAATATATTTAAAATTTAAAACAAATATATAAAATTGTATTTAATCAGAACATATTTTGAATAAGATTATAAATTATCACTTGATATTACAGTTTTTATCTAAATTAAATTCTAATAGTTAATGTAGACATAACAATTTATAAATTAACATAATAATCAATGTAAAATTTAATTCAATTGACAATGAAAAAGATAAGAATAAAGATAAAAATTTTAATTTAGTAAATCAATTTATATTAAATATATCACCTAATTGAATAGATAATTCTATTAGATAATTAAAAACTAAGATATATTTTTGTCGCAACCACCAATGTAGAATTTAATTCAATTAACAATGGAAGTGATAAAGATAAAAATTTTAATTTATTAAATAGAACTTATAGTCTCTAATTAAATAAAATTTTGTTAGATAATTATAACTTAAGAAAGAATTAATTACCAAAAAAAAATACTTAAGAAAGAATTTAAACAAAATTATAATAGTTAATTTTGAATGTCGCGCCATGGAAAGTCTCGTTTAAATATAAATTATAATTTTAAATTCATAAAATTATGTTTAATAAATATATTTTTAACAAAATATTCTAATTTTAAAATATTCTATATAAAACTTATATTTAAAATAAATTCATAAAAATATATTTAGTGAAAATATATTTTTAGTAAGATTATAAAACTATCACTTAATATTATAATTTTATCTAAATTGAATTCTAATAATTAAAGCAAATATAATAATTTATAAACTAACATCATAAATATAGAATTTAATTTAATTGACAATGAAAAGGATATTGACATGGATAAAAATTTTAATTTATTAAATAAAATTAAATTAATCATAAAGGACAAGGACAAAAAATTTTAATTTATTAAATAAAATTAGATTAACTATGATGCCTAATTCTATTAAATAATTATAAATTAAGATAAAATTTAAATAAATTTTTAATATTTAATTTGAAAATCACGTGTAACAACTATAACATGCGCACGTTGCCCATGTTTATATATATTTAGTATTACATATATGTATTATACAAGACTAAATAAAAATAAAAATAAAAATAAAATTGTTAGATGGTTAATATATATATATATATATATATTATACAAAATTATTGAAAAGCAAGAAGATAGCGAGGCAAAACTCACCTGAAATATCTCTGAAGTGTAACTCTTTCGTTGTGCTTAATACAATTCTCCCAATAAAGTATAGCTTAGTGTAATTCTCCCAAGTATAGACCCATATATATAGACTTACCTCCTTAGATAGAAAAGGAAACTTTTTCTCTAAGTTTCCTTCATAAATAATTTGGCAACTCAACAAAATTGAATTAATGATTGAAATTCTTCATGTCCAAGACTTTCCATCAATTTAGAAATCCAATTAATTAGGACATCTTTGTCAATTAGGAAATTCTTAATTTAGAAATTTACAAATTTTTATCAAACATATTAAAAGTTATTAAAAATATTAGTGTAAAATTACTAAAAATTACCAAAAATTGATGTGCCAAATAAACTCTAGATGTAGTAGTTTTAGCTTTACTCCAGTGGACATATTATTATTATTATTAATTAAATTTGAAAAAATTTTCAAGTCCATTTAATTATTCGGGTCAAAATTAGTATGTCGGCTCAATTCAAAATATTAAGAGATATATTTATATATTATTTTCTTATAAAAATAAGTTTTCATATAAAAATTTATTAAAAATATTTATTTTATTACTAAACTATGACCTTCTATAATTTTTAAATTATTTTTATCTAAAAATATAATTTTAACAAATTTTGTATATAAATTATTTTAACAAATAAAAAAATTATATCTACGGGTCCGAATTTGTTTTAAACCGAAGCTAACTTAGCCGAACCTAACAAGCAATAAATTTACTGCTAACTTGACTCAAACTCAACCGGGCGTGACCACTGCCCAACCTTACTACTAGTAGGCCACTAGAGTAACATACATACGTAATTTTAGTAATTGAGTTTCATTAGGATTCTATATTATTAAAACTTATTAACTAATTAAAATTTGTGATCCTCAAAACTACTTTAAAACTAATCATTATAACATGTATAATGATATTTTAGTTATGTAGAGGATTCTACGTAGTTAATATTTTAACTTTAATTTTTATCAATATTATTATTTAAAATTTAATTATTAATTAAAATAATTGTGCCTTGTCTTCAAAATATTTAATTTTATTATTAATATTATTAAATAATATTTATATATTAATATTATTATAATTATATAATTATAAAGTAAGGTTCTGAAAAAATGAAGCCGTTAGAAAATGTTGATGAGTTAACGTGAAGGAAACTAAGATTGTATATAATTATTGTATATAATTATTATCGCTTGATGTTACAATTTTATTTAAACTTAAATTTTCATGGATATTACTATTTTTATCTAAGCTATATTTCTACTTATCATATAATAACAAATAATTGATACCTATGACACTTTTTCCTTAACTAATTGTTTATATAACTCAGGTACCTACGACACCCCTCAACTAATTATCTATATAAGCCAATTACGTAAATGTCGTTGGCTTCCAAAGAGCAGAGAGAAATCAACGCCATTTCAAGGGAAAAATTATTCTTTCTAAAGGATTCGAAAGCAATTCTTTCCCTTTATTTTTTCTCGAAAAGCGTAATTTCATTTGATTACCACTCTTTCAATTCAAACAGTTTCATTTTCTCCTTATCAATGGAGGATCATCAATGGCATTACCCACTTCTTGCCATCTTAAGGCTCCGTTCGGTAAGGAGGAGCTGGTAGCTGAATTATCAATTTTTAACTTTTTGACTATTTAAAATGATCAAATTTATTCTCTTTTATTTTAATTTTCTTTTAAACTTTTCAGGGTAAAAATGTCAAATTAATAAAAAACTAAAAAGCTAACTATTAAAAAATTAATCTTTTCCCTTTTTAAACACAAAAAAGCTAACTTTTGTGTAGTTACTTAGTAACTAGTTACAGAAAAAGTTAACTTTTTTACTTGTCAAACCAAGTCTCAGTGCCTTGCCACCAACTAATTGCCACACAATAGGGATGCGCATCTCGGCCGATTCGTCCGAATCCGATCTGAATGGATGTAAAATTTGAATTTTTTTTTGGAGATTGGATCAGATTTGGATTTTATTTTTAAAAAAAATTTAGATATTGGATCGGATATACAGATGACATTGCTTCTACTCCAATCTGCCCCGAATCCGATATCTAATCCAAATCTACCCCAATCTACTCCGATTTATCCCAATCTGTTTCAAAAAATATCTAATAACCTCAAATCATTTGAAACTACGATAACAACATCGTCACTATACCATGGCAAACAATATTCACATTCATAATACTCTAAATTTATTGAACTTCACTATTATTATCATTAAAATGAATATTGATAAATAAATTTAAAACAAAAATTGTCATCGTTTTGTATCAATTAGGGTGTGTTTGGAAAAGAAATTATAAATTTAATTTTTTTCTTACTTTTGTGCAAATTGAAGTTTTAAAAGTTCAATTTATTTCTTTCATACGCAAAAATCAAGAAAACTTAAAGACGTAAATTTAAAATTTTATAAGGTATGTCATTTGGGACTCTACAAAATTATATAAATCCCTTTAAAATTTAAATTTTTACTTACTGCACAAATTATGAAACTATAATTTTTATAAATTTATATTAATTTATAGAATTTCAAATCCCATTATAACTTGTGAACTCAATTGTTTTTTGAAAAATATATAGAAACAAATTTTAAAAAATAATTAAAATATTTTATTTGATATTTTATTTTATTTTTCTTATTTTTAGTACAAAAAATTACTGTTTCATTAAGTAACTTTTTTCTTGAACTTTGAATAATTTATTATTTTTCCCGTATTTTTAACATTTTCAACTAAAATATATTTTTAAACTTTTCAATATTGATATTAAAAAGAGTTCTCTAGAAAATAGATTTTTCAAATAGTTTAACTAAAATGTTTCATGAAACATTCAATATTTTTTTATATTGAAAATTATTTTTTTAAAAATATATAGAGAAGGTAACTTATTAATTTTTTTCTTATATAGTTTAATAAGTGCAGATAATTACATTTTAATTTTTTTTTAAAAATTTACTCATGCAAATAAGTTATCTTATTATGATAAAAATTTATAGTTCTATGTTATTCTAAAAAATTATTTGTTATTATAAAAAAATTAAAAATTTTTTGTAATTTTATTTTTTTTCTATGTGTGAATGGTGAGAAAAAAAATTAATTATTCTATTTTGAAATTAGGTTGATGTAAAAAGTTAATAGGGACAAAAAAGAAATAGAAATTTAAATTTATAACTTTTATTTTTATGTTTGTAGGTTTTATATAAGAAAAAAAATTTAAAAAGCTAAAATAAATTTTATTTTTATTTATATTTTTAGCAATCATAAAAAAATAAATTTAAATTTAGTTGATTAAGATATAAAATAAATTAAAATTTATTTACAAACTTTTGTCATGTTTTTTAACATTTCGATATTTATTTATTTTTTACAATTCTTTTAAAATTTATTTATTTTAAAATTTACCAACTCATGATTTTTCATATATTTTAATCATTACAGTATTTTTAAATATATTATTAGATTATTGAATGTATTACATTATTTACAAAATATGTTATTATGTATTACAAAATCCGTGGATATATCCGTTCTCCGTTTGGAGCGGAGATGGAGGTTCAAAAAAATATCTGTTTGGAGTTCGGGGTAAATTTGGAAGTAGATAGAGGATTTAGAGTTTGAATTTGAATAATGTAATATCCGCCTTCGATCAGCCTCGTTTCCATCCCTACCACACAAACCACCAAGTAACAATTTACAAAAGCCAAAAGTAAATACCAATCTAGCCTGCTGCCATCTTAAGTGAAGGTTTCAAAGCACTGCAGTGTAAATGATATTGTATTTGAACTATGGTTATTCATGATTTCTATAAAGAGTAAATAAAGAGTTGAGAATTGTTGGGTCAATGTTCCTTTCATAGTGTTGCCATGTGCATACCAAAAAATAACTAATTCTATTACTTGAATGACTAACCATTATGGGATTCACAATCCACTACAAAATAGAAAATCAAAAGCGAGTCCATATTAGCCTCTCAAAACCTCTTTTCTTTCTTCCATTTCCTATAACAAATTCTCATGAATGCCAACACTTCTAGCAAAAATAAATGAAGTAACATAAATAGATAGGTAAACAATGAATGCATTAAAAATTATATTTCCAGGTCTGGATTGGTCACTTGTGCTGGTTCCAAGGTATGGAATTTGCCATACATAAGCCAAGACATTAATTAATTAATAATCAATTCAAATTTCGCATATCATATTTGTAATAAATTCATTCCTTATTCAAGTTCAACGAAAACGTTGTCTAAAATTTCAACACTTGAAACAAAAAAGAATTGAAAATATAAATTAAAAGAAAAGCAATAAACTTCATTCCAAATTAATCGATGATTGCAAATAAAAGAAATCTGCTCAAGCAATAGAGGATAAAGGGGAGAGAGCTAAAATAAAACATAAAAAATTCCCTTGGATTCTAAGAGAGATATACAAAGCCCTAGAAATTGAAGCAATACATATACCTGCTGCTGTGACATAGGCAACCCCAATTCACAAAGCGCTCAACCCTTAAAGACGAATGGCCATAAAATAGTCAAGAATTTAAATCTCTGCAAGAAAATAAGGATAAGATTTAGAGAGATAAGTCACTAATTTTTGTAAACATAAGGAGATACAAAAAAAAAAAAAAAGATTGGTCTTGCTTCATCCAATTTGCTTAGATTGGGGGAAGACGAGAAGGGGGACAATGTAGATACACAACCATAGTGCTCAATCCCATTAATACTTGAAAAATTTTACCCTTTCTTTTGAAATTGAGTATGATCTTTTTTCCTTAAAAAAGAAAAAAAGTGTTTAACGCAAGGGAGGAATTTCACCAAGAAAAAAACAAAAAAAGAAAATGGATTTTGGCTGAATGGGTGAGAGGAGGGAGAGAGAGAGATATAGAGGCATATAAGGTTTAGCTACTGATGGTGGTTTGATCGTCGCTACTGATACTGACTCCAAGCTTCAGCACCGGTGATTGTGGTACTTCTACGGTGCTTCTTGCGCCGATGTTGTCGCCAGGGAAGAGAGGGAAAGAAAGAGAGAGAGAGGTGGAAAAGTGACTGCAGTAATTTTTGGGTGAACAGGAAAGAAAAAGGAATAGGGAAAAGAGGGGAGGTGAAAGCTTGTAGGGGAAGTTTCGTTGCTAAAAGGTCCTAGCCACTTAGTCTTAGTTTTTGTTTTATAAAATTCAATTTCAGCCATCAATTATAGTTTGTGAGAGTGATATTTTTGAAATGAATTGTGTTTTCACTACTAGAAAGAAGACTATTAGCGGCTACCAAATGCAGTCACTAAAGGTAGCGAAATGATTGCTAAAAAGTGTTAGCAACTACATGACGACTATCATCAAAGGGATGTAAATGCTTCATCATTAATAATTATTAGCGACCGCCAAATATTAATGACTGCATTAGCGACTATTGGAGAATTTAGTTCGTCAACTATTTGTGATTGCTTTATCGTTATTAATGACCGCTGAAGCGGTCGCTGATACTCTTTCACCATTTGAAGCGAACCTTGGCACCAGTTTCTGCCATGTGGTGAGAAAACATTAATGACTGCCAGTAGTGGCCACAAATAGTAGTTAATTTTTTTATTTTTTAATTGTTATTTTTTTTATTTTTTATAATTTTTCATTAGCGACTATTAATAGTGGTCACAATAAGCCATCATTAGTTTTTTAAAATTTATTATTTTTAATTATTTTTATTAATTAATTAATTATTTTATATTATTATATTTATATCTAAATTATTTGTTCTTACTATAATTTTAATTTTAATTGCACTTGTATTATTTGTATGTAGTAGAAATTTTTCGTAAATAAAATAAAACAAAAATCTTTATTTACATATACGCAATAATAGTGCGAAATTTATTACAAATAATTATATATACAAGTGCAACTTAAAAGAAAAAAATAATAAAAAAGTCTATATGATAGTCGGTCAACTCCAAAATCATTTTAGTCCAGTCTAAAAAGGCCAGCCACTATTGTTCGAGTCCTACAGTAAAACAATAAATGAATAAGAACGTGACAACGAAAAGTAAATAAATTTATAAAAATTAAATAAATACAAAAATTAATATTTCTAACCTGAGTAGCGGAGTTATGTCTCTAACTCTAAGACAAGCGCCTCTCCATTTCAATCATCATCTCTGCTCGAAACGACGCCTCCTACGTGTCCAAAACTCCACACGGAGGGCTTGGAGCAGGTTCTCGTCACAGCATTTGGCTTGGAAGGAGCTAGCTGCTAACGCCTCTGGTCGGTGTCAGTCCAAAATATTAGAATACATATAACATAATATAATACATATAACACATTAACACATATAACATAAAAATAAATTAACACAAGATCATATACATAAAATATAAATGGCAGTCCAAAATATTAGAATTTTAAATATTATATATTCAAAATAAAAAAGCCAAAAAATTTGGGTCTTTACATCCACTCAATACCTGAATTTAAAGAGAGAAAGAGAAGATTTACTTCAATATTGGGGTTCTACAAGCTTCATCTGGCCAAAAAAAAGTGAAAATATTAAAAAAATATTATTGATATATGTTGTGTGTGTATATATATATATATAGAGAAAGAGAGATAGAGCAGGGAAGAGAGACAGAGAGCTAGTGAGAAGAGAGAGAGAGAGCTGGGTAGAGAAGAGAAGGGGAGGAAGGAGGGAGTACTTGACGGTGGTGTCCAGCAAGGGCAGCAGACTAGAGCAGAGCAGATGAAGCACAGGAACGGAGAACGGGGAAGGAAAAAAAGAAAGAGAAGAAGAAAAATAAAGAGAGGGGGGAAGAAAAAGAGGGTCGGTGGAGTTTTTTAGGAGGCTATTAGCGGCTGCATCAACGACCACTATACCTTTTTGCAACCACCAAAGTGGTTGGCCGAGTTTTATCATCGCTAATATGGCTGCTGCAGATTATTTGTGGCCCTTACCTCAGCAACCACAAAAAACGGTCACTAAATGTTTTTTTGGAAACAGATCACTAAATGTCCATTAGCGACTACAAAAACAATCACTTGAGTATCACCTCCGCAAATTTTAGTTCCTCTAGTAGTGTTTATTATATACATTTCTTACTTTTTATCATTTTTTATATTACAGAAAATTATAATGTAAAAGATAATAAAATCATATCATATCTTATTAGATAAATTCTTATAAGATTTTAAAGTCACACGCAACTCAAATATTGTTATATTTTTTTAATATTTTTTAACACATAAGATAGAATAAAATTTAAACTATCAATTTTTATATATAATTATTTAATCAAAATTTTATCAATTAATCCAATTTCAATTTAACATAATGTTTATAATAAATTATTTTTAATATTTTCCATGAATTGTAATATATTAATATTTATTTTGTTATTTTTAAAATATTTAGGTGATAAGAATATTATCAAATAAAATAAAATATAAAATCTTATGTGACAGCATAAATCTTTAGGGTTATATACAATCTTAGCTTTCAAAATTATTTGTGCCAACGTGCACATATATCAATAAAAATAAAAATAAAAATAAAATAAATGAAAAGACCCACCAGGGGAAATCATGTTCACACCAGTGAGCTAAGAAGGAGCTTCTTTTCTTCTAAAATTGTTTGGGATGACTTGAGTAAGCATTTCCCTAAAGCGCCTTTGGCATAGACTGTTAGGGTTCAAGTATCACATACCTCGGCATGCTTTCAGGTTATGGTTGGCCGTTAGAAATAAGCTCTCTATCCAGGACAAGCTTTTATATTATGGCCTCATCCAACGAATTAGTTGCCTATTTTGTCGTGACCAATGCGAAGATCTTGGTCTGATACGTGTGATTGGATGATGCGCACGTTCAAGGGACCTTCCCTTCTATCCTTAATTGGTAGGTTACGCTTGGCTGCTACTGTTTATGTCCTTTTGGCGGGAAAGGAATCAGCGTTTCCACGAGAACTCATATATGGATGTAGTACAATTACTAAAATGATCATTGATTGTGTGAGATTATGGATTCTGGGGTGTGGGAGATTCCCTAATTGCCCTGTCAATCGTCATCTGGCACAAAGTTGGAATTTGTTGGAATTCATGGCTTTTCCATGAATTTTTTTTCAAATTTTGAATCATAATTTTAGTAGGATCCCCTCTAATCTCATAAAGCTAAATTTAGATTGTAAAATTATTATTATTATGTCCTTGAGCTCTTTTCTTTTTTTTTTTTTTTTTGTCAAATTTGTATTCTAAGACTTGATTTGAGAAGTAAAAAAAAGTTATTTTTTATATACCAGTAGTTAGCTATTAAAAATTTAATTTTTTTAGTGTTTAGAAAAGGAAAAAGTCAATTTTTTAGTAGGTAACTTTTTAATTTTTTGTTAATTTGATATTTTTAACCTTACTAAATGTTCGGCAACAAAAATTCACCGCTCGGACTGCTCACCATGCCACCTGGAAGTCCAATTGTGGACCTACCGAACACAAAGGAAAGAAAGGTTACAGCCGGAGTGAATGTTCTAGACTGAAAAATCCTCCGATACTTAAGTCAGCAGGTGTTTTTTGTGAGTTTAAGAGAGAAATGTAAAAAGTACTTAGTTGGTAATAGTAAGTGTACCTGAATTTCTGAGTTCAATGTGGTATTTATAATAGGATAAAATAAATAAAGTAATACCCAGAAATTGAGTAGCAATGATACCTTCTGATGTCCATCTCTTATTTTTCTTTAAATACATTTCACCTCTTATTTAATGCCCTTATCCCCCGTTTAATGCGCATGGGCGATTGGATGTGTCGAATAGCCGAAATACAGTTCTAAAACTGTCCACCTATCACATTTATTTACCATTTGAAACGAGACAAACTAACTTGGTTAACTTTTAGTCAATAAATCCGATTAATTTATTACCATCGGGCATTTAAGATTAAAGATACGTTTACAAAATAGTTGGGCCCATACCCAACAAATGCGCGAGCATTGGACCAATGCCGATCAACGTAAATCCACGCTCGGCAAAATGTCACGTGTCTCATGCAGAGTGGTCGGCATGGTGTCACGTGCTTCAAATTTACTCTGTTCTAACATTATACCCTCATTTTGGTTGGGATAAAGATTAAAATGTAAAAAAATAAATTTGATTATTTTAAAAAAATAAAAAAGTTAATAGCTGGTCTCTGAACGGAACCTAAGTGTGTTTGGCCTTCGCACGTTCGCCCGACCGCCTTGGCATCGGCAAATGGGCCGGGTCGCTTGACTATAAATCTGGGCGCAGCATAGGCATTCACAGAAATTTGGACAACGTCATAAGACTGTCATTAGACAATCTTGATTTAATTTAATTATATAAAAAAACTTGATTTAATTTATGTCTAATCTATGTATTTTCTTGTCACCGAAAGAGGTACCGGTATAGGTTGGGCTTGGTTTTGAATTACTTTGGATAAATTTGAACTGTTAAAAAGTGAGATAAAATAAGAAAAAATATAGTTTAAAAAAATTTTTTGCGTTTGGTGCACACATCTCAAATCATATTTTTTAGAGATGAATAGTAAGATTTTCATTCTGACGGATTAGATTTCCGTTTGAACGGATTCAAAATTTTGGACAGTCATGATTTTTTTGCACTACAATTCGTCTAAATAATTTTGGACGGAAATTGGTCGCGCGTATCTGTTAGAATGATTTCTGCAATCCGTTGGAACGATTTCTACAATCCCACAAAAAATAGTCAAAATGGTTGTTATTCGGTAAATTAAGAGTTTATAATAAAAATGGTAAAAAATTTTTTATTAATTTGATTAACTGAATTCTAGTTATTGATTTTTTTTAAAGGTATTGAATTTTTTTTTTAATTTTAAGAAGATAAAAATGTATAAAAATGTATAAAAATTTTTAAATATTTTTATCAAAATTTAGTATGGCAATCGCACCCTTTACTGACTTTGTTAAACCCATTATCACGGCATTGTCTTAAAGATGGGCAAAAAATTCAAAGATGTACGAGTGGTTCCAAGAACTTTAGGACAAATCCAATCAACCGGGGAGGGTCCATGGGGAACGGTAAATTTTTAATTTTTAATTAAGTGTATATATATATATATATATATAAGAAACAATAAACATATTGATAAAATTTAAAAATTAAAGAAAATTCAATTTTGATGAATATTTTTTAATTATATAAAATATTCTTCAATTTCTCAATAGATTTAAATTTTAAATTAAATAATTTCTAAAAACTAACTTTAATTAAATCATTTTATAAATTTAAAATTTGTAACAATCGTATTATTTTATTTGTATACAATCACACAATGCAATTACACATATTGTGTGCGTACACTTCTAATATATACGAGGACGGAGGCAAAACGGAGGCAAAGGTCAAGTAACCCCTTGATTATGAATGTAAAAACTTTCGTTTTATTAAAAAATTAAATTAATTTAAAATTAGGGTATTTTAATTGTATTAAAAAATTAAGTTAACTCAACATTTTTTAAATAATATGAGTTTATAAGAATTAAATTAAAGTATATTTTTTGTGAAATAAAGTGCATTTTTTCACTACGCTATTAAATACTTTTATACATAATATTAGTAAATATAATATGGGTGTATTAGGAGTGATAAAAAGTAAGATAAAATGAGATAAAGTGAGATAAGTTGTGAGTTCATAATTCGTGCAGTGAAATAAAAAGTGAATATTTTTTTAAAGATTTTCAAAGTTTTTCAGAATTTTTTTTTTATTTTTTAGCACACCAAACGATGCCTATATAATATATATAACATAAGAAATTTTATAAAAAGAATAAAAATTTAATAATTTTTTTGTAGCAAGAGACACCCTTAATAAACATTAAGTACTATTAAAAGAGCAGATAAACTATTAAACCAATATTATATTACCAGTTTAATGTTCAAAGATAATTTTTCTTTATCTAAAAGTAACATCGCTTCTTTTTTCCTCTTAATTCTGACATAATTTATTGTCTTTTTTTTTTCAAATGCTTGGTACTCGTTAGTGAAAATTCAGATTCTGCCAAAAAAAAAATTGATTTAATTTATGTCTAATTTATGTGTTTTCCTGTGACCGAAAAAGGGACTGGTATAAGTTGGACTGGATTTGAGTTTAATTTGTTGGAAAATAATCAATTGTGGGCCAAATATGTTATTTGTGTGTTATAGGCTATCATAAAGGTTAAGCTCATTTAAAGTGGTCTGTTAAGGTTTTAAGGTTTTGAGCTTTATAACATCTCAATTTTGTATGGGCCTTTAATGTGTAGATACCTAAGCCTATATTTCTATTTTATGATGGGCCGAATAGAAATAGGGTTTCTACAGTTATTATAAATAGGTTATGGTCCCCAGGTCATACGTAAGAGTTTTCTAATCAATCTGAGATCCCATCGTCAGAGAGAATTAAGAAAAGAAACCTACGTATTGGCTTGGAAGATCAAGAACCACAAAATTACATCAATGGATTCAGGTACACTTCCGCATTAATTTATCTTCTTGATGATTCAATGTGAAATTAAATAATCAACAAGTGGTATCAGAGCCTACTCATGTTGAATCATTGAGAAATTTTTTTTTATAGATTAAGATTTAATGGCTAGGGTTTAAATTTTGGGGATTAATTTTTAGTTCTCAAAATTTTGAAATTTTCAATTATTTGATCTTCTTTTATGCAATTGCTGTTCGTATGCATATATATATATATATATATATATACACATGCTTGTACATGCTTTAAACGTGGTGTTGCATGACAATTTATATATACACACTGGATTAAGTTTCTTTAATGAATATTCATTCAATGTTCACGCTGGAAAGTTTTGCTTTTAATGAATATTGAATGACCATGTTTTTGTCTTTTAGCTATTTAATGTATACGTGAAAGGTTTTGGCAATCCTATGGATTCAGACTGTTTCGATACTTAAAGTAGTTTTAGCGTAAAACCCTAATCTTGATTCAACGAATCAAGAAAGGGTAGTTCACGAAAGGCCTTAGGGTGTTCGTAGTCCCTTCGCGTAGGTTGTGAAACCTTTCGCGTAAGTTTCAAAACCCTTCGCGTAGGTTGCGAAACCCTTCGTATAGGTTGTGAAACCCTTCGCGTAAGTTTCAAAACCTTTCGCGTAGGTTACGAGACCCTTCGCGTAGGTTTCGAGGCCCTTCGCGTAGGTTGCGAAACCCATCACGTAGGTTGCGAAACCTTTCGCGAAGGGATTTACCTTTCACAAATCTATTTTTTCTATTTCGAAAGGGCCCTAAAGAGTTTTAATTTCTTTTAATTTTAAGGGAATTGATTTAAGGAATCAATTAAATTCAAATTTTGGTATTATTAATTTTTGGTACATAATATTCAACAATAAATTAATGGAAGCAACATATTACCAAAGCAACCTCTCTTGTGGAAATTATTTTATTTTGAATATTAGAAAGTTGTGTATATGTATTTATTCATGCGAGTATTGGTCGACCCAAAGGAAGGCTAATATTTGGCAAAATTATACATGCACCTGTGGTGGTAAATATCTGACAATTATTAGGTTTCCATGTAAATAGTAAGACAATCCAAAGATTGGCTTATTATTTGACAAGAGTTATTGTCAATGTTTGATCACTACAACAAGAGTAACACTTATAATTAATATTACTGTCCAAAAACTTGATATTAATGTTGTGCTGGGTATCTTGAGATGGGTTTACCATTATTTGAATTTATTGATTATTATTTTTGTTTATTAATGTGAGCATAATTTTTGGTTATTTTGTTCTCTATTTAGCTAATATGTCTGCTACTACTATATCTGCCAACATAAATTCGATTCCTATGCTAAACGGAACAAACTTCAAGGATTGGAAAGAGAACGTATTAATTGTTCTTGGCTGCATGGATCTTGACCTTGCGCTTAGGGTTGAGCAACCCGCTTCTCTTACAGCTAAAAATTCACTTGATGAAAAGAAGAACTTTGAGAAGTAGGATCGCTCAAATCGCATGAGTCTTATGATCATCAAGCGCGGCATTCCAGAAGCCTTTCGGGGAGCAGTATCCGAGGGGATAACTAATGCCAAGGAGTTCCTTGCCGAGATTGAAAAGCGTTTTGTTAAAAACGATAAGGCTGAAACAAGCACGCTTTTGCAATGCTTGATTTCAATGAAGTATAAAGGCAAAGGAAACATAAGGGAGTACATCATGGAGATGTCCAATATTGCTTCTAAACTTAAGAGATTAAAGCTTGAGCTATCTGATGACTTGCTCGTGCATTTGGTATTGATCTCGTTTCCTGCACAGTTCAGTCACTTTAAGGTCAGTTACAACTGCCAAAAAGAGAAATGGTCTCTAAATGAGCTCATTTCATATTGTGTGCAAGAGGAAGAAAGGTTGAAGCAAGACAGAACTGAAAGTGCTCACTTGGCAAGCACCTCTAAAGATAAGGGCAAGAAAAGAAAGAAAGAATATGAAGCTGCTATTAAGGGTCCAGCACAAAAGAAACAGCAGCAGAAAATTGATAGCTGCTTCTTTTGTAACAAAACTGGACATCTCAAGAAAGATTGTGCCAAATATCACGCTTGGCGTGCAAAGAAAGGTACAATTTTTACTTTGGTCTGTTCTGAGGTTAATTTAGCTTCAATACCTAGAAACACTTGGTGGTTAGATTCTGGTGCTACTACTCACATAAGTGTTTCTATGCAGGGTTGTCTGAGCTACCGAAAGTCAAATGATGGTGAAAGATACATCTTTGTGGGAGATGGCAAGTCGGTGGAAGTTGATGCAATAGGCACTTTTAGGTTATTATTAGGAACTGGTTATTATTTGGATTTGAAAGACACTTTTATTGTACCGTCTTTTAGGCGGAATTTGGTTTCTGTTTCTTTGTTGGACAAATCTGGATATTATTACTCATTTGGAAACAATCAGTTTAGTCTTTCGTGGAATTCAAATGTTATTGGTACTGGTTTATTATCTGCATATGATAACCTATACTTGCTTGATACTATTGCATCATATAATGAAACCTTGCATGTGCAATCACGTGGTACTAAACGCAAATTAAATAAAGAAAATTCGGCGTCATTATGGCACAAGCGGTTGGGTCATATATCAAAAGATAGAATTGGAAGACTTGTGTCTGATGGCATTTTGGATTCCCTTGATTTTTCAGACTTTGATGTCTGCATTAATTGTATTAAGGGAAAACAGACCAAAACTAAGAGGTTAGGTGCCAACAGAACTTCAGACGTCTTAGAATTGATACATATGGATATTTATGGTCCATTCCCTACGGCTTCTTGGAATGGTCAACAATACTTTATATCATTTATAGACGATTACTCACGCTATGGGTACCTATATCTCATTCATGAGAAGTCTCAGTCACTGGACGTGTTCAAGGCTTTTAAAGCTGAAGTTGAAAATCAACTCAACAAAATGATTAAAAGCGTCAAATCTGATCGTGGTGGTGAGTACTACGGTAGATATGACGGTTCAAGAGAACAACGTCCAGGACCATTTGCTAAATTCCTATAGGAGTGTGGAATCGTCCCACAGTACACCATGCCAGGATCCCCTAGCATGAATGGTGTAGCTGAGAGACGAAACAGAACTCTAAAAGACATGGTAAGAAATATGATTAGTCATTCTATTTTACCAAAATCACTCTGGGGAGAAGCACTTAAGACTGCAGCTTACATTCTTAATAGAGTACCTACTAAAGCAGCTGCCAAAACACCTTATGAGCTTTGGACAGGCAAAAAGCCTAGTTTGAAACATTTTCACATTTGGGGATGTCTAACTGAGGCAGGGCTTTATAAGCCACATGAAAATAAATTAGACTCCAAAACAGTGAACAGTTATTTTATTGGTTACTCTGAGCGATCAAGGGGCTACAAATTTTATGATCCCACACTTAGGTCAATTTTTGAAACGGGAACTACAACATTTTTTGAGGATGTTGATTTTGGGGGGAGAAATAAGGTTAGAGACATTGCCTTTGAGGAGGAATCGGTTTCGATTCCTACTATCCTTTATGATAATGTGCAGGCTTCTATACCTGTCATTGATCAAGAAGGAAATCAGGAACCTCAACAAGACAATGTTGAACAAACCCCCATCCAGAATGAGGTAATTATTCTAGAAGAACAAAATCAACAACCTCAAGAACTAAGGAGATCCACGAGAGAAAGGAGAAGTGCTATCTCAGATGATTATATAGTATTTCTCCAAGTACGTGAGGAAGATATTGGAATGGTTGAAGATGATCCAATCAACTTTCATTAGGCCATGCAGGGTTCTAACTCTCAACAGTGGATTGATGCCATGAATGAGGAGTATAAGTCTATACAAGACAATAAAGTTTGGGATCTTGTCCCATTACCAGAAGGTGCGAAACCCATTGGTTGTAAATGGATATTTAAAACCACAAGGGATTCAAATGGTAATGTGGAAAGATATAAGGCTCGTCTTGTAGCAAAAGGCTTTACCCAGAAGGAGGGCATTGACTTCAAAGAGACTTTCTCTCCGGTTTCTACGAAAGACTCTTTTAGAACTATTATGGTGATTGTTGCACATTTTGATCTTGAGTTACATCAGATGGATGTTAAGACGGCGTTTCTTAATTGTGACATTAATGAAACGATCTATATGGTGCAACCAAAAAATTTTGTGTCGGGAGACTCAAAGAATATGGTTTGCAAATTAAAGAAATCCATCTATGGACTCAAACAAGCTTCCCGTCAGTGGTACCACAAATTTCACCAAGTAATTATCTCATTTGGCTTTGAGGTAAATGCTATGGATGATTGTGTGTATCACAAGTTCAGTGGGAGTAAGTATATTTTACTGGTTTTATATGTTGATGACATATTGCTTGCCACAAATGATATAGGCATGTTGCATGAAACCAAGAGATTTCTATCAAAGAATTTTGAGATGAAAGATCTTGGTGATGCATCTTTTGTATTAGGGATTCAGATACATCGAGATCGCTCTCGGGGTATTCTTGGATTATCACAAAAGACCTATATCGATAAGGTACTTAAAAGGTTTGGCATGCAAGATTGTAAACCAGGTGACACCCCTGTCGCTAAGGGAGACAAATTTAGTCTCAATCAATGTCCTAAAAATGACCTTGAAGTTAAGGAGATGCATAAGATTCCCTACGCTTCAGTTGTTGGGAGTCTAATGTATGCTCAAGTTTGTACACGTCCAGACATAGCATTCATTGTTGGAATGTTAGGCAGATATTTAAGCAATCCTGGGATGGATCATTGGAAAGCAGCCAAATGAGTTTTGAGGTACTTACAGAGAACAAAGGATTACATACTCACTTATAAGAAATCGGATCAGTTGGAGATCATTGGGTTTTCTTATTCCGATTTTGCTGGATGCCAAGATAGTAGAAGATCCACATCAGGTTACATCTACTTGCTGGCTGGAGGAGCTATATCCTGGAGGAGTGCCAAGCAGACACTCATAGCTTCTTCCACTATGGCAGCAGAGTTCATAGCTTGTTATGAGGCATCTAATCATGGAATATGGTTGCGAAATTTTGTCACTGGGCTGCAAATTTTGGATAGTGTTGAAAGACCATTAAAGTTATTCTGTGACAATAAGTTAGCTGTGCTATATTCTAATAACAATGGGAGCTCTTCGAAGTCTAAACACATAGACATTAAGTTCCTAGTTGTTAGAGAGAGAGTTCAGAGTGGTCAGGTGTCTATAGAGCATATTGGCACAAACTCCATGATTGCGGATCCGCTCACTAAAGGCTTACCACCTAATGTCTTTCATGAGCACGTAGCTCATATGGGTGTTGTATCGTTTGATGATATGTTGGTTTAGTGGGAGTTTGTATTTGGATGCTTTTCAGTTGTAGACACATTTTATGGATTTATTTTCTGCAGAATAAAGTTTATGATTTATTTGCACTTTGAATGTATTTATTATGATCTCACTAAAGAATAAAATTGGACCAGTTGAAAATAGGCATGTTTAGATCACATTACATGTAATTTCCATGCTACACATCCATACTTGATCTATGTCATTGATTGTATTGATATATGTGACTATTGATGGGTTTAGTTATGATACATATAACAAAAGCCGCTTTAATCCTATATTGATATAATTGATGGACCGGATTGCATAGAGATGTTTGATAATGATAGCAAAATTTGAGCTCATAAGGTTAATTTTATAATGCACAAGCTAACATATCTGGCTCAAGTGGGAGATTGTTGGAAAATAATCAATTATGGGCCAAATATGTTATTTGTGTGTTATAGGCTATCATAAAGGTTAAGCTCATTTAAATTGGTCTGTTAAGGTTTTAAGGTTTTGGGCTTTATAACATCTCAATTTTGTATGGGCCTTTAATGTGTAGATACCTAAGCCCATACTTCTATTTTATGATGGGCCGAATAGAAGTAGGATTTCTACAGTTATTATAAATAGGTTATGGTCCCCAGGTCATACGTAAGAGTTTTCTAATCAATCTGAGATCCCATCGTCAGAGAGAATTAAGAAAAGAAACCTACGTATTGGCTTGGAAGATCAAGAACCACAAAATTACATCAATGGATTCAGGTACGCTTCTGCATTAATTTATCTTCTTGATGATTCAATGTGAAATTAAATAATCAACATAATTGACTTTGTTAAACCCATTATGCACGGCAACGTCTTAAAAATGGACAGAAAATATATATAACATTATATAAAAGAAACACTAAAGACATTGATAAAATTTAAAAATTAATGAAGATTCAATTTTGATGAATATTTTGTAGTAACATAAAATATCCTTCAATCTCTCAATAGATTCAAATTTTTATTTGATTTCTAAAAGTTAATTTTAATCAAATTATTTTATAAATTAAAAATTTTTAACAACCGCATTATTTTATTTTGTTTTTTTTGATAAGTTAAGTGCCATTATTTTATTTTTATACAAGCACACAATGCAACTACACATATTGCGCACACTTCTAATATGTAGGGGTGGAGCCAAATGGAGGCAAGGGTCAAGTAATCCCTTGATTATGAATGTAAAAAATTTAGTTTTATTTTATTAAAAATTTAAAATAATTCAAAAATAGGATATTTTTGTTTTATTAAAAAATTAAATTAATTCAAAATTAAGGTATTTAGTTTTATTAAAAAATTAAGTTAACTCAAAATTTTTTAATATAATATGAGTTTTCAAGAATCAAATCTAAATATTTTTTGTAAAATAAAATACATTCTTTCACTACGCTATTAAATACTTTTGTATATAATATTAGTAAATATAACATATAATATATATAACATAATAAATTTTACAAAACGAATAAAAATTTAATAATTTTCTTGAAACGAGAGACACTCTTAGTAAACTTTAGATGCTATTAAAAAGGTCAGTTAAACTATTAAATCAATATTATATTACTGGTTTAATATTTAAAGATAATTTTTTCTTTATTTAAAAGTAACATCGCTTTTTTTTTTCTTCTTAATCCTGACATAACTCATTATCTTTTTTTTTTTAATGCTCCGTGCCCCTTAGTGAAAATTCTGAAAAAAAAAAAAAAACTTATTTAATTTATGTCTAATTTATGCATTTTCCTGTGACCGAAAAAGGAACTGGTATAAGTTGGACTTGGTTTGAGTTACTTTATTGACTTTGTTAACCCCCTTATGCACGGTAACGTCTTAAAGTTGGGTAGAAAATATATATAACTTTATATAAAAGAAACACTAAAGATTTTGACAAATTTTAAAAATTAATGAAGATTTAATTTTAATAAATATTTTTTTAGTCACATAAAACATTCTTTGGTCTCTCAATAAATTCAAATTTTAAATCAAATAATTTCTAAAAATTAATTTTAATTAAATTATTTTATAAATTTAAAATTTTTAACAACCACATTATTTTATTTTCATGCAAGCATACAATGCATCTACACATATGGAGGCAAGGATCAAGTAACCCCTTAATTATGAACGTAAAACTATTAAAATATTTTTAGTACTTTAGTTTTATTAAAAGATTAATTAATTTAAAATTAGGATATTTTGGTTTTATTAAAAAATTAAATTAACTCAAAAATTTTCACATAATCTGAGTTTACAAAAATCAAATCTAAGCATTTTTGTGAAATAAAGTGCAAAATTTTTATTGCGCTATTAAGTATTTTTGTACATAATATCAACAAATATAACCTAATAAATTTTATAAAAAGAATAAAAATTTAATAATTTTTTTTGCGCAACGAGGGACACCTTCAGTAAACCTCAAGTGTTATTAAAAAGATCAGTTAAACTATTAAATTAATATTATATTATCAATTTAACGTTCAAAAATAATTTTTTTTACCTAAAAGTACCATCGTTTCTTTTTTTTTTTCCTTAATCCTGACGTTACTCGTTATTTTATTTTATTTTATTGTCCGGTACCCTTAGTGAAAGTTCTGATTATGCCTCTTATATATGTATATATAATAATTCTGAAATTCTTCCCAAATCCAGGTTGGTTATTGTCCCACTAAAGAAATAACAATTTATCCCTTCCCCAACTGACTTGTGAATGGGCTTTTGATGACTCCAAAGTGTTTGGTCTTTGGAATTTCCAAAGCCTTTGGCCGGTGAGAATAGACAGCTGTTACAGCTTATGCGACCCAATTTCAATCTCTACATATATGTCCTCACCCAACACCAGTACACCACAGCCCACGACCACCGGTATTTACAATGGCTACACCAATGCAGCGGGGGAAATAACCGACTAATTTAAAAAAAAAAAAAACAGAAAAAAGAAAAAAATTACATAATAACTGCATGTGAATGCAACAAGATTTTACTGTTTTGATTTTCATTTAGGCTTGGTTTAGGAAAAAAGTAATTGGTTTATTTTTAATTAGTTAGTAGCTGACTAAAAATAAGTCAGCTACTTTTATATTTTGGAAGGAAAAAAGTGACTTTATTTATGGTAAATTTTTAGTTTTGGTTAATTTTACATTTTTACCTTTAAAAATTTAAAAGAAAATTAAAATATAAAAGAGTAAATTTAGTCATTTTATAAATGGGCAAATAAGTCAATTAATTTCTTAAATCCCAAAAGAGGCCTTAAAATTCACCGTTCCCATCGAAATTCCTCAATCTTTGTACTTTTTACAAATTTGAAAACTAAATTTTAGTAAATTCAGTCAATTCACCAATTCGGAAGTCTTTTTAAGTGCAAACTTCTATAATAATTTAAGAAATCTAATCATTGTTGAAATAAAAAATAAAATATTTTATTAATTTAATTCAATATTTATTTAGACTTGCCATAATTTCTACAAATGCAACAAATTAATTTTAGTGTTGATATAAATAAAAATTAAGGGTGCGTTTGGAGTGATTAAAAGTGAAATAAATTGTGAATTCGTAATTTGCACGGTAAAATAAAAATTAAATAACTTTTAGAAATTTTTAAAATTTTTTAAAAATTTTCAAAATTTTGCAGTAAATTATGCAGATAATGATGTAATTAAGTTAGGATCCATTTGAGAAGTATGGAGTTTCTTAATTTCTCGGTACCCAAGTTTTTGTCTTTTTTTTTTTAAATGATTAAATTTATATTTTTACATTTTAAATTTTTTTAATCCATTTAGGCAGAAATATTAAATTAATAAAATAAACAAAAAATACTAGAAAATTAACTTTTGTTTCTCTTTTTCTAAACACAAAATTTAATAGTTAACTAACAGATAGTTATAAGAAACCTAACTTCTTTATTTTTTGCAATCTAAACCTTAGAGAAGGGAATGTCTATATCCCCGCATGGTCGAAGAGTATTGGAATACGAATAAAACAACACATGATCACCACAATTGTGTCGACAAACTTCCTGAGTTGACGGCGGCAACGACAACGATCTTCTCCCGTCCCTATATCTCAAACTATATTGATAAGCTTTTTCTTTTGTTGCAGCAAGCAGGGAATCCCCATTGATTACAGTGAATCCAGCTATAACAAGATGATCATCCGTTGTCTCCTCAGTCATCCCCATCGCTAGTGCTCGAGCTTTCAGAATTCTCGTCCAAGAATTGTGATAGTCATTCAACAACACCCAAACAATGAACACACTCTTTGTGAATTTAACCAAGCAAATAGATTTTCCTTTCCCTTTTCCCCACTCGAATATACCCATCATGCAGCTCGAATGGCTGAGACCTTTCCTTACACCCTTTGGTAATTTGATGAATCTTGAAGTGCCATTCTGAAGGTCATATGCCACTACATAGGGCCAGTAGAAGGGATTAGAATTGCTTCTGATCAGATAAGGAGACCAATCCGACAAGAAATAAACAAAGCCGTTGCTATAAACAATACTTTCATAAATCATATTTCTTGGACCAATCTTGATGCTTTCTCTCTCCTTCTATGCCCCTTGTTTGGTTGAATATATTTTGCATTCCAGGCTGTTGTCACCCTATTCCTTACTCGCCTCCATCACCATCAACAGAAAATCCTCGGATATATCGCAACGGAGAGGATACGCAATTCCCTGTCGAAATAATTACTTCTCATGCTATTCGGGATTGGAATGGAATGCCATGTTTTTGTCGCCGGGTTGAAAAGAATTAGTCTTGGATCTACTTTGGATTTGGTTCTGAAACAGACCAAGCTACGGGATGAAGCGAGAACGGCGCTGCCGGTTGCTTGTAGTAATTCGAAAGACTGATTGGGAAAACCAGAGCAGAGTTCAACTTGATGGAACTCTAGTCTGTCCCTGTGTAGCTGGAACCAATTTAGCTGAATGAAGAAGCCCGTGTCGATGTCCATATTTGCTTGTTGTTTCTTCGCAAATAAGAGCTCTAATGCAAAGGCATCGCACGCTTTGCAAACTGACTTGAACTTGAATATGGCTTCTGCGGGTAACCATGAGAACAGCTCGTATAGTATTCCGTTGAATGCCATTAAATTGTTACCGCAACACAATAAATAAATAAATAAAATTATTATATAGTTGATGTATATATTTATTATATGAGACTATTGAATGAGGAGAAAATAGTAAGTTAAACTCACAATAAATAAATAAATAAACAAAATTTCTATATGATTGATATATATATATATATAAAAGACTATTGAATAATAAAAAAATAGCGAGGCAAAACTCAGATCTCTAAGCTGTAACTCTCTTTACTTTGTATAATTTTCCATACTTATTTTAGATTAAGTAAAGACGGATACACGTAAATTTTATAGACCTAAAAAGAATAAGAAACTTCTTCTTCAAGTTTCATTCCTAAACAATTTGGCAACTTAATAGAATTGAAAACTCAGATATCTTTCATTAGTTGGAATTGATTTATCATCAATTTGGAAATTCAATTAATTATAACATCTTTGCCAATTAGGAAATCTAAAATTTTTTTATCAAACACATTAAAAGTTAGATTTATGATTTTTAGTATAAAATTACTGAAAAATGATATGCTAAATAAGCACTCAATATGGTACTTCTAGCTTTACTTCAATGGACATAATATAATTGATGATAAATCAATTCCAACTAATGAAAGATATCCTATTTTTCAATTCTATTAAGTTGCCAAATTGTTTAAGAGAGGAAACTTGAAGAAGAAGTTTCTTATTCTTTTTAGGTCTATAAAAGCTACGTGTATCCGTCTCTACTTAATCTAAAATAAGTATAGAAAATTATACAAAGTAAAGAGAGTTACAGCTTAGAGATCTGAGTTTTGCCTCGCTATTTTTTTACCATTCAATAGTCTTTTATATAATTTATATATATATTTATATCAATCGTATAGAAATTTTGTTTATTTATTTATTTATTGTGAGTTTTACCTTACTATTTTCTCCTCATTCAATAGTCTCGTATAATATACATATACATCAACTATATAATAATTTTATTTATTTATTGTGTTGCAGTAACAATTTAATGGCATTTAACGGAATACTGTATGAGCTGTTCTCATGGTTACCTGCAGAAGCCATATTCAAGTTCAAGTCAGTTTGCAAAGTGTGCGATGTCTTTGCGTCAGAGCTCTTATTTGCGAAGAAACAACAAGCAAATATGGACATCAACACGGGCTTTTTCATTCAGCCAAATTGGTTCCAGCTACACGGGGACAGACTAGAGTTCCATCAAGTTGAACTCTGCTCCAGTTTTCCCAATCAGTCTCTCGAATTACTACAAACAACTAGCAGCGCCGTTCTCGCTTCGTCCTGCGGCTTGGTTTGTTTCAGAACCAAATCCAAAGTAGATCCAAGACTGATTCTTTTCAACCCGGCGACAAAAACATAGCATTCATTCCAATCCCGGATAGCATGAGAAACAATTATTTTGACAGGGAATTGCGTATCCCTTCCCGGTACGATATATCCGAGGATTTTCTGTTGATGGTGATGGAGGCGAGTAAGGAATAGGGTGACAACAGCCTGGAATGCAAAATATATTCAACTAAACAAGGGGCATGGAAGGAGAGAGAAAGCATTAAGATTGGTCCAAGAAATATGATTTATGAAAGTACTGTTTATAGCAACGGCTTTGTTTATTTCTTGTCGGATTGGTCTCCTTATCTGATCAGAAGCAATTCTAATCCCTTCTACTGGCCCTATGTAGTGGCGTATGACCTTCAGAATGGCACTTCAAGATTCATCAAATTACCAAAGGGTGTAAGGAAAGGTCTCAGCCATTTGCGCTGCATGATGGGTATATTCGAGTGGGGAAAAGGGAAAGGAAAATCTATTTGTTTGGTTAAATTCACAAAGGGTGTGTTCACTGTTTGGGTGTTGTTGAATGACTATCACAATTCTTGGACGAGAATTCTGAAAGCTCGAGCACGGGCGACAGGGATGACTAAGGATACAACGGATGATCATCTTGTTATAACTGGGTTCACTGTAATCAATGGGGATTCCCTACTTGCTACAACAAAAGAAAAAGTCTATCAATATAGTTTGAGATATAGGGAACAAGAGAAGATCGTCGTCGTTGCTGCCGTCAGTTCAGGAAGTTTGTCGACACAATTGTGGCGATCATGTGTTGTTTTACTCATATTCCAATACTCTTCGACCATGCGGGGATATAGACATTCCCTTCTCTAAGGTCTAGATTGCAAAAAAAAAGGAAGTTAAGTTTCTTATAACTATCTTTAAGTTAACTATTAAATTTTGTGTTTAGAAAAAGAGAAACAAAAGCTAATTTTCTAGTATTTTTAGTTTTTTTTATTAATTTAATTTTTTTGCCTCCCTGGATTAAAAAAAATTTAAATGTAAAAATATAAGTTTAATCATTTAAAAAAAAAGACAAAAACTTGGGTAGCGAGAAATTAAAAAACTCCATACTTCTTAAATAGAGCCTAACTTAACTACATGATTATCCGTTTAATTTACTACAAAATTTTTAAATTTTTTAAAAATTTTTAAAAATCTCTAAAAATTATTTAATCTTTATCTCACTGTGCAAATTATGAACTTACAATTTATCTCACTTTTAATCACTCTAAACACACCCTTAGTTTTTATTTATATTGGCACTAAAATTAATTTGTTGCATTTGTAGAAATTATGGCAAGTCCAAATAAATATTGAATTAAATTAATAAAATATTTTATTTTTTATTTCAACAATTATTAGATTTCTCAAATTATAGAAGTTTGCACTTAAAAAGACTTCCGAATTGGTGAACTGACTGAATTTATTAAAATCTAGTTTCCAAATTGATAAAAAGTATAAAGATCAAAGAATTCCAGTTTAAGATCTTAAACGATGAATGTTAAGGTCTCGTTTGGGATCCAAGGAGCTAATTGGCTTATAGTTAATTGACTTATTTGCTAATTTGTAAAATGATCAAATTTATTTTTTACATTTCAATCTTCTTTTAAATCTTAAAAGGCAAAAATGTAAAATTAACTAAAACTAAAAATTTACTTAAAAAAAAGTCACTTTTTTCCCTTCTAAAATACAAAAGTAACTGACTTATTTTTAGGCAACTACTATCTAACTAAAAGTAAGCCAGCTACTTTCCTTCTCAAACAAAGCTTAAATGAAAACCAAAACAGTAAAATCTTGTTGCATTCATATGCAGTTATTATGTAATTTTTTTCTTTCTTCTGTTTTTTTTTTAAATTAGTCGATAATTCACCTCGCCAATAAGAGAGAGAGGGTAGTGCTTATTATACGCACTTTAGTTCTTTTATTGATCTGCTCTGGTTATCAGTACTTTGTTTCGATCCCTGTGATGGATGGTGGTGTAGCCATGGCTGTGGAGCTCGTGATGGGTTACAGAAACAGTAGCTTTGCGTCGCAGATGGAGGAGAGAACGCGGCAATGCAAGAGGCGGCGTCTCACATCATCCCTAACTAACCCTCGGCTCACATCATCCCTAACTAACCCTCGGGCCTCAACCTTGCATCAGCATCAGGTGTTCTTTTATAAACTCTATACCTTGCACATCCAAAACTGATGCAAGGCAATTCTGTAGAAACAGTGAGGTTTCCTAGAAAAAAAGGCGATCCTCTAGATGTAAAAGAATTTTATCCGGAGTTACACTTGTCAAGGTTGCTGAGACTTGGCAGGAACCCTCTGTGCTAGAGGAGATTGGTCCCACCAAGTTCAAGGTATGAAACAGAACAGTACCAAATGGATGACATCAACCAATACAAATAGCATATTCCAAATAGACACAAACCGCCAAATTGGGTGAAAACAGAAGATTGGTTCATTTTGTCTTCTATTTCAAAAGCGCGAACTTCAGAACATCACAGTTCATGAAATTGACCAGTTCCCTTGAGTGCATTAACACAGGTGAAATAATGTTCTTATAAGAATAACAATACACCGGACTTTAGTTTCAAAGGTGTTCTTTTTTTCTAGTTTCAAAGGTGTTCTTCTTTTCTCTATTATCATTGCTGTTGTTACTGTTGTTGTTGTTGTTGTTGTCGTTCTTATTATTATTATTATTAGAAGTTTAATTTTACTTATGCAGGCCTCAAGTCATTGAAAACAAAACCATCCCAAGTACTTTTGAAGATTCATGATTAGTAGTCCCAATACGTGATTCCTGCAATACCAAACACTAGATCCTATTGACGAATAACTCCTGAAAATGGGGAGCCTATTTTTTGGTGGTCCTAGTATTTCATTTCACTTTTTCTTTCCACTATGGATTCTTGCACTCGAATCATAATATGTAAAAGCAAAACATTATTCTATACAACTAGCTAATAACAGGAATCAAATGCTTCAATTTCATGCACAAGTATTTTTTTATATGCATGGTATTTTGTATAATTGAACATTAGAAACTATTTATTAACATGCACAAGTATTTTTTTATACACATGGTATTGAGTGTATATTTTCAAAATATAAGAAACCAAACCTGGAGTAGGGCATTGCAGGCACTTTATAAACACCTTTGCGGAAGTAAACATCAAAGAAGTTAAGCCCAATGGCCTTGTTCTTCAGTCGGATCTCACCTTCCTTTGGATTTCCTAATTCCACATCTTCCCACTTCAGAACCTATCATCACATTCATTACAAAGTGTGAGTAAACATGTTGCGATTAGCCCAGTAGCCTTCTGATGCAAGGCTGGTCTTTGTGAAATCAGAAAGAAAAAGAGGCGGAGGGAAGATCTTAGAGGGAGAATGAAGAAGTAGAGAGGGAGAAAGGGAAAAGAAGAAACAGTGATTGGGAAATAATTCTCTGCCTTTCCTTCATGCATCACTTTCCATATATGGGATCTATGTAACAGAATTCCAAAATTCCAGGTAACAAATTTCAGGTAACAACTCATACAGGTCTAAAACTATTCTTCCTCTAGAATCTGTTATAACAACCTTCCTCACATCATGAAATCCCTGTATTTGGTTGGCTTTGTCTTTGTACGCGTGCTGGCTCTGTTGGGCTTGTTGGCCTCCTTTCGGAAATCAGCTGGGCTTGATGAAAGGCTTGGATTAGGATTCGGGTTGCTAGGATTCAGGCCTGCAACAAAACACAGCCCAAATTGTCAGATGCAGCACTGCTTAGCGGGCACCCACATAAACAGGTGCTCTGGACTGAAATTAGGATTATAAAAAAATTGAAGTCGAAGCAAAATCTGTATGAAACAGCGATTTTCACAATTAAGAGCGCGGAATCGCGCAATGCCACAATTCACCTGAGAGAGAGTGTAAAAATTTGATTGCAAAAGTATGAAATAGGCCGAAGTGGTGATGGTGGTGATAGTTTCAGCAAATCAGCCAGCAAAATTCAACAATCAACATCCGTATGCTTGCTAACCAAGTCTTGCTTTTTGGGTAAGATGCGGAGACGACTGGAAGGAAGAAATAGGAAATAGAAAACAAAATAAAGAAGAGTAATGCTATACAACTAGAATTCTTAACTAGAAATATTTATCAGAATGATACGGCAGCATTTGAACCTATCACATTAAAAATTAAACCCATTAATGTACCCTTATATTAAACAACTGCCACTTACACGTTATTTTAGTAGTAAAAGATTCTGGTTAAAATTTCTTGTAGAATACCAATATTACAATAGAGAAACAACTGTCTGCCCTAACCAAATGGATTAATTAAAACATTATCCCAAAATACAGAAATCGCAAGAATATCAAGGAAATATAATTAGAATTAAATTAAAAAAAAAGACAATTGAAATGCGATCAAACAACTCATCCATCTGTGAGGCACAGAATAAAATAGTTAATTCCAAGAAATCATTTAATTAAAAAAAAAAAAAAAGAAATCCGAGTCCGATTGAAAACTGCTCTATGAATTTCACCATCAAAGGATCGTGCAATACATTGCCAAACACCTTCTGACAAATAAAAACCACAACAGAACTGAAAAATGGGGGAACAAATGAAATTGGGCAGATCAGGAATTAGATGAACTAATTTGGGTTGAACCCAATTGACAGAATGAGAAGTGGGTAGTCAAGAAATAAGCTTAGAGGATTCACTGAAACCCCCACACTAAAGAATACTTTCAATAGACAATCCATATATTTATGTGGCAGATATGAAAGTAGAACAGGAAAGAAAAAGAGAAAAACCCCCG